>JADKLZ010000104.1:24002696-24023529 GCA_021533235.1 Biomphalaria straminea
ATTGAAAAGCAAAGGGAGACTATGTTGGGCCAAATGTATTGAAAAGCTAGAGCAGACTGTTAGAAAATAATGTACATGTACATTTCCTACTTGTATTACAATTAATTTCCAAATAATGATCTGACCTGTTCCTATATCACAAAATATGTGTAGCAACTCTTAACAAAACTTTGATAAATTTGATCCTTCTAAATTGATTGCTAAACTTAACTCTTCTAAGGTAACAAATATAAAATGTCTTTGTTTCTTTAATTAGATGTGAACAGTTATTACCCTAATATAAGCCAGATGTAGAACGACTATGGTTCATCTATAGAACACTTTTCATGTGACTGTGGAGCTCTATTCTCATGAAACATTCCCATCCAAATGTATTCACTTTGTTGGTAGAGGAATCGGCCATTTTTCATTTGGCTTAACCAGATGAAAGCCATAATTAATTGTCAGAATGATGTTGGCCACACAGCATTTTCCCCCAAGCAGCTGATATGTCCAAAACAAAACAGCAGATATGAAAAACAATTTGGGATCAGTAACGTTACAAGTTCTGCACGGTTGTAGTGCTGTGTTCCACAAGCTGCCTAAGCGTAACCAGCTCCTGATTTTCCATGGGGTCTCCTAAAGCCTTTCTCAAGTGTGGATACCACCGCAAGTTAGAAGTGGTTTAGATTCAGAGTTTCAATCTCCTAGGTGGGTTGCCACCAAGGATGAAGAGCCTATCCCGCACAAAGCTTACTGGTTTAGGTTCAGATTTGAGTCACATTTGCTCCCTCTCCTGTCAGTGGCAACAGTTCCATGTGGCTCAACATTTTAATTACACCTGAAGGCTAGGAGTTGGACTGGTTATCAGAGGCTATTTTAGACACATGCTATTGAAATAATTTTATGTGCTTATTAAAACCATTACCATGTCAATGTAGTACTATTTTAAATGTTAAATTTTGAAGAAAAAAAAATGTCTGCTTCAAAAGTAAAGCTGAAGAAGCCTACCTGACGTGACAGCTGCTACACCCGTTTTGACATCTGACATTTGATTCTGTGCCCAACACCCAGCTCCATACACAGCACTCTGTGGCAGACAAAGTATCATGTTTGTGTGTTATTAATGTAGACTTCTTTGAAATTATAATCAGGCAATTACCAAGACTGTACTATGAACAACTAATTTAAACATTATCCTAAATGAGTTATACTCCGACCCTCCTTGTGTCTTTAACAATGTACATATGTAAGTGCATAAAGCAGTGATGGGAACAGACTCTACAAAAATTTTAGGAAATTTTTAAATTTGTGTTAAAAAACACCCCCCCCCCCCCCCCCCCGTTTTCGTTCGTTGGTGTGATAGATTGTAAAGACAAGGACTAAGACAGCTTTATTGATTTTTACGGAAATCTGTTGTGTTTACAAGGACTTTTTTCTTTTATAAAGAAAACATAACAGAAAAATACACATAAATACAGCAGACACATCAGACACAAAATCATGCATTGATCAAATCAATTATTGACAACATCCCACTCAGAACAGAATAATGTCTTAAGCTGAGTGGTTTGGTATAATGCACAAATTGTAAGACAAATTTCCTTATGGACAATAAAGATTATTATTATTATTATTATTATTATTATATCCACAGAAAATGCAATGACAGTTATATTTTAATCAGGTAACAACTTGACTGTCATCCCAAAACCTCAAACAACCATTTTTGTTCAAAGATTTATTAAAGAACATTAGAAATGGTTATTATTCCATTGTTTTAAAATAAGAAACCTTCTTAGAGATGCCTTCATAATATGTATTCTCTCTCTGTTACAGAAAGGTATATTCTTAGTTCCTATGTGTATCTCATAGATACTAGAACTTAAAACCTCCTCATCAACAGAGACTGTAGTATATATAAACCTATTCCAACTATTTGTATATTTAATTGACATTTGATTATTAAAAAATGACATTTGGAGAGGGGGGTATTAGACCTATTTGCATTTTTTTTTCAAGCAGAATTTCTTTTTCAACTAGATCTATAGGCTATGTAGTTTCCAGGGCTTTCACCACCAAAATAACTTTGACGGACTTTTCACAGCTGTGTGGGTAATATTTTTATTAAATCTACAGTAGATTTAGACTCTAGATCCAGGTCACTAAAATTCGCGGACTTTTCACGGCTGTGTGCGAAATATCTTCACTGAATCTATCGTAGATCTAGAATCTATAATAGACTCTATAGATTTTAACAATAAATCACTAAAAATCGCGGACTTTTCACGGCTCCACAGGGTTAGTAATTATGTTCACTAGATTCTAGTGATTTAGCGTAAATCTAAAGTCTATATCTAAGTCACTAAATTAGCTGACTTTTCGCGGCTCTCTGCGAATTATCTTCACTAACTCTATCGTAAATCTAAATTCTAGATCTAAGTCACTTAATTCCCGGACTTTTCACGGCTGTGTGCGAATTTATCTTTATTGATTGTACCGTAAATCTAGAGTCTAGATCTAAGTCACTAAATTCGAGGACATTTCACGGCTGTGTGCGATTTTATCCCCACTGACTCTACAGTAGTAAATTTCGTAAAACTAGAGTTTAGACCAAGATATTTTCGCCGTTTTTTTTTATTATACACTAGGCTTTGAATTTTATAATGAGATTCAAGGTGTTTTCCAAGTTTTCAAGGTGGCTACGAACCATGAAAAGTATTGAAATTAAAGAAACTAGATATCTTATGTAGAATATATCTATCTAGACTGATTCAAACCACTTAAGTCACTCTAGTGTACACTGAGATCAACAAGACAATATGATCACGCGAGTTTTCTTTTAAAAATGTAACTTATGACAGTGTCAAAAGACATGTCGCATTTTTTCCGAAAATGGAAAAATAATAAAATCGGATTTTTTTTTTTTCATAAAAAAAAAATTGGGATTTTTTTTCCGAAAAAAAAAATGTCTGGAAAATTTTGGATTTTTTAGATTGAAAATCGGATCAGAAGAAATTTTCGGAATTCCGAAAATTTTCGGAAAATTCCCATCACTGATAAAGTTGACATATACACAGCTTACAGCTCCAAGTCTTCCTGCATGTTTTAACCATATCCCTCCACTGGAGGCTGCAGCTGCCACATTACCAAGATGATCAACACAGACAGCTCCCACAGTATCATGGATGGCATCAGCTCTTGGGCCGTCTGCACTGGAACTCTGGGGGAGATATAAATTACTATTGGTTACAATGTTTATTGTTTAAATGTTAAAAGAAAACTAGCTGTAAAAAACACAAAGCCATAAACACAGCACTAGAAGAACAAATAATGCATAACTCTATAACTTATTCAACATGTCAAGGTCATCAAAAAAGCATACTATAGAATGCTGTAAATAGAAATGGTCAAATCCTAATGCACTACAATCCAATAGGAAGTTACCAGCAGTTTTGAAAGTGCTGTTTTGAAACAGTTTCCCAAGTCTTTTTCAGAATGTGAAGATAAACTTGAATAAAAACTTAGCTTATCTCTTTTCAAGTGACAATGAGAATGTGTATTTGTTCTTTGTTTCTAAAAATTTTATAAACCAAAGAGCCATTCAATACTGCAGGGCATAAAGCCAAAAATAAAAAATGGCTTTTTTTTTTTTCTATTGTAAAAGTATATAAAGCATAATTTTTTTTTAAAATTAGAACATTTTTAATGTGCTTTTTTTGCATAACAATAATAATTTTATTAGAATTATCTTTCTTTGCCTAAGAGTTGCATTCATTATAAACATTAAAAACCAGAAATAGCAGTGAATGTGTTAAAACACAAAACATTGTAATTGAAAACATATGTCGTGGCATAAAACATAGCATTTGAATTTACATATAGGATTAAGGTAAGCTGTACAATTGTATTTATTGAAGAGAATTTTAAAAGTTAAAAAAAAAATGTTTGTCAATGTTGAAATTAAAAAAAAAAAACCCAGCTGATTTTACTTGATTGACAGATGACAGACTTGATGTTGATTCTTCTATTTCTAATTTCCGCTTCTTTAGTTTAGGCGTACCATTAGTTGTTTCAGATTTCAGACACTTTCTTGAATAATGTCTGAATGTTTTCAAAGCTGCAACTAAAAATAACAGGCAACTGTTAAACATACTGATTGCATTGAAATGGCAACAAATTGTTACAAATAAACTAAAAGTATGTTTTTTAGGTGGCCTTAAAGTGGTGACTGAGTGGTTAAGTGCTTAAGTTCCAAACCAAAGGGAGGTCAAGTTTGAATCTTGGTAAAAACTGATATTTTAAATTTCTGGAATTTTAGAACATCCCAGAGTCCACACAGCTTTAATGGGTACCTGACATTAGTTAGGGAAGCTATAGACTTGTTTGTAGTGCTGAGCTGGCCAGAACATCCCACAGTCCACACAGCTTTAATGGGTACCTGACATTAGTTAGGGAAGCTATAGACTTGTTTGTTGTGCTGAGCTGGCCACTTGACACCTTTGTTAACCTACAGCCACACAAACAGGTGACCTGTACATCATCTGCCCTATAGATTGCAACATCTTAAAGGGGTTTTACTTTGTCAAGTCTTTAGACAAGGCATTTTTTTTTTGTTACCAGAGAGAATTTTTCCCTCGGTTAAATGTGAGGCCAGGTTCTTGGATCTTGTTGGTCTTCTACACCAAAAACAGAAATTATTTTAGATCATTCAAATCTGAAACTCTAAGATTAACTAACAAGCCAACACTCAAGTACATGACTTACATGTCCCTCTGATTAATATATTAAATGCCATTTAAAATGAAATTATCAACGTAGTCAACAACAACAAAAAGTGTTTTACCAGAAACTAAATTCTCTGTGATCCCTATTCCTCTGTCCACACAAAACTGTTGAGCACCTTTACCCACCAGAATACTGCAACAGAAATAGTTCATGGTCATTGCTACTTGTACAGTTAAATGAACAATAATTTTAAACAATGTGAATAAAATCAGAATAACAGAAAAAAAATGAAAAGCAGCTATTGCATTGCAAAACAATGGACTTAGTGATTGATCAACCATTATCTGTGCAGTATAACATTCATAGGAACTGGTAAGATACACAAGCCACTTTTAAAGGAAAACAGTTATTTCATCTTCATTTCAATACTTTTGTTCTGTTTTTTGGCTTTTAAAGACAACAGTAATCTTTCAATAGTCCTAAAGTCTTTCAATTGCCAGCATATCCTCCTTTTAACTTTTAATGCTTATTTACTTTCTATCCCAGCAAATTCCTTATTTTTGATGCAGACTCTAGAAGTGATTTTTATATTTATGATGCAGACTCTAGAAGTGATGTTTCATATTTATGATGCAGACTCTAGAAGTGATGTTTTATATTTATGATGCAGACTCTAGAAGTGATGTTTTATATTTATGGTTTTCTAGCTTTGTTGTAAGAGTTCAGAACTGTAACATAAGAAGATGTCATATCAAAAGAGCAATCAGCCTGATCTTTGTGTTGAGAGTTCTATTTAGTCCTTCCCAATGTTCTTAGCTTTGGAAGTGCTGCTGTCGTCCGGGCAGTTCACATTTTCTTATACAGTCTCATTCTTCAATAGAAATAAAATACAATCATTTACCTTGGTCTGACACGTCCATGTGGTAGGGGCCCAAGTTTTTGTTCTTCAACCAATCGACTAGCAATTGCTACTGGATTGGCAACACCTGTGGATTCAGTACAAATAAACTATTAAAATCTTGTTTTACTTAAATCCGAAAATTGTATACGATGTTGTATTGTATTGTGATGATCATATATGATCCTAATATTAGCAAAATTGATTTCAAGTTAATACATGTCAAAATGGTATTTGAAGAACTGAGCGAGTTTATGACTTTGATTTATGACCAATGATTATAAAATAGATCTATTGTTTGTATATAAATTGAACTTGGAGAATTAGAAAAGAGATAAACTTATTTTGTATAATTTTAGATCTGATCAATCAAATGGAGTTTTTTCTTGTTCAACTTAAAAAGATGTTTAAGCCTAACAACTATTTGTACTTCTGTTTGCCATCCGGGATAACTCTATTCTATTCTTCTAATCAGATAAGAGTTGCAGTACCTGAGAGAGCCCCTACTGCTCCAAAGTGTAAGGTTTCTCCATCCATTACACTAGCATCACACTCCACAGTACCATTGACCGTCATGTTAGAGCCTTTCCCACAGTTTGTCAACTCATCATCCTATGGACAAGGTAACAGTACATTAACCAAGAGACTATGCTAGTTTCACTTATTTGTTACAGATACAATAGTAGGTTGGAATTAGGAATCAAAAAAAATAAGAGACCAGCTTTCAAACACCAACTACATTAGGTAAGATGTACATTTTTAAACTGTTGATGTTCCAAAATTCATTTGAATGGAATTTGATTTCTCATCCTAAGATTGCTGGCATGATGATTGGGTTGTGGATAAGAATAGTGCATTATTGTGTGTTTTCAGTCAAAATCTTATAACAGTTTTAATGATTCTGAACTGTGAAACAATGTAGATGAATGTGTTCAGGCTTAATGTAGAAGTTTTGAATATATCTATTTCTCCATATTATTCTCAGATTTAAGTAAAAGTCTAAAGTAAACAGAATTAATATTCATACATCTAATGGAAATTTTAACAAATAATTTGAAATACCAAATGCCACATTAATTGAAAACAGTGGTCCCTAGACTTCACGTGGAAGATCTATCACAGGTTCAAAAAAATAGTTAATGAAAAAAATACTCCAAATTTTTTTTTTAACACCATGAGTTGTCACACTAGTTTTCCTGAGGCTGCCTGGTGTAACAGTAGTAACTGAGGCTGCCTGGTGTAACAGTTGCAACTGAGGCTGCCTGGTGTAACAGTTGTAACTGAGGCTGCCTGATGTAACAGTTGTAACTGAGGCTGCCTGGTGTAACAGTTGCAACTGAGGCTGCCTGGTGTAACAGTTGTAACTGAGGCTGCCTGATGTAACAGTTGTAACGGAGGCTGCCTGATGTAACAGTTGTAACTGAGGCTGTCTGATGTAACAGTTGTAACGGAGGCTGCCTGATGTAACATTGTGTAACGGATGTGTATATATATAGCTCCTCCTTCGTGTACGAAGATGAGCACATTTCTCATTTCCTATGGACTCGAAGATGGCTGTGAAGTCCAATCCTCGCTTTGAAAAGCCGGCCGCATATGTGGCATGGGTGAGTTTTGTCAGTTGCAGATAGGCCTGCTTTTTCTCTCTGCTTTCTATTGGTTCGGCGCTCTATCGCACTGGCCACTCTACTTGCTTCAAATCTTGAGACTCCGAGGCTCACAGCTTCTCGCCATGCAGAGCGATCTAGAGCTAGTGCTTCCCAGCCATGAATGTCGATACCGCATTCCTTGAGGGAGCTCTTGAGAGTGTCTTTGTAGCGCTTGTATTGGCCGCCTTGGGAGCGCTTTCCTGTACATAACTCTCCATACAGAAGTCGTTTGGGAAGGCGATTTTCTGGCATGCGGACTACATGTCCCACCCATCGTAGTTGGGACCTTTTTACTGTCGCATTAATACTGTGCATGTTGGACAGCTTTAAAATTTCTGTGTCTGGTATGTGGTCAGACCAACGCACCTTATGGATACTCCTTAGACAGCATAGATGGAAGGAGTTTAGCTTTTTGGTGTGGCGGGAGTATAGGGTTCATGACTCTAATGCATATAGGAGTGACGGGAGAACTACAGCACTGTAGACTTTCAGTTTTGTGGTTAAGCTGAGTCCTCTCCGTTGCCACACTTGTTCTTGAAGTCTGCCAAAGTAGCACTGGCACGAGCAATACGGAAGTCAACCTCATCATCTAGGTTGGCGCTTGCTGATATGGTGCTTCCCAGATAGACAAATTTTTTAACATTTGCTAGTTTCTGACCATCTATGAGGATGTCTGGTTCTGTGACAGCTTTATTAGGAGGAGGTTGATGCAGCACTTCTGTCTTTTTAACATTAATGGTGAGTCCAAAATTTGTGCAGGCATTAGCGAAGAGGGACTGGCTCTTTTGAAGGTCTTCTTCGTTTGCAGCGTTTAGGGCACAGTCATCTGCAAATAGCAGGTCTCTGATACAGTCGAAGTTTACCTTGGTCTTTGCCTTGAGTCTCTGAGCATTAAATAAGCTTGCATCAGTGCAAAACCATATGTCAACTCCAAAACTTTCTCTGCAGAAGGCATCTTTCAGCATGGCGGTGAACATTAAGCTGAAAAGTGTTGGAGCCAGCACACAGCCCTGCTTCACGCCATTGGAGACAGGAAAAGGCTTGGAGTAGTCTCCGTTGTCTTGGACTCTTGCTTGCATGTTTTCATGGAATTGGCGCACCATTGTTATGAATTGGTCAGGGCAGCCGAATTTTGACATGATCTTCCAAAGGCCTTCACGACTGACATTGTCAAAAGCTTTAGTCAGGTCTATGAAAGCAGTATAGAGATTTGAGTTTTGTTCTCTACATTTCTCTTGGAGTTGGCGGACTGCAAAGATCATATCAATCGTGCCTCTACCTTGCCTGAAGCCGCATTGACTTTCCGGAAGTAGGCCAGTTTCTAAGTGGTGTTGTAATCTGTTTAAAAGCACCCTAGCCAGAATCTTGCCAGAAATGCATAGGAGGGATATGCCACGATGATTGTCGCATGACTGCCTATTACCCTTTCTCTTGTAGAGGTGAATGATGGAGGCGTCTTTGAACTCTTGTGGTAGAGTCTTTTGTTCCCACATTATCTGGTAGAATTCTGTTAGTTTAGCAGTAAGCTCTGAGCTGCCAAGTGAGTAAATTTCAGCAGGGATGGAGTCTGGCCCGGTGCCTTACCCATTGAGAGATTTGATATTGCTGTCGTTACTTCATTTAGACGGGGAGGGTCAGCAAGTGAGTGGTTTATTGGGATTTGTTCCAGGCGTATGATTGCTTCGGCACTAATGCTTGACGGACAGTTAAGGACTGTGCTGAAGTGTTCAGCCCAGCGAACAAGTATGTCCTCCTTGTCTGTTAGGAGTTTGTTTCCATCAGCACTGAGTATGGGGGATGAGCCAGTTTGCTGAGGGCCATAAAGAGCTTTAATTGAATTGAAAAACATTTTTGCATTTTTACTGTCAGCATAGGACAGGATTTCTTCTGCTTTTTTGCTGTACCACGACTCCTTCATGTGTCTCAAGTTTCGCTGGACCTCTCTTTTGGCAATAGTGTAGCGTTCTTTGATTTGCGGGCAATCTGGATTACACAGGAAGGCCTTAAAGCAATGCTGCTTGTGTGTTAGCATCTGTTCAATTTGCACATTATTTTCGTCAAACCAATCTTGGTGCTTGCGTTTTGGCAGACCGAGGGCGCTGCTAGCCAGAGAGTACACTGAATCCCTTAATTTATTCCAGCTGTTTTCCACATCATTGGTCATGTGCAGGGTTTTTAATTCACTGTCTATTTTGTTGATGAGCTCTTGTTTTTTATTTCTGGGTTTGTGAGCTTACCAATATCTAGGCGCTTTGCATGCTTGCATTCTTGGGGCCGCCTAGGTGGTTATGTGCATATTTTAAGCTTGGATAAGATTACGGATATGGATATGGATGTGTAGCTCTGATGTAACAGTTGTAACTGAGGCTGCCTGATTTAACAGTTATAACTGAGGCTGCAGTTCAAGGGAACACTGTGATCTAAAACATTACAAATCTATAAAAAAAGTTGCTCCTTGTGACATACTGCTAAAGGTGACAATAGCCACAGCTCTAAGTATACTGGATTCTTTGAATTTTGAAGTAAATTTCCGGGCACATTTCCATGTATACCAGCAGAACACAAGATAGATATTAATCATAAAGAAATGTATAGACTACATTGACAGTTTATACTAGAAAATAAGATTGATTTCAAGGACTGATTTAATACCATATATTAAATCTATTTACAAGGTGAATTAAATTAATTAAAATTAATATAAGTAGCGCAAAAAACAATGTGTCTGTCTAGAAAAAGTTTACATTACTGTTACTTTCACTCTTTGGTTATCAAAGTTCATGAAAGATTTAGCTCTGAAATATTTTAATACTCATATGCATTAAGTCAACCATTAGGGCCAATAAAATATTTTGTTTACCTCCAATGCTGCTACAGCAGCTGTTACAGCCTCCAAGGCTGAGCACCTTGCTTTTAACAGTAGTAGAGCCTGCAGAGTAATAAAAACCAACAGTAACTCAGTGAGATCTATATTATGGAAGTATTTACTACAAGTGTTTAGAGCTACAGATGATGAAATTCTAAATATTAAATATATATTTTCTAAGGCATCAAAAGCTCATAAAGTCAAGTAATCTGCTTCACAATTTTTCTTTCCTTTTCAGATGTTACCTACCTGCTTACATGCTTTCTTACAAATATCTTTATAACTTGATTCATTCAATTTGGCATGATTCCCAGCTCCTAGTGGATCAAAGTAATGAATACAATATTTTTGTTGGCATGATTACTTTGAATGAAATGGTTCCTATGATATTATGGTATAACTTTAAAAAGGCCAAAGATTCTCTCTAGAACAGATCTAAAAATAAAACAAATGTTTTCAGTTTGAACTGATCACTGGGCAGAGTCAAAACTAAAAGATTTGATAAAGGATCACAACGGCAATAGGGTCCCAAGATGACCTGCTAATCAGTGTCAAAAAAACACAAACTTTTCTTCATGGAACAGTACCAGGACAGACAAAGAGAGCTATGGGAACTAAAAGAATGAAAAAGATTCTATGTAAGGCAAAAGACAGAAAAGATGGTGAACAGATCATTTGTAGTAAAGGTAATTCTTTGAGACATTGTGATGTAAAGCTCATCTGTTTCGATAAGACCAGCATAACAACAAACAACTGCCTTTAATAACAACAACAACTGCCTTTAATAACAACAAACAACTGCCTTTAATAATGACCAACTTTTGTCAGGTATCCATTAGAATTAAGTGGACTCAAAATCCAGTCTTCACCAGGATTCTAACTTAAGTGTCTGGGTTCGGAAGCCAAGCCCATAGTGGTACTTTTAAAGAGAAGCTAGTGTTGCTGGGTGGGTCAACTCTAAAACTCCTTGAATAAAAATCTTAGCCCCCAGCCATTATCTAAAGTAATCAATAAGTTGATAATGAGTGGGAAGATGTGGTAAAAAAGTGGTTTTATAATGGATGTAGCTAGGGTTTATAGAACGATTAGAAGTTATAAAGTTTATTGCTGGCCTCATTTAAGAAATGGATCATTATTTTTCTTCAAACTTATGGCTGTCACACATAATGATACAAACATTTAAAATTATTACTTTTAAAAATATTTCTCAAGAATAAAAAAAGAACAGACTGAGATATTAACAAATTCCATTACAAATGACTAAATCTCTTCCTTATAAACATTTAAACTTAATTCTCCTACTCTGGACAAGTTAATCCCCAGAGCAGTGCAGAGTCATTTTCTATTGAATGGTAAAACACTTAGTATTTTTACAATCATAGCCTGATAAACAATTTGATCAAATTCTTTCATCATTGTAATAATCTTTATCCATAATAAAATCATTAATAAGCAAGATGTTTCTTACAAATGCTCTTGAACAATAAAATGAAAAAAGATGTCTTAATAAATGAATATGTATATGTGTGTGTGGGGGGAATTATTGCCTTGAATTAAAATCATTTTTTTATTTCACTGATTTATATAAAGTAAAACGTTACAGTAAAGTTTAAAATCATGTAAAATAAGAAAAAAAAATAAAAATTGCGAGAGTGTTAAGAAACATTTGACATGTGTAACTAGTGTCAGGGCAGATCTACATGCTTGAATAACCATAATAATCATGCCACAACAAACAATTGCGTAATATGCAAGGAAAAAAAATGTAATGATCTTTCCATCATCCACTTCATGAGACTTAGACATCTGTCTGACCTGTAGGAGACTTAGACATCTGTCTGACCAGTAGGAGACTTAGGACATCTAACTGACCAGAAGGAGGCTTAGATATCTAACTGACCAGTTTGTTAAAATGAGTTCAACAGACTTTATGGGGAGGGAGGGATGTGGATGAACATGTTTCTTTTTTTCTTGAGTTGGTTCTCCTAAAATGCTTCTGATTCAGATTCCCACTATAACACAAAAATATGACTCAGAAGAAGTATGGAACAACCTGATTGTTACAACCTACCGACATGAACAGCCACAAACACATTTTTCACTTCCTCCTCTGTGCTCATGTTTAATACATCAGCTTCAGTCTGTACTTTCTTGTGCAGTGCCAGTACTATAGTAATTCAAGATGAAAGAAATTTTAACAATAATACTTCTATCTTTTTTTGCTACCTTACATAGCTCTAAATATAGAAGTGAAGCTAGGTACTGAAACAAATGATGATACATACTTATTAAACATAAATAAAGAGCAGCACCAGGGACCAAGTTTTTCAATGAGAGAAAGTAGTGAAATAAATGTGAACCTTAAAGACAAGCCCAGTAAATGCTGCTGAAATAATGGCTAAAGTAAGTCCCTAAACCATAGTAGTACTGACCTGTTTTGATCTGTATAAAAAAAGGCTGGATGAACACCTCCCAGCTAGAAAAAATGCAGAAGACGTATCCAGATGCAGTCTTTTAAGCATCATGCCACTAGACTATCTGATAAAGCTGGCCTCTCTACCAACTGACAAAACATTCAACGTTTTCATCCCCTTCCCCCTTGGTGTCACCCAACGATGCCAGACATATGCTTGAAACTAGTAGGCCACTAAGCTAAGTCGTTCATCTAACGACCTTCAAATAATAGCACTGGAGACCATAAATATCTTCAAGCCCAGTGTTCTTTTTGCATACACTGATGGGTCTGCATCAATAGATTCTGGAAGAGCAGGCTATGGAGCCTACATCGACTTTCTTGGCTCTTACTCAGTCAAAATCTTTGGACCATGTGGTAGTGTTTGCAGGTTTGATGCAGAGACCATGGCAGTCTGTGAAGCCTTAAAAGTCATTGACTCTCTACTCGGCAAGGGAATTTGAGGGCAACACAATCTGTACTACAGGCTTTACAAAGCCCTAGACCATGGCCCCCCAATATTGACACTGTCATCATGGCTTCACACAACATAAAGCAACATTAAAATGACACCCCAGTAATCAGGGGCGGCCTTAGCAGTGCGCGGGGCCCTGGCCGAATTTCATGTGCGGGGCCCTTAGCCGTAAAGGTTGACAATATATATATATATATGTAAAGGAGTGGGTACTTTCTTCAAGTTACATCGGCTAGCCGATAGACACGTGACCTTCCCCCCATGATGGCGTCTGGTCTCCCCGCATAGCAAGGCAGACCAACGTGGGGACTGACCATTCAGCCGGCATCTCTCGCCACTCTGTTGGTAGTTGGGCCTATGTCAAGTATGTCCATCTAATCTTCACTCCCTGATTGGTTTTGTTTCTACACCATGTGTTTTCTGATGGCTTTTGAACTAGATCTAAATATCAGATTTTCAAATTTCTTTTTGTTTTATTTATATCTCAAACTTATCTATCTAGCTATAGTGGTTTGATTACATATAAGCTAATAACTATTTTATCACTGAATCCCCTACCAGTCTTAGTAGATCTATATCATCATCATCATGATAATTAATATGGGCTGGGAAATTCTAGAAGATCATTTTAAAATTTAAATTAGATCTACGTTTTTGCTAGATTACATGGTTGATGTTGATTACATATCTTGACTCTAGTTACACTCTAGTACTAGTATAAAGTATAGTCTATAGAACACTAGATCTATACTTTTTAGTATTAATTTAATAATTACTAGTCTATTAGTAGTCTATAGATAGTTCTATACTGACTATATATATAGTGACTATAGACTCTAGATCCAGTAATACTGTCTATAGTAGTATCTAGGGTATTAGTTTACGTGACTAGATACGCTAAATCAGGTTTCTAGTATATTTTAAGAATAAATGAAAATGCAGATTACAAATATCTATACTATTACCTATAGATCTAGATCTAATCAGGAGAAAGATTTCGACTCTTTATTATTTAATTTACATTTGTTGTATTCTGAATGGGCCAAATGCAGTAGTACAGTTTATAGAAGTCAAAACTATAAAAACTTGCAATCGTCACAGCATGGTTTCATGGTCACAGTCCAGTACCCAAAACTAGATCTATATAGATATAGATCTAAAAGAGGACAAAGCCTTGCAAAAGAAGAAAAATGAAATATTTTACTTATTGAGAAAAATGTCTCGTAATGAAAAATCTAATTTTTTTTTGTCCATTGTAATGTATAAACTTGGTCCGGCTTGGAAATAAAAAAAATAAACAAGGTTACAAAGTCATAGACAGTTTGTGTGGAAACAAACTCAAAATCGGCCCCCAAAGTGGTCCACCCAGGCAGGTGAAAAAGCAGGTTTCAATATTTTCAGAAAGAACATCAGAATGAAATTCAAAGACAAATGACTGAGATTACTGAGAAGACTGGAGAAAGAAGGTTGACAGATCTTGTGTGGTACGTCCCAGGCCAGCAGACCAAAGGAAAGGTGAATGTGAAGTTAGATGTGAACCTGGCCTAATAATGAATACCTAAGGGTCAATCAATGTCAAACTCTTATTTAAAAAAAAAAAGCAACAAACATTTCTGTTAAAATCAAAATCCTTTAGTGGGGTCACTCTGGGGTGTGTAGCACTGTATGTTGCAGTTCACGCGATAGTTATGATAAACTACTTATTAATTGTTGTTTTAAATAATTTATAACTTATATATGCGTATTAAATAGATTTTTTTCTCTTAAAAAAAACTTTTTTTGTGTGTAAATGTGACAGAGCTTAGCAATAGGTCTAAAAATGTAATAACAATTATTTTTTTTTACAAAAAAAAAAAAAAACAACAATAAAACAATTTCCATAAATATGGTAACAATATGGTACGTTGTCTTCTCACCTTCTAAAGATACTCTCATGCTTGTTACTATTAATAGTGAATAATTGTAAAATTGTATTTTTTTTATGATTAAAAAAACTGCTTGCACATGTAATTTAAAAAAAAATAGATGCTTCATCACTTTTGGAAAAGAAAAAAGTAGCCATTGCATCAGAACTTTATATGATCTACAATATCATAATGTCCGATTTTCATTTTCTCTTCTAGCTTCTAAGATCTAAACGGGACAGACGCACGAACAGACAGGCCACACAAAACTAATAGCGTCTTTTCTCCTTTCTGGGCACTGGCGGATCCAGGGGGGGGGGGGGGAGGGGGGGTCGGGCCCCCCCCCCCCACTCTGCCGACCCCCCCCCCCGAACGAATTCTAGTATAGAATTCACAAAATGTGTATAGGAATGTACTACTTATGTTAATAATATTTACTAATTATTTATATTTCAACCTATTTTTTCATTATTTCGACCACCCCCGTCTAGTATGTTGGCCGATTTGGAGGGGTGGGGGACGATGGCTTCAATCCGCCCCCCTCCCATACATTTTCGAGTGGGGGGCAGTCCAATTTATTGGTAGAAATCACAACTTGCATGCTAACAGAATAAATTAAACTAGTCGACCGGCGGCATAGCATACGCCGCTATTTTCCAGGGCAGGCCTTAGGCACTGCAACATATGCGACCACAGTGGGTCCCGAACTTTCTTTAGACCCGTGCTAATTTTTTAGGTATATAAATGATTAAATTGAACCATTTTATAAAACATAACAGATTTCCCGCGGCCTCTTGATTTACCAGGAGCACCCTGGAAATCTCCTGAAATGTTATTAAATCATGGAACTATACTAAAGGAACGCTGACTTCAAAACAAGGTCTTTGCGCATCCTGTCTGCGCATACTGCAATATTTTTAAAAAACATTACAAAGACAATGAAGAATTTTATGCCTTGAACGAGCGCGATTTACCCGTCTTGATTAGAAAATGTTTTTTCGCTCTTTATAAACGAATTCTTAAAAACTTTATCCATTTTCAGACAAGCTGTTATGGTGGATATATTTTTTTAGAGCAAGAGATCATCACAAATTATTTTATTTTTGATCATCTTACTAAAAATTATATGTACACAGAGATTCCAACGTTGGGTTTTTTATACTAGATCTGGTGCAGGTATATGTGCTACTTGCAGATTAGCTTGCGGTACCGCATTAAGCGGAATCGTCCCGCAAAACATAAAAAGATAAATTCAAACTCACATGCTACGCCGTTCTTTATTGGCACTTTTTCCGAATTCCGACAAAATAAATTTTTTTATTAGTGTAAAAAGAAAATATATAATACAAAATGCCATCATTATTTACATTTTATCCTATTGTGGCCTATATTTGGTTAAGCTAAGCGCTAATACTTCGTTTATTTAATGACAAGGGTCATTTATAATCATGCCAAAACATTTTCCGATGTCTCTAACACATTCAGTCCTAAGAAAAGAATAGAATTTAATAAGGGCAAGTATTCTATAATATGTCTAAATTCTACTACGGACTTATTTAAAAACTGTGTCTTGAATGTAGATCCAGATCTACTGCCAATTTATCTTCTAGATCTAGATTCAAGTTGTAGTCTTGACTTAAATATTGATCTAGATTCATCTATACATTTAAATCTATTTTGGATCAGATTTACAACTAAATCTAAACGAGATCCAGTAACTGGTACATTTAGGTTGAATCTAGAAATTAGATTATTATCTAGAAATATATTATATTTAGAAAATAATTTATAGTGGATCTAGAGTCCTAAAGTGTCTCTTTCTTTTCTCTTTCTCATTATCTCTCCAATACATAATCTATATGTATATATATAGACGTACGTAGATATTTATTCTATATCTAGAGTAGTAGATGTTAAGACAGTTAATAACGTCTAAAATCTATTTCATTGGAATATTTAGGCCTACTAAGAGGATAAAGCTTAGATTTTACATCTAAAAGATTTTACATTATTATACATCTGGATTGGTAGGCAATTCTAGATCTATTTCTGTAATTTGTAATGTAGATCTAGATTCTAGATCTAGCCTATAATGGCTGTCTTATCTTATATGTTACAAACGTACGTTACTTCAAAAAAAAAAAAAAAAAGAAGATGATTAGGCCTACATCCTACGCGTCATTCATTTAGTCATACATATTAACCGATGACCTAAATTCAGCCAAGTCACTAGTTTTCCTGGCTAGCTCAGACAATTTATTCCATGTTCTAATAGCGCCAGGGAAGAAGGAGCTTTTGTACAAATTTGTCCTAGCATTTGAAACGAGGAATGTACCTTTATCTTTGTGTCTTTCTGAGTATTTTATTAAATCTTGTTTTTGTATTTGAAGATTATGGTTCAGTGTTTAATGTTTAATTGCTACTTTATTTTTAAGTCTTCTATCCTGTAGACTTTCTATATTGGAATTTGGAGCTTGTCGTTTGCATTATTATTTTTTCTGTTTTATAGAAAGGGGGGGGGGGTAACTGCGAAACCCCCTGGTAGGGGGTTTTAAACTTAAAACCTCTTTGGCAGCGCTAAGGAAATTGATGGTTTAGTATGAAAATCTCATCTAAAATAAAGAAAATCAAAGCAAAAAATCAGTCACGTAATTCCGACTCCCCTCCCCAGAGGGGGATTTCGTTTCGGGGGGGGGGAGTTGAACCCCAACCCTTTTCCTGGCTACGCTCATGGATGTATATGTAAAAGGATTTTTTTAAACTATAGGCCTAAATACGGCAGTCAAACTGAAAACTCATCATTTACATTTAGGCCTAAGCATTATGGGACATAATTATATATGATACTTATATTACAAAAAAAATATGCTACATTTTTTTCCATTTGTTTCTAATTCATTATATATACATATATCCATATATATAATAAGCGGAATAGCAATAATTTTAAAGTAGTATTTGAAGATTAAATTCTTGCGCGCAACGTGATTAATAAGCGGAAACACGTATGCCTTAAAGTCTCTCTGTAAGGGCCCTTTCAAATATCTTATTTTAACATGTGCTTTCCTCACTCTGGGACCTGGGTCTTGAAGATAGGCATGTCTTGCTACTCGAGTAATTTTTTTTACTGCGCAATATCGTGCTATTTTTCTAACCAAGAAAAGGAGAAGTGCTTGTAAATTAAATACCTACCTTTTTATTAACAAAATAATTAATTAATGTATCCAAGTAGGCCTATAAATTTAGTACATGTATATCAATATGTGTATGTTTATATTTCTAGTTTAAAAAATGGTAGAAAAGTCCTTTAATCGGTGACTGAAAATTACAAAGGCATAAGATCTAAAACTAGGTTCGTCTCATTAAGTGTAGCTTACATTTAAATATATATAATTAAATGATAGCCATTAATAAACTATCTTAAATAATATAACTTAACAATTATGACACCTTTCCTAAGATTAGTAAATAGCACATCGTTTGCATCTTTTTGATTGGTCAAGGCTAGATCCTTTCATGCTTATCTTCAAAAAGATAACTTTTTTATTACAGAAGTGAACGTATAAAATATAGTATATCCATTTGATTATTTTACCATATTTACCTTTAAATGGGTGTTTAAAAACATTTTGGAACTACACATCACTGTAGCTATAAGTCTTTATTTTAGATTGAGTTTAGAAAAAAATAACTTTCAAATTATTATTAGAGGCCCATTTATGTAAATTTTTTAATGGAACTATTAAAATATATTTCAATTAGATCTATGTGTATAATCTGTTATGTAATTATATTTAAAAGTACATAAGCACACACTCCACCTTGCACACGTATTTTCTATATCTAGTGCGGTAAAAAACGTATGTATAACAAATAAAACCAAAACAAAAATAATTCTGTACGAATCTCACTAAAACTTGCAACGAATACAAGAAAACAGAAACAAAAATCAAAACATCCAAAAAAGACGGGTAAAAAAGCTAGTTGGAATTAATAATGCATAAAATCTGGCAATCTGGGTATATTTAAAACTTAAATATAGATTTAGGCATTTTCGTTATCGAATATTGATCTACAGTGTTTACAATCAATCTAGATGCCTAATCTACACTGTCGTAATATATAAACCTTGTAATAATCAAACTGATAATAGATCTAGATTAGAAAAACTTATAGACAAGCACTATGTTTACACTAGAAATAGATTCTATTTTCTAGATATAGCGCTAGATCTAATATTACTTTAGATTACGGCATTTTATTTGTCTGTAAACACTGTAGATCTATTTACGTTAAGGAAAATGCCTAGATCTATTTTCTAGTTTTAAATATACCCAGATTAAAAGTACTTTATTAACATGGTTTTAAGTAGCATCATATATTAGATCTATTCTAGGCTCATAAATATCGTCTACAAAAAAAAAAACAACATACTAGATCTAGATATGATAGGCTATGGGTACATTAATTAGGTAGACTTACACGTTGATTACAGTTGATTATTTTTAAATGTAGTCTAGAATTAAAATGTCCATTTCTAATATTGTAAAGATATAGATAGTTATGCTTGACTTTTATAAAGATTGCTAAAAATATAATAGCATCTAAATATACCGTGTGCGATTAAGGCTACTTTCAATAGACCTAATAGGTTACATTGTTTTTTCATAATCTAGATTTTTAAAAATCTCTTAATACTATATTTAGATTATAGCTCTAAAAAAATTTACTGTTTAATAAAAGGGCTCCTTTTAATCGATCGCACCACGTTTATTAACTTCGTTTACAATAGGCCAATATATGTTTAGGACTAGGTTTTGTATTAATTACTGTTGACTGTTCTTATGCAAATATGAATTAAACTAATGAGAGATATGAATGACATTCTCTATGGATTTCGTTTTTTTTTTTTGTATACAAGTATATCTACATTTATAAGTAGCGCATAAAAAATTACCCAGATCTAGTAGAAATTACCTAACATAAACTTCACTAATTGAACGGCAACTTCAAAACAGAAGCATCGACTTTTTATTTTGTAAAAATTGCAGGATGCGTATTGGCATGCGCAAAGAACCTGTTTTCTATACGGCTTTGTAAAAAAACGTTGAAGTCGGCGTTCCTTTAGTATAGTTCCATGATTAAATGCTATGCCGCCGGTCGAAAAAGTTCTGGAAATTTCCGGACATTATTAAAATCTTTTTAAATTAAAAAAAAATATGCTATGCTATTTTGTGAATGAAAATAGTGCGGATTTGGATATATTATTTCCCATTCACACCATGTTGCGCAATGGGATCTTCCCATTTGCTTGTTATAAGTAAAAATGCGTGAATTCATGAATGAAAAATACTATGAATGGAGATTTTAAAAAATGGCTAATTGACCTTAATTTACGCGATATTAAGAATATAGATGCACTCATGTAACAATGGTTTAGAAAAACAAATTTGAATGTTAATTTGATTAAATGGACTATAATTAGTATGTTCATGTGCTAAAGCATAAAACTATACTTGCGAAGAGAAGTTCTATAATCTTCTTAGAGTTGAATTCGAGTTTTAGATCTAGATCTAGATCTAGGAACAGATTTTAGATGTATAAATTATTAAATTAAACCATTTTATAACATATAACAGATTTCCCGCTGCCTCTTGATTTACCAGGAGCCCCTGCGATATCTCCTGAAATGTTATTAAATATAGACCTACGAAAAAGTCCTGGAAATCTCCGGAAATTATTGAAATCTTTTGTAATTCAATAGTAGATATATATATTCATGTGTTTTCACGAAGTTACTTCCTTTTCCCGGTCTATTGATTTCTTTATGTCTATGCTATTTTGTGAATGAAATAGTGCGGTGCGGATTGGGTCCATGCACACCG
>JADKLZ010000104.1:24028529-24047728 GCA_021533235.1 Biomphalaria straminea
GCCCCGAAATCTATTGATGAATAATGAGCTGTAGATGTCAGGAGAATGCATTACTGCAGTGAAGTAGGCCTATGCAAAAAAACGCTTTCGGCGTCGGGGCTTCGCCCCGAAATCTACTGATAAATAATGAGCTGTATATGTCAAGATAATGCATTACTGCACTGAAATATGCAAGAAAATGCTTTTGGTGTCGGGGCTTCGCCCCGAAATCTACTGATATATAATGAGCTGTAGGCCTATATGTCAGGATAATGCATTTCTGCAGTGACGAATGCAAGAAAACGCTTTTGGAGTCGGGGCTTCGCCCCGAGATCTACTGATAACTAATAAGCTGTATATGTCAGGATAATGCGTTTCTGCAGTGAAGTGTGCAAGAAAACGCTTCTAGCGTTGGGGCTTCGCCCCGAATCCCACTGGCGAAGCTTACAGCCCTCCCTCAGACCCCCAGCTTGCCTCAACATGACTGTTTTTTGTTTTGTTTTTTCCACGAAGTTTAAAAACCACTGCTTTTTTATTCTCTCTCTCTCTCTCTCTATATATATATATATATATATATATATATATATATATAAATATATATGCCGTAGGCACGTTTATGCATAGGGTTAGGGTTTACTGAGCGTTATGGTTAGGGTTTGGAAAAAAATCGCCCCCCCCCACTCCAAAGTTCTGGATCCGCTAGTGGACTGCCAGTTAAAACCTAGAAAAGCTGTCAAAAATATATACTATGTGCCAGTTAAAACCTAGAAACACATCTACATACATCACATTACTTAACATAAAATGTCTTTACCACTCATGTTAGTATTATTAAGGCATGTCAGTATTTCCCTTTTAGTTTTTGTCCCACTATGAAAAAGATTTGCTCACTATTGGTTTAGAGATGACTAATTAGGGCTTTTAAGACATCAGTGAGATATCAACGCTTAAATAAATGCTTAACATTTGACAGGGAAAGAGGTCCTTGTGCTGGTCCCAGAATCTATGGCCACCGTCAGTCGCGAAGCGACTATGGATCATCTCATTTCCATGAGATGAATGCCTGGGCATAAGCTGTGGTCGGAACGATGTCGCCCACACATCAGTTCCCCCCTCTCCACGCAGCTGATGTATCCAAAGGAACGGCAGTGCCGATACAGTTTGGGGCCAGCAGCGTCCCAGAATATCTTTGTGAATAGACCATTACTTTCAACGTGGATCAAAATAAAAATTAAAAAAAAACAAACATTTCTAGCATTGTAGGAATGGTAACTAATTGAAATTGATTTCTAGCTAAGTTATACTTATAATACTTAGTATTACATCTATGGTTTACAAGAAAAATAATAGTATTACAAAAATATGCTGCATACTGACTGATTGTGTATCAAATATCATATCAAATCTTGTTAAAAGACAAAACATTCAAACCTATTTGATTAATCAAAGCAAACCATTGGTAAAATATGTCTTTTATTGAGTAAACCAAAGGTTCCAGTCAGTTCTCTAGCTAAGTGAACATGTTCACATTGAAGGTGCAGATCACTAAACATAAACACAGAGTCAATAAATAGTTCACATTAAGAAACTGTAGGTGTCTGCACAAAATGTACACAAACATCTTCATGAAACCAAAGAAACTAGAAGGAAAACGAAATTGTCATTATACACAAGGTAAGTTTCCAGAGAAGACAGAATATATATATATCGAATAGTATATCAATCTTTTATTATATATATATATATATAAACATATATATTTCATTCAATATTTTCAGTTTGTACTGTACACATTATTTAAATATTGAATAAATTATTTCAAACATTTGCAATAATACTTTTATGAAATTTTGTCTATTATTCATTTCACTATTGATGCCAAATTTGACTCAGAAATATTTTTGTTGAAACAAGATGTCTCTATTTTAATAAACTATGTAACATGTATTTATGAAATACAGAAAAAAAGTAACTAATTTAAGCTCACTTGATGTATTCAATGACTGCACACCTTGCCTTCTATAATGACTAGTGCCAGCTAAGAGCTGACTTGTACAACAACTACTTACAAGTAATGTTCACTTAAACCTGGCCAAATTTGTAGACTAGTTTAAACTTGTATCTGTCTATTTTCACACTATTATTTTACATAAAGTGATATCAAATCTTGTTACTTTCAACTAATGTACAAATCTAATACCAGATGTCATGACTGACAGATTAGCCCCAGTTGTACTAATTAGTCCTAAACATCACCATGATAACCATTACCTTTAATTCTGCAAGTTTCTTGCCCATTTCAATTGACAAACCATGACTAGAAATAAATAATGGTTACTGATTAGTATTTACAAGCCAAAAATGCTGTTGCAATCCATATACAACAAAGAAGAGCAGGCTAGCATAAGCTACTAATGACCTGCAACTGGTCAACACATATTTCTAAATACATGGTTACAACTATTGTGTCATAACACAGAGCATGTCCTATTGCATAAGTGCTTGCCTTGCACATATTGCAGTACATTGCTTACTGCATAGCCTATAGAAATGCTCATTCAATAAAGAGCAGCACACCCTAGAGCCAAAGGTGTCAAGAAAACAATTTATGGGTCAATCAAAACTGTTCAAGTTCTACACAGCAGGTCACTTTGGAAATTAATTCCAATTGATTTCATTTATTGTATAAAATACAGACAGCTCAGCTTGAAATAAATAAAATGAAAATATATTGCATTTTTTTTTTTTAAAGTTTTAAATCACATAATTTTTTTTGGTATTTCATTTTTCATACACAGTAAAATTCATCCAAACAAACATACTCAATTAAAGTGGCTCATGCTAAAATCAAACATAGCGAATATAATTAGCTGGTACTACTAACAAGTAAGCTAAATACAAATAGCTTTTGCTAAAATCTAATACACTGAATACAAGTGACTTATACTACAGCAAATTCATTTTTTTTTCTCTAAATTACAAAGCCATTTTTACATCAGGCATACAAAATTGAAATTTATTATGCAGAAAAAAAAATCATCTGAATGGTAAATATGTAATATGTTACAATCAATAAGCTGGAAAGATGATTTTCAAGAACAACCAACACAAATCTATGAAGCAAGTTGGTGCACTATTGAGTGTAAAAACAAAAAGTTTGTTCTGTAGTATGTCCTACAACTAGGAGATTATTGAATTGAACTGTTCATGTTTAAAGTGTAAGCTCAACTTGCACATTGAAATATCAACCTGGAATTATATAGATTTCATTGTTTGATCCTTTCCAAGTGAAAATGTAATCTGCTATAATACAGTCTCTGTATAAAAAAAATTTTTTAGTAAAGGTCTTCCTAAAAAACTGAAGACATCTATGATAAAAATAAAATGGAAATTACTGAAGAGAATATTAAATGGCAGATGATTTTAAAAACAAAATGATATAAAGAAAATATTGTAAATAGACAATCCTGTACACATGCTGAAGAAACATTTAAAAATTAACTTTTGCTAACAGTGACACAATGCACAAAAAAAAAAAAAAATTTCATTAAAGACATTGATACAGAATAATAAAAATAAAAAAAATTATTGTGATAACGTGACAATTATTACATACACACATTTGCTTTAATATTTGAACATATTGTCAGACATGTAGTGACTAAATAATATCAAAGTAGACAATATTTTCTCTTCAAAATAATTTATCAAGCTTATATGTTGTTTTCAAAGGACATGTTTAGGCTGTACATTTTGAGATATTTAATAAGTGTAGGTACAAGGTGGCATCAGAAAGTTCTAGAAGTATTACAAATGATCAAGTTTTGGTATTCACCATAAGATAACAAATGTATCAGTCTTTCTAATCAGCCTCATACAAAGTGTTACAAAAACACTTTCTTTGAAGTCTAATCCACTTTAAGTCCCAAGACTTTACCACCTAATGTCTAAATGCAAATAATTAGGTCTTGTAGCCTCTACTCAAGGTTTCAATGGAAGAATTCACTACAAGTCAAGTACTAAATGACAAATTAGAGCAGCATTAAAAAATGTACACCTTCATTACTTATGAACAGAAGCCTCAAACATTCAAATTATAGAGTTGGCATTACACAAAACTCTTTAATAACTTTCATTTTACAAAAACTATGTTGGACATTTCATGTGATTCTGCAATAGGAGTTGACCATAAACACTGCGCACTGTAAAATTTGGGAAAAAAAATATTCTCTGAGACTAAAAACTGACTTGCAGTTGTCTCCTGAATATTTGTCGAAATCATAATGATTACTAAGTCAATCTATAAATTGTTATTGCACTTTCTGACTTTTCCATTACAACCAAAAAAAAATTTACTAGTTTTGCACTGCAAATTTATAAGGTCACTGCTTCCTGAACAAATATACATAATATAGAAGCCAAATTAAAATAGTTTTATACAACTAAACACAAGGAAATCATTTTCCAAAATAATTTGCTGGAAAAAAAAAGCATATTGCTAATATAGTGTACTAAATGTTAACAAATACACACATACATATATATACATGTATAAATA
This sequence comes from Biomphalaria straminea, assembly GCA_021533235.1. NCBI lineage: Eukaryota > Metazoa > Mollusca > Gastropoda > Planorbidae > Biomphalaria > Biomphalaria straminea. The sequence continues at coordinate 24,033,067 of JADKLZ010000104.1, forward strand.
TTATAGGATTAATTGTACAGTAATCCAACAATTGCATTAATTATAATAATAATTCATCACTCAAAATAATCGCAAAAAATGGAGCACTAAACATTGACATTCCAATAAATAGCCTAATGCCGTGAGCAGTAAAGGGTATAACCAAGTGGAATTTCATACAAGAAAAGAGCCATAGGACTAATTACGTCATTCAATGTCTTGGAATAATGGATGAATGAAGAAAAGAGAAAAGTATAAATACTGTACAGTAGTCACAAGACAGAAAGAAAGACAAGCAGGGTGACATAATGTACACAGTTACAACTTGCTGTTTACAACTGAAAAGTTTATGAACAAACTAATGTGTTGGGCCTCTGAAAGTAAAGCTACAGATGAAAAAACAAACTCTTCACCAGTGATGAAAGTAAGAAATGCTACAACAAAAAATGGACTGCCTAATAAATGCAAATATATTTGAAGAAAGTGCACAAAGAAAGTGGGACATGCTATAAATGGGGCGACTCATTTGGCCAAACAACAACAATGCTATGAACTGTTTCAAATAGGACATGCTATGAATGGGGAAACTCGTACAACAACAATGCTACTGTCAAATTGATTGACCATGTAAAAATAAAGTAGGTGAACAGGTTGTGTCCTTCAAATGCAAGACATCCCTAAAATGGAAATCTAAAGGAGACAGGCAATGATCACCAACTTTTCAAAGCAAGCTATGATTGAATGACTTTGATCATGCATACAAGAAAATTTTTTTGAAAACATTAAAAAGTAAACATTTTCAGAGATTCCCTAGTTGTAAATGCTATACGGTTGATCCAGATCAAACCAGGGTTTTCTCCCCCAGTCAACACAATGGAATGGTTTGCTCTCACAGCACAAAGGTTAGAGTAGACCAAATAAAAAAAGAACTAAAGCATACAATGAAATGAAACATTAAAAAACAGAGTGAAAATGCAATCGCCGTACACTAAAGTCATGAATATATCAGTACAGTAAACACTCTGAAGACATGCAACAAAATCAGATACATTTTGCTTGAGGAGTCCTGAGGCACAAAGGCTATCAACAAATAAGACAATGAACCAGAAGCTTCCAATTAGACACACTCAAAAAGCAGTTTAGTGAACTAACCTAATTGATACATCAAGAAAACAGTCAAGGCTATTTATGTTTCATCAACAGTAACAAATGTATACAAATAGATGAACTGAAAATACACAATGACAATAAATTTTGTTTCTTATCTTGATTTATGTGTTTTACAATGAGTTGGGTATTCTTACCAAAAGGGGAAGCAGGGAAATCTTTCAAAGCATTACTTTGATCTGATATCACTGGGATTATTGGTGCAAATGCTAATTTGACATATTTGTGAAATGTAAACTGGATAACCATTAATAACAAAATCTTTGTTACACAAATGGCTTTAAGTTATCCCACATTCAAACAACTAATTAAATAAACAATTCCACAATAATAGTCCTAAATGATGAAAAACAAAAAACCCACATCAAGGGACCACTAAATGGTAAAGTTGTGACATTTCAACACAAGAAAGGAACAATGTTGTCCCTAAACTATCTTTACTTGCTTTTATTTGTTCCTATTCTTCCTCCTAATTTAAGCTAGTTCTCATTCAGTGCTGTTCTAGCTTGATCACTAGAAACTATCACAGAACATTATCAAATATTATACAACTGCTGTTGTAAACATTCTAATAATAGTCCACCCTCCAACATCTTTTCAAATTATAGACACTGGTCATTTCAAGCTGGATAAAATATTTGGCACAGAAAGAGAATGCTTGCTTTATAAAGAAAAAAATCTCTAGTGTAAATTATCTAAAATAAGATGCATAATACTTGTTGAAAGCTAGGGAAATCTTTTTAAAATGGGACAAAAAAAAACATATTGCATTGGAAAGATTGAGAGCATGTTGACATGGTTTGATATGCTAAAAGAAAGTCTTAGCATCTAAAAGCAGCTATTACAACAGCATAGTTCAACAAGCAGCAGTACTTGTTACCACAAAGAGATAACTATTGCTTAAGTGTGCATCTACTTTAAAACTTTGACGGGTGGCCTGTAGCGCAAATTTGATTTCTTGTGTTTTGGCTTCTTGACAACTTTTTTGCGAATATCGTAGTCGTACCTGCAAAACCAAATGTTGTCCACACAGGCATTGGGAGGGGGTCTAGGCCTGCGAAACATTTGGTCCTCCTCTGATATTGTGTTTAGCTGAACTCGCCACCTAGGTAATGGTACGCCTTGTTCTGCTCGAGCAGTTTCAGCTTCTAGTCTGCAAAAAAAAAAAAAGTTGAATTAACTCTTTATGATTGTTTTCATTTAAAGAAAGAATCACTCAATATTATAAATAAATATCAAGTATAATCTAAAAAAAAATAGCATTAAAAATATAATTTAAAAAAATAATTATAAAATGTAATTTAAAAAATGAATTAGTGTCCAAGAACCTTACCTGCAGTACTCATTAAACAAAAGCACAAAACATTTGTCATCTATACAGGCCACGCTGTTCTCCTCTCTATGTTTAGAGGCAAACAATTCTTGATCTCCATCCTCAGGCTCACGACCTTGGAGTGTATGTTCAGGTTGGTAGTACCACAGCATGCTGAACATCATTTCACCTGGAATTACAACAAGACATCTTTGAAGAACAGAAAAAAAAAAAAAAAAGCTATTGTAACATAACAGTGGAAAGAAATGTACATTTCTAATGGCTTGTGCCATTTTGTGCAAATGGTAGACTATTACACCTCTTCCCATAGAAAAAATTGGAAACATGCAATTTCAATCAAAAGGATGGATATATTACTGAATATCCTGTGAATCTTCAATAGTTGAATATAAGACGAGACCTTGTCTTTCTGGAAATGAGACTAGATCTAATATTAGAAATAGCTATCTGGATACAAAATTATATAAACCTGAATATTAGATCTTAACAACCTGCAAATGAAATAGAGTGAATATATTTACACATTTACTTAGATACAAGGCCACCTAAAACTCAGTTACATTTAGATTTAAAGCTTAATGACATGCATTCTAATTAAAAATAAATCTGCAAAATGCATAGAGAATATATCATTGGCCTCCTTCAGTCATGAAACAACTATCTTGGTTCATCTCGAACACTTTATCATATGGCTGTAGAGACCTATTTTGGAGAGACACTCCCGTCCACATATATTGCATGCCAAGGTGGTAGAGGAGCTGGCCTTTTTCTGAGTGGCACGCTTTTCTTGAAGAAACGTGACCCATATTTTCTCGCTTTCTATAGCTTTCTTGGTCAGTTTCTCTCCAATTAGTGCGGTCTAAGGCTATGTCTTCCCAATGGTCAGTATAAATGTTTAAGAATATATATAAGGAACAACTATCTTGCAACCCAAATAAATTGCTTGGCAAAATAAAAAAAAAATGAGATTAAGGTATACACAACACAGCAACAAATTAAGCAATGAGTTAATGATACTTCATAAACCAGAAACATACCATGCAAGTTCTCCCACAGACAAGTTACTCTGGCTACATAAGGAACACTGCCATCCCCATCAGACTGAAGAATAACACAGTCTCTTACTGAGACCACTTCACCAGAACTGTGACGCATGGCTTTGTAACATTTGTGTACCCTGACTTGTTCTTCACGACCCTGTGGGAATATAAAATTGTACACACTGGTGAAATATCTAAACTTCATATTGGTATGCATTTAACTAAAAAGATTGGAGTTTTACAAGGGCCCAAGCACAGTTTTTTCTTTATTTAAGTAATTTACTACAATTAATAACAATTGTGGACTTGTCATTATAACTTATTTGAACTCCAAGCCAGGGGATATGAACAACTTACCAAAGTCAGCTTTGGGATGTTTCTCATCTCTCCTTCCCCTACCCATGTCCAGCCATGATTGGTGTTGGTCCTAGGAAGTGGAATGGGAAACATGGGGTCTTCCTTGACTCTCTTGACAAGTTTCTTGGACTTTGACTGACTAACAGTAGGCATTTTTTTGTTGACGCATTTGTTCTTGACATCTAGTGCTATGTCGTCGATAGTTACACTTAAGAGGGATTTGGTGCCCATAGAGATGTCATCTTTAAACTTCACTACAGGCTTTTTGACTGACTCTGAAGATTTGGAAGTTCCTAGGATTTTCTCCTTGTTCTGAAGCTTTTCAGTTTTTTTCATAGCTTTCATCTTACTTTCATCTTTAGGCTTGCTCTCTAATGGTTTGCTAACTTTCACTTTAGCCTTTTGACTAAGTGTTCCACTAGATTGCTGATGCTGAGTTTTGTTCTTATCAGACACTTGTATATCAGAGACATCTGATGTTTTGGCTTTGACAAACTTGGCCAATGGCTCATCATCAGATGATTCATCTGTATCATCTATAACTATAACATCATTGATGCCTTTAGTTTTATCAAGTTTATCCAAGCTAGCTGAAACTTTGGCGGAAGTCACCAGAGCAACTTCATTTGGAGGTTTCTGAGACTTCAGAACTGAATGATCAAACACAGGTTTTTGAGCTTTCACTGGCTGGTCAATGATTGGCTTCGGGGGCCTGATTACGACATACTCAATCGATGGTTTCTGGTTTTTGAGAATGGAATAAGTGAATGGGGTCTGGGTTCGAATAGCCAAAAAGTCAACAGAAGGTTTTGGGGGCTTTGTTACCGGGCGATCTGCAGGTTTAATGGTAACAAAATTAACTGGTGCTTTCTTGAAGACTGACACTTGTTCTACAATTGGTTTCTGACTTCTGATACTAGATTGAGTTTCTTTCTTTGATGGAATTTCTTTCTTTAAGTCAAAACAATCTGTACCTTTTTGGGTACTAGAAGGAGCTAAGCTGTTTGCAGAAACCTTTTCTACTGGTGCAATCTCTACAGGCTTTCTGTTTAAACTGTACAGATTGTTGTTGTAGCTACTGATAGTGTTATTGTTATTTATAGATATGGAATACATTTTGTGGTCTGGTTCAGGCTTGACTTTGTAACTAGGCATGTCCAGAATGGAAGAGACAGAATAGGAAGCATTGAAAGACGCATGGCCAGCAATGCTGACTTTGGAAGGACTAGTTTTACCCATGGAGCTACCGCTTGAGGCAGAGGACATAGGTTGGTGGATTTCTGTGTTCATGTTGTCTATTTGATACATGGCAGAATGGGCACTGTGGAGTAGGTCAGAGACATCAGAGCTTTCAGCAGACTTGCGTCTAGAATTAGCTGCCCTTGGAGAGCAATCTATTTGACAGCCACTGTTCTTTTCACAATTGGTGGGAGGATAGTCTTCTTTTTCTTTCTTACAGGGAGCTGCCATTGAGGGCCCAGAAACATTGACCACATACTTGGCCGGTGAGCCAGTGTTTGTGCCCATGTTTGTAGGAAAGTACACATTTTTACTGTAAGGTGTCTGGGCCACTGGCCGATGGGAGCTTAAGCTCTGATGCTCAGATGAGCTGGAAAAGTCCAGCACAGGTGAGCTGACAATGGGCTGGACACCAATGGGATTCATTGATCTTAGTGATTCCATGGGCGATGCAGGGGGCTGGTGGGACACTGGCGGTCCAATTGAAGTTGGTCTGTGTGTGTGAGCTGGGGGTGGAGGTGGTGGAGGCATACAACTGGTATCCTGGTTTAACCCAGACATCTGAGGGTAGGACTGGTATCCAGCTGGGTAGGAGTTGATGGAGCTCATCTCCTGAGGTAGTGCATGTAAGACAGACTGAGGCTGCACTAAAGGAAACCTCTGGTGTAAGGCCTGCAATGCAGAGGCACTTGGCTGGGACAGACCTTGAAGTGGAGCTGAATAGTAAGATGGATAATTAAATCCAGCTAATGGAAAGAAAAAAGAAATTCATTTCAATTCAAACTATTCTCAAACAAGGTCAAATCATACTAAATGAAAATTAATGTATAATCCTACAACAGACACTTAATTTAACTCAAAACAATGACTTCTGTTCATATTATTACACATGCACATCAATTTCATTTGAAAGTATTGCCTTTCAGAACAATATGAACACAGGCATGCCAATGTACAGGTTGAGTACAATAACACTATTTTCATATTGAACACTGAAATATTCTCGCACCATTTGCAACTATTTTGAATTAGTTTTGCACCAGATAAAACTTTTTGATATCTGCCTAGGGCAGGATGTGACTGGATTGTACAATATGATATATCTAGATATCTACAGGAGCTCATATTACTGAACATTTTGCAAAACTTCTAAATAACATGTAAAACCTATATTCATATTTATTTTTTTCTGTAATTTTTTTTACTATATTATTTTAAATGCCATTACTGATTGATCAATTTAAGTTTCACAGCGTTTATGAACAAATAGACCAATCAAAAATGAATGTGTTATGTATGAGGGTGTGTGTGTATGTATGAGGTCAATGGATGGTCAATGAAGAATATATAATGTATACTACATATTAAACTAATGTAAATCTCTCTTTGATGGTAAAATACTAAAATGTGTGTCCAACTGATTTTAACAACCTGGTCAGATAGATGCCCACATGTAAGCCTAGTGTACTGAGTCAATGACAGTGATGACCATTATGCATTTGTTCTTTGTGCTATTGTGTTTGTTGTATGCCGAGTGGTCTAGAAAAGAACACATTGGCATGGCTAGTCACGCATGTAGATCTTCTATTCTTACACTAGTAATAAAGTTCTAATATTTTTTTTTACATTCCAGCAAATTCTTTTTTATTATTCTTTGGTTACTAGATCTATAATAGAAATCTGGATCAACTTCTTTATTGAGATTTTAAACTTAACTGTAAGGATTTCCATTATATAATGTCAAAGAATTAAAAAAATTAAAGTACAAGTAGCTATTTTTTCTAAAAGGTTTCAATTCATGGCAAAAATATACAAAACAAATCTTTTTTTTTTTATTGTACAGGAAAGTTTGTAAGAAAAATTTTCCTTATTAGTCATTTTATTGTGGAGAAAGATTTGTACAATGATAAATGAGTTATATCGAACCATAGGACTAAGTCAGATAGATTAGCTAGGACTAGACCAAACAAATCACACAAAAAATAATGAAAAATTGTTTAAGCTTTTAATTATTCTTTTTAGTTGTGGTTTTAAAATATTTTTATTAAATCGGTGCTTAAATTTTAGTTCCACTACTTTACTTCTAATTTAAATTCAGTTCTATTTTCATGTATAAAATTCAGTTCAGTTCCTAGCAATCATGAAACATCTAGTCAAATACTCACAGTTTGTGTAACAATAGGTCATGGGACTTCAAGTTTCCTCATAAGACATGACCTCTAGACATTGTTAACATGTCTTGATGTGGTCACCTGTCCATATGCAATATACTAAACAAAAAATGGAGGACTAGACCTACGCTACTAAAAAGGTAAATACACAGTTTATTTTTTTTTACTATCTGGCTAATTATCCTGCATTGACATTTGGTCAGAGTCGAATATATATGGCTTAACGTTCAACAGGATCTACACTCGGGTGCAGCCCCAATTGAAATAGTCGTAGATATAATGTTTAGATATTCAGGTGTGTGATTTTTTTTGCAGTCAGCCTGAAATTTCTTTTAAAGAGATAAATCAAATAAAAATAAAAGTATACAGATCTAGTTAAATTATATTTCTATTAAAATCTTACCAATGTGCTGAACAGGTAAATGGAGACTTGTGTTGTAAGGATTGATAGAACCTCTTCTCAAGCTAAGTGCCCCCATGGGACTTAAGGTGTACGTAGATGAGAATTCACTGGTCAGGTCATTATTGGTCACTCCATAGGGGACAGGAGATGGGCTAGATGGAACAAACATTCCCTGCTGTCGATCCATAGCATATTGATAAATATAAGCAGGCGAAGTGTAACTAGGCGGCACTTTGATAGGCTGTGTATGGGCATGTTGTTGGGAGTAGACTGGCTGAGGAATGGGGTGGTGGATGTAGCTGGTCATGTGACTGGTTCTGTGACCGATTGGAAGTTGTGGAATGGGTGTGGCCACACGACAAGACTGTGGTTTTATTGGAGAGGCTATTTTTTCAGGTTTATCCTCTAGGACCGGAGTAACTATTTTTTTAGGGCTAGGTGTGGAAATTTTTGTCTTTTCTGGTGTGGCACATTTTTCAACATCTATAAGGCCTTGAAAGTCTTCCTTTTGTGCTCGGAGATACTCTTTAAGAATTCGGCTATCTCCAACTTGGTGGAGAGTTCTCAAGATTGAATTATCTTCATTGCTATCACACTGGCCACTTATATCTACCTCCATTGTTTCATCTTTCTGTACTGCAGTAGCTTCTGCATCTTTTGCATCAACTTTTTTGGCATTGCCTAGTCCAGCTTTCCATAAAATTGTCCGTCGTTGATTCTGCGTGCAAGTTCTGAGCTCTGTCCAATCAAACACCCTAGTCCTGGCAGCAGACTCTACAACAACACACTCTTCTTCCTGCTCCATGGCTATCATAGCTTTGGCTATTAGACTTGCCTGCCTAGGGGATTTTTCAATAATATTGCTCAGTTGATGACCACTTGGGAAAGTCTTTTTTTTCTTCTTTTTCTTCACCACAATCTTTGATTTGTTTTTGACTTGGGAAGTTTTTCTGACTTTAGATGCAGGTTCATCCTTATCATCTTTAGTTTCTGCAGCTTTTCTTTTCTTCGATTTATCAGCAGTTTGATTGATTTCAGTTTTAGAATTTGATTTGACAGCTGAAATTTTGTTACTAGATTTCTGAGTCTTTAGAGAGTCACTTGATTTAGGTTTTGGCCCATCTTTTGGATTAGATTTATTCTTCTTTTCTTCAGAACTAATTTCTGGTTTATTCTGCACTTTGTCTTTATCACTTTCCTCTTTGTCTGAGGGACAAACAGTATCAACCCTTTTAGCTGGCAGCTTTGCTTGTGACTTCAAGGGAGCAAGCTTTTCATACATTATGTTTACTCTAATGCTAGCATTAAGGCTTGCCTCACGTTTTCCCATGACTTTCGCTCCCCAAAAATCCAAGAAACTATTAGAGCTAGTTAAGCGCTTCAATTTTTCCTTCTGCTTGGCAGACTTGGACTTGACAGGCTTGGATTTCTGAATTCTGGATTTATTTTTGGCATCAGCTGATTGTTTTTGGGGACTATTTTTTTGCTTGCTTCCGTTGGCTCGCTCTTTATGGAGTTTGCTTTTATTAGAAGTGACTATGGAAGTTTTCATTTCCTTTGGAGACTTATCTCTTGTTCTGTTGGCAATAGGTTTGTATGCATTTGCTCTCAACTTTAAAGAGGATTTCTTAACCAGGTTCACTTTCCCTCCATCTTTCCCAGCAGCTTTAGTCTTCCCAGAAATCAACTGGCTAGTTTGTTTGCTTTTCATGGTGCAAGTTTACTTTAAACAATGTAATGAAAGTTGATGTGTAATGCTTTTATCTTTTTATGTAGCTTCCATTCATCTGGAATCAGAAAAAAATTTGTGATTTAAAACAAAATAAATATTGAATTTAATTTCTCTTAAATGTAAGATGATAGCAAAAATAAGCTAACAAAATATTCCCATTTGTTTTTTTTATCTAACTATAGTGTAGAATTATTTTATTATTTAGTTGTTGTTTTTTTTATTTGTAATTATGCAGCTACTGAAAAAAAGAAAAAAACTTAATAAAATTTACAATTTAACAAACTTGTTTGTCACACTAGTATGAGCCAAAAAAAAGTAACAACTTCAATAACAGACTTGGAAAAAAAAATCTGTCCATATTTTGCTTTGGTACCATATTTTAATATATGTGAATATACAATACTCATTTTATTAAAATTTTTATCCTGTTAGTAAATAATTTTGAAAAATATTGTCTAGAGGAAATTGGTAGGATTCAGAAAAAAAAATGAATTTACATATATTTTAATTAGAATTTATGTAGACATATATTATATATTTTAAACCAAAGACTGGAAATATTAAAAAAATAAACTGGGCATCCAAACAGAAACAAATCTTTAAAAAACACATTCCAACAAGATCAGACAGCAATTACCAAGAATAATTAGTCTTGAGACGTTTCAAACACTATTAAACATTAACTTTTGAACCTTGAATTGTACACTTCCAGTTTTTAATACAATTTAATGCAAGATGGAATTGAAAGGAAGTACAGGAAGACACAAGCTTCCATTGGAATTCATTGTCAGCAATTATAATCACTTGCAATGTGATGTCCATTTTAAGATAGACCCATTATGATCACAAAGTGATAGTTGAGGCCAATGCCTGGACATAGGCAGTTAGCTATCAGCCAGAATAGGCAGAAAATATATTATATTTTCTCCTAATGACAATCTGAAACTTTTCAATTCTAACTTTTTTACTGACAATGCAGGTTTTGATTTTTTTTTCCCAGTTTAAAAAATGTATATGTCAGCTTTAACTTACTTAAGAATAAATTTGGTGCAGGTGAATCGAGTTCTTTCTTAACAATGCATGTTTATTAATGCATTAATTAATACAGTGTGTTCCACAACGTCACTATCACCAGAAGAGGTGTAATGGTTTCAAGTGCCTCATTAGCTATGCTTTCATTCCAGTGGCATGCATCTCATAAAGCTTCTGACAACCAGTTCAATCCTGGCATTTGTGTGTGCGGTTCAGAGGTGAAGGCCTGAAGGCAAGTGACTGGTGACTAGTTACCTTCAGTCAGTAGGGGCTCATTAACCAGACAGAAAACAGAATCCAAAACTTCTGTGGCTAAACCCATTCAGGAGCTGGCAACCATATGGCAACTTTCAGCACAGTGATACAACCTGTTAGTTATTGTCACATACGCATATTTTGTTTTGATTGTTTGTTCACGAGTAAAGGCCATTCACCCCTTTCGGAAAGTCCAGCGGCCATTTTAGTTTGTTCCAGAATTTTACGTCACGACTCTTGGTGAAATATGATTGGTTGATTTGGATAAAGAGACGCTTCCAAGGCGGGCAAAAAGCTTAGTCTTATCAGTTGAGCTTTGACCCTGCTTGAGAACAGTCACGTTTTGTAGATCTAATATTTTTACATATAAAGTATGGTTTTGTTCAATTACAAGTTTTATTAATACATATTTGTACATAGCTGTACTTATGTTGGATTTAAATTAAATAAAGGTTGCAGTATTTTATTATCAAAGCATTACTCGAGTGAATCCTAGACAGTATTGTGACAGTTATTGTCTATAATTATAATGATTAATGATGTAAATTTGTCTATATTCTGTATCTAGCTAGACAATCTAGACAGACAAGATCTAGTAGTATACATCACAAAGCAGACAGACTAGATATATATATACATATATTATAATATATAGTAGAGTCTTGTATATGGAACACCTCATCCGATTCTCATTCAGTAAACAGGTCGCTTTTTTTGTTTATAACTCATTTGTTTTTATGTTTGGAGCTAAAAAGGATGTATCAGGACTGCAAATGTCCAATTTTAAATAAGTTCCTTTATTTTTGTTCCACTTTTCCAAAGCAAAGGGCAGTTTTTGAGATTCTCAGAAACCATGTATAAAAAAATCTATGTTTTAACCTCCCCAGGCAATTCTCCTACCCACAATGCCATATAAGGGATGAATAAATATTTTTTAGATATAATTTATTAGCAATTACATTGTGGTGTTTCTTGACTGTGTTCACCGTGCGCTGAAGGGGAAAGCACAAAAACTGCGTTCCATATAAGAGCATGAAGTGACCTACTGTATTTTAAAATAAAATCTTGACTATGAGTGGTAATTCAAAGAAACACTACTATTTTTATAGTCCTTTAGTTGCAGAATAAGAATCTGCTTTCAGTTTTTTTTTAACTTAAAACTTGACCTAATAAAAAAATAAAATAAAAAATTGACCTAGTTCCCAAAGTCGGTGTTCCATTACAAGACTCTATATATTGAGCTGGAATCTAAGTTTAGAGACTCAACTCATGACATGGATAGAAGATGTAGTAATGTAGTATTGTCACATAATTGTGTTACTAGTATTGTATACTCTGTATAGTCATAGTAATAGGCCTACTAGTTTAATTAAGACTAATCTAGAGCTGCATCACCATAAGAATAAATCTCTAGATCTAGATCTGGTAACTTGCTCTAGATTTCTAACTTGTTGCACTTTTAGTCACTTTGACTTTGTTATTCTTGTAACAGTGAGTAATATTAGAACACAAATCACAAGTCACATTCACTCGAGCAAGGAAAGGAAAAACTGACTATAGTATTACAAATTAAACAATTAAAATTCGTAGAAATGCAACATAATGGCTTGTGAAAGTAACATTCTTTTCCTTACAGCTCCAAATCGATAAGGAACCCGACATCTCTTTGCAAAAAAAAAAACAATAAAATACCGGCAACGATATCAAATATTCAGAGGCTAATTTTATTTGATCTTGCCGACAAAAACTCAACTGAGCAAATCTTCTAGATTTTCAATCGGAATTTCGCTGAAATGCATCTAATGTGTACTTAAGTGCAAATACAAAAAGAAAATAACACTTACGTTGCGTCGCAGACTGCGGTGTCTTTCCTGTGAGCGATTTCTACGTTATCAGACGGGTCGATAAACGATAGTATCACCGCCATGTTTTTCTAGTGCGATAAGGAGGAAGAGCCCGAGTTGTCAACTGCAACTCGCGATTTTTGACAAATTCGTTGTGAAAAAATAGCTAAATAGTAAAATTGAACTAAATTTTCGATAAATTGGCAATACTAGATCTATATTTTAGTAACCCATTAAGACTTTAGTGTTACTGAGATTGGCTTATACATAATCTCAGCTTCTTTTTATCTATGGGCTAAATATCTAGACTAGCTATTTTATAGCACCATTATTATATATATATATAGGCCTACATAGCCTACATATAGAAACTAAGAGAAACATGAAAGTGTGAAGTAATTTAACAATGGCACAATGAGATATGTATACACACATTTTTGATTTTTTTTATAATTACATCGTTAGAATAAAATCTAGATATATATTTAGATCTAGATTTAAGTACTCTTATCTATAGTTCGTCCATCGTGGTTCGATAATGGCCACTTTGTCATCCCGGGGTCTGAGGGCTAAATTTGCACTGGAGTACGTCTTATCCCTCCTAGGTGAGCCCGGAATGTTCGGCTGCACACTGGGCAGGTTATTCCAGCTGAAGCTAGTGTCATTTGCCTTGCTTTTCTTTTTTGACTTTTTTCTTCTGCCATCGTTGTTCTCTTTTCCTCAGTAACCTGTGTGCCAGTTTTCACAGCACAACGCCATGATGCTCTGTCATGTGCCTCTGTCTCCCATGTGGCTGGGTCAATGCTGAACGCCTTCAGAGAAACTTTGAGAGTTCCCTGAAGCGTTTTCTTTGATCACCTTTCAAGCGCTTTCTTCGCTTAGTTGGCCATACAAGAGTCGATAATGATTCGAAGTCGACCTGCGTATCGCAAAAGACAGTGAATCCTATGCAGACTGTCTAAAAACGTCTGGAACAGACTTGGTATCACCACAAATACAAAGCTAGGGATCAATTGAGCTGTCATCCTTCCTACATTTCTCTGTTCCCTAGAAACGTTGACAGTGTACAGAAAACATGCAAGAAACTGAACCACTTCCATATGATATGTCTAGGAAAAAATGTCAAATGGTAAGACAAAATACCAGATAATGAATTTAAGTTCTTCGAAGAGTGGGTCTCCAAAGCATCCACACAATCTTGATGCAGTCCCAGCAGGATTCGTCTGCAGAATTGAAGACCGCCACATCCCTAAACGACTCTTAAATAGACCTAAAACACTATAAGAATTAGCAAACCTGGGGGAAAAGTTAACCAGCGCTTAAATATGTGTCATCAAAATGTCTAGCTTCGTGTTAAATTAAAATAAAATATTATATAGACTTTATTTTAATTTTGATATGTTTCTATGGCGACAATGAATCTTTTATTTAATGTTTGTAACAGCAACTTAAAAAAAATGCATGCCTTTTCCATAATTAAATTGAAATTTTAATCTGGTATATTAAAACTCAAGCCAAGAAATAAACCTTGTATGTTTCCGATTTTCCTGCCCCCCCCCTTTTTTTTTTAAATGTACTATTTTCTCTAACTGTGAAACTGATTAGCAGTAGCGTTTTTTGAAAAAGTGGAACAAAATATTTACTTAATTACGAGTTGTAATTTGGGTGAATAACGGTGGGTAAGGGTGTCATGCAAACAGTTCTATATTCACCAAGCAGAGGTCGTCCTCAGCATTATATAAAGAGACAGCCCTGTCCTCTCTAGAAAGGCATATATGAAATATTAGATGATAATTATAAAGAGATTCTGTAGTTTGTGTTAAGTCATTCGATTGGACTTGTATAGAAACATACAGATCTACACGCTCTTTCCACACATCTGTATATATTAATATATATAGTGATCCAGGGCTTTAAAAGAAGGAATAGGAGTACTTGCTGAAAGGAAGTTTGATGATAATGTATAATATATCATAATATATAATAATTTGGTTATGAAAGAAAATAAATGTGAGTTAATGGCTTTGGACAAAAAAAATGGAAGATCGTGTACTTGTTTTCATGCGGTCTTATATATATATAAGGTTTGAGTTTAAGGGTTTGAGTTTAA
>JADKLZ010000104.1:24054277-24079083 GCA_021533235.1 Biomphalaria straminea
CAAGTTGGCACGCGAAACGATTTTGTGTGGCACGCGACGACGATGATATTAAGAAAAAAATTTTTTAAAAAAATCACGGATATCTCAAATTACCATAATTAATAACGTTCAATTATTTTTCAGAGAACTGTAAATAATATGGAAGAAGACAAATCTCGTATTTGAACGAGATCTCCTTAACTTCCGCCATTTTGTTGATACTGAAAACGTGTCGGTCTTACATCGATTGCTAGCGTTGCCATCAATAACTTTTATCATAATAATTACCAAAACATGTCATTCTCAAAAAAAGAAAACTTAATGAAGAAGAAGGAAGTGGCAGACCTTTTCAAGAGTGGTGGACTGAAAGATATGGAATGATTCACAGAAAAAACAAGGCCTTATGTGCCATGTGTTTGGAAAGTGTTGCTTGTCGGACATCATCAGTAAAACGTCATTATGAGTCCGATCACAGCTGGCTTTTAGGCAAAAGCCGAGGATGAGCAAAAAGAACATATATCGCGTGAGTTAAAAAAAGCGATTTCACAATCCAGTTCTTTTGTAAACTTTGTTAAAAGTTCTTCTAACTTAGTGCAATTTTGAAGTTTCAAAAATTATAGCTAAGCTTCGTCCCGAACACCACTGATAGATTATAGGCTGTAGATGTCAGGAGAATGCGTTTCTTCAGTGAAAAATGCAAGAAAACGCTTTTAGCGTCGGGGCTTCGCCCCGAACCTCATTTATGAATAATGAGCTATAGATGTCAGGAGAATGCGTTTCTGCAGTGAAAAATGCAAGAAAACGATTTATAGCCGAACCCCATATTGAGGCTAATAGCGCTCCCCCAGACCACTAAGCTATCAACGCTATCAAGAGAAAGGCCTCAACATAACTTGTGTGTGTGTGTGTGGGGGGGTTCAACGAAGGTTGAAAAAGATTGCTTTTTAGTTCTCATATATATATATATATATGTATGCTGTACGCACGTTTATGCATAGGGTTAGGGTTTACTAGGCGTTAGGGTTAGGGTTTGGGAAAAAATCGCCCCCCCCCCACTCCAAAGCTCTGGATCCGCTAGTGCTGGGCACGCAACAATCTTCATTGTTTTTAAATTGAAATTAATTGGCACTCGGACTGAAAAAGGTTCGCCAGCCCTGACCTAGGGCTAGGTCTAGTAATGATGAAGTTTAGCTGATGAAGCAGCCCCACCCCAGCTAAAGTTCAATGTAGATCTAGAAAAAATTTTGCTGTCTCTACATCATCTAGATCTAAATCTAATCAGATAGAGGTCTACTCTAGATCAAGGCACTGAAACAGAACTATTTCAGATTTTTTCCACCAAAAAATGTGAGTGTCAACCTGGTCTTAGTCTAATGAGTTGGACTTTTTCGTTGAAGTAGTGACATTGGATTATTAGCTCCAGTTTATTTTTTTTCTGTCTATTGCTGTTTCTTCTGTGGTTTTATGTATATAAATGGATAAAAATGAGAAAAAAAATTTCTTTTGATTCAATTTGGACAATAGATTTCTTAAAACATGAACTTGGATGGATATTTTCAATGTCAGTTGGTAAGTTTTTCATTTTTTAATTTTATATTCAAAACCCAAAATTACAACAACAACATAATTTTCTTACTAGAAAACTTATCAAATAGAAAGAGCATCCATGTCTCTTTAATTGTATATCAAATTTATTATTTTCCAATAATAAATAAAAAAGTTATACAAGTTATATCGAAGCAGAGTAGCGCACTCCGAAATGGCGGAAAAATTAATTCCGTCCAAAAGTGGGAGATAATTCCGGAATTAATTCTGGAGTCAAAGAGTTAAAGCTCATGAACTCATCCCGTATGACCTTCGCCCCCTCCTCCCCCGACCAGGGAGGTTGGCAATGAAATTGATATCTGCACCATCCTCTTCTTCGCGGGAAGGACACATCTGCCCATAAAAAGACTAACGTCCGCTAAAAAGTAGGAGTCAGTGACATCTTTTCTTTCCAAGTAGTTACTAGGGAAAAGATAACTTTCCAAAATTGTCCCCTTAGTTAACTCCTGACCTGATCACAAGTTTAGATAGGGCCCTTTAGTTAGCTTCATAAATATTCAAGGTTTGATTCTACTGGACGAGGTAGTTAGAAAGCTTTAATCTCATTGGGTTATCAAGATTATTTTAAAATAAAATTCGAAATACCTCAAATCCATTGAACCCGGCACTAGTGGCTATGCTAATTAGTTTAAGGCCCAATTGATATAAGAGCGGGCCTAATTAAACTCTAACAGACGCTCACACCCGCTGGACAGATTTCTGCATTTAATAGGCAATGCTAAAACTTAGTTTCCCTCTTATAGCCGCCTATAGTTTAAACAATCATGGTAGGTTGCTCTTGTTTGTATAAATATTTTATATGTGTATTATTTTGTGTATTCCTAAATACTATGTAAGTATGTAGTCTTTTATTTTGTCTTCAACACATTGATTATTATCAACGGGCTATGTTTATGCCTACTTTAATTGTTTAAGTATTTTCCTCAACCCAGCGTTGAGATGATTTAATCTAGATCTACTGGACCGATGGAATCTTTTACAAAGATCCTGAATCACATGCTCTTGTACTAGATCCATGAATATATTTTGCTTTATAACATGCCAGTATGACGGCATGTGATATACTACATCTGTCTTTGGCATTTACAGTCATTGTAATACTGTAATTTTACTTATATTCAACATCCCTATGTTGTGATTAAGATTTGATCTATAATCATTTCACCCCCCCTTTTTTTTTATCTCTGCATATTTACCTACATTCTACATGATTTATTTAACATTGCCTACCTATGTATCTCTATTCCTAACCCTACCTATTGCCATGATGAAGTTTCTAAGTGCTTCTTACTTTTCAGCCTGGTTGTTATTGGTGGTGCAATATTACGCACACTAGACTTGCAGTATTTATCACCACTAGATCTGCACTTTCTACACCTGTCAGATCATCAGCTTCGACTGGATCTGCAGCATCACTAAACCTCAGCCGACAATGCCAGAACTCCCCCCTTCTGTCAGTGAGAAGGAATCTCTGTAGTGCCCACTGCAAACGGGCTAAAGCCCAGTGCCCACTTCTCATTGCCTATGGTCCAGTGCCCAGATACTTGCCCAGTGGTCAGCACCTATTGCCCAGTGTAAACTGCACAGTCCTCGGCTCCTGCTGTCCACTGCCCAATATCTACTGCCCACTGCCGACTGCCCTTCCCACCTTTTGCTGCAGACGTACTCTTCTTCGAGTCAACCTCATCCCTCTACAAGGAGTCCATCCTGTATCTACCAGAAGAGTCCAGCGGCCTACCAACAAGCAGAGAAAGATAAGAAATGAAAATAGACGCTTATCCACTCCTCCATACGCAATCAATGATGAAATTAATCCAGCAAACTCATTGTTAAACCACTACCCAAACTAGTATTTTTTTTTTGTTGTTTAAATAAATTATTCCTATATTTAATATAAACCTTGTTCATTTTGTTCTCATTGTTAGCTTGTAGTGTGCCTGTTCAAAATTTTCTTATGTGAGCGGTGAAAAACTCTAAATTACTTCCCCTATAGTAAACGAACCATAATCAGTTTAAAATATTAAAAACCTCGCCACAATTATGAGTTTTAATTATTTATGCTAACCAGATTACTATTTTTTTTTTTTAATAGGATTTACACAAGAAATAGCTGAGGCTTTTGCTGCTGGATTTCCTAAGAACTGGAGAGAACTAATACAAGAATATTTCCTCAGCATAGAAAAAAGGTAAATATATACATCCATTTAGACTTACAACCTTTTGATAACAGTGAAGAGATGAAAGACAGAAATAAATGATTTTTCTTAAAATCTGATAAAGGATTTGGCAATTTTTTCTATTGCAGTTATTGATTCATGAATCATATTGAAAGTACTTTTATATGTTTAAAACTAATGCAATGGCATGTTAGAAAGATAAGAAGCTAAAAGTTATTGTAATGTTGGATGTATGTCAATATAGTTTTCTCAATTTCATTTTATTTTTTTGCCATTAGATTTCTAAGTAAATACATTTTAACAGCAGAAGCTGTTTCAAATGCGTTAAAAATTTTTTGTTATGACAAATCTTATAATCTACTCACTCTGTCTGTCTGGTAAAAAGTTACTATGTTATTTCTCAGATGGAGGCGCAGTGGCTGAGGGGTAAAGTGCTTGGCTTCTGAACCGGGGGTTCCGGGTTCAAATCCTGGGATTTTTATTTCGAGATCCTTGGGCGCCTCTGAGTCCACCCAGCTCTAATGGGTACCTTACATTAGTTGGGGAAAAGTAAAGGTGGTTGGTCATTGTGCTGGCCATTCTGTTGGACTCAAAGTATCTATCAGGGGACACCAAGAATTGATGAAGGGAATTCTGTATCATTATGGCATAATGCAGTAGGACACATTCAAAGGCATTGGTCTCATTTTCTTACAACGCCCTTTAATCCTTTATAACTGTTGAATTGATATGTATTTAAGTTTTGATATATCCTTCCAGTATTTCATTCCACAAAGAAGTTCCCATGAAAATGAAGAAGCTTGGTCGTAAAAGTTCACCACTTGCTGACAAGAAAACTAACAGTGAAGACATCATTGGAAAAAGTAAGTACACAACTCTCTTCACTTTTAGTGTATTAAAATTTCCAAATGCCCTAAGCCAGTAATGTCTTTTTTTATAAGACGCTAAATATGTCCATGGTTATCATATATGTCTGTACGTTAGATGTGGTCTGTTCCTTTCCTTAAGTCTTATTTGTGAACAAAGAAATATCTGTTGTCTAAAATGTAAGCAATTTTAGGAAGCCTTAGTACATCAGTGCATTAAAAATTACATCAGTTCATATAAACTCCCTTTCATATTTATGCTTATTGTATTTTTACTATTACTAGTGTGAAAGTTTGTCATAATACATAATTTGTTTTATCAATGAATTCATCAGCAGTAGCCTAACAAATGTTTTCCTCCTGGATCAAAGGAAAAACTGCCTACTGTTGTTTTTGTCAATAATATTGAAAGTATTCAGAGTGATTCATAAGTGTGCTATTAATTTTGACTTGAATTACTTCCAAAAGACTCACTTTGAAAGTAATTTGAGACAAACTCCTTACTGCTTCATAAACAGCTTTTATGACATGCCAAAATAATATTCAGCCTGTCCCCTTGTTCCTCAGCCATAATGACCAAACATGGACTGATTCAGCAACACATCAATGTCTCCGATATGGTGGTCACCAGGAGTGGTCGTGTCTCTCTTCCTCCTTTAGCCAAGTGGGTGGGTCAGTACTACGTGAAAGATCCAAAGTCTAATGCAATCAAAGTGGGATTTAATACAAAGACAGCAGAGAAATTCATTATGAGCCAGACGGAAAACATTTTGAAAATGCCTAAGGTATATTTTCATGACTTATGTACATATCAGCAGAGACATGGGATTTTGTGGTGGGGAGATGGGGCTGGGTAAATAACGTTCCATTGTTCTATCATTCATTAGTTATTAAGAGAAAAAGTGATGCTTCTAAGTTGTGTTAAGGTTGTATTGTCTTTTTCAAAAGTATTTTTTATGTTTTTCTTGTTTTTTTTTCTTTTAAATTGATTTTGAACCCCCACCCCCCCACCCCCAACTGGTCAATTCCAGTGGTTTGACCATAGTGAGCTAAGCATGCTAAAAGCATGACATTGAATAAACAAAAACAATTGGTAAAAATACTCCAATCACATAAATTTATTATTTTAAATCTATTACAAATTAATTACATGACTGAGTTAAAATAATTGATACTATTACACTTAATGCAAGCTTCTTTTTTTTTAAGTATTTTTTTTTTTTTAATTTTACTTTTTTATTATGTTTTTTTCAGTCTCAGCAGAAAAAAATCTTTCATAAAAGTTTATCTAATAGCCTAAACAGTCCAACAAGTCTCAGTCCCCAGAGTCAGGAAAACTTAAATAGAACATTTCCAGATTCAACAACTCAAGTCAGAGACAACAAAGAACTTAAACCACAAGAAAAAAGATTGTTATCAGTCCAGCACAAACATTACAGTCAGTCAGAGGAGCTACTTCTAAAAGATGTCAGTCAAGTGCAGCCTATAATGCCTGCCAAGAAAACAAACAGAAAAGAGACTTCTGAAAAACAAAGCAAAATGAATTCAGAAATGGATGATCAAGAAATTCCTAAAAAGGAAAAAAGAGGGCGGAAAAAAAAAGTGAGCATGCCAGATAATTCTTTATCAAAGGAAAATGTAGGAATGGAAAAATCTGCTAGGACACTCAAATTAGCAGCTACAAAAACAGTTTCACCAGATCTTAGTGACAAACAGCAGGCTGTGAAATCCAAGAAACGTAAATGTCCTAATAGTACTGTTCAACAGGATGCCGCCAGTAAAAAGGTCAGAGTTGACCTTGAGAAGAATGATAATGCCTGGTCTGAAAGTGAAACAAAATCATTTCACCAGTAAGTCATTTATATGTACTGGATAATAATATAATATATATATGTATAATATAATATAAATATAATATAATTATAAGGCTTGTCTTCAAGTCCGAAGATTAAAGAGGAATGCAGTATTTTATGTATGTGGCTATGCAGTCCAAGCTGTGTCCTACATATTTTGTCACATTCAACATGGACTTTACTGTTGTCCACCATAGGTCGATTTATGGATCTGGTGTTTTTAGAAAGTTATATTTTTCTAACATATTGTCACCCACTGTTATTTACTATCAATCAATTTAGTTGATGATCTAAGTAGTTTCAACATCAAAAGGCAACATCTGTAGAGAACATCTTGATTTCTCAAAAATATATGCTACATTTAAAACAGTGTTTCTGATGTTCTAGTGCTCTAGTCCATCTAGTGGTGACCCATTTAAAGTGTGTAGGGAATCTGGAACTAATTTAAAGGCATTCTTTTTGTGAATCAGTGTCTTTATGTTACATGTATTTATGAAATTAGTTCTAAAGGATTTTGAAACTCTTATGTTTAACACATTCTCACTTCCTCCCCTCCCACAATTCCATGTCCTTGAGACCTTGACCTTGTCAAATTTTTAATGAATATTTATTTTATTACATTCTTTCAACAAATTTGAATTAATTTTATTCCGGTAGTGACTAATTAAATGAATGAACGGCTTTCTTTTTGTTCTCCAGAGCTCTACAAAAGATAAGCAGTGATGAGTCCTTCTACTGGAATAAAGTGTCTGAGTTTGTTGGTACTAAGTCTGACTTGGAGTGCCAGGAGTTTCATGCCAACTACTTAGAGACTTTGGCCAGATCAAAAGGAAAGCACACAAAGAAAAAGAAAGAACAGCAGCTCAAAGTTAAGAGTAAGTCTCAATAGATCAGTTTGAAACTACAAACTGTGGCCTTGGTGTCTCCAAACATTATTTTGTTGTATCATCAATGAGTTTTTTAAGGATTCAAACTTGTGTACACACTTGTGACATGCCTGCATCATTCAGCACTTAGCTTCACATGTTTAACTGCTGCCTTCTCACTGGAGCTTCTTTCTGTAGTGTATTTATGTTGTTTTGTTGAGAGATACACTAAACAGAACCTTACTTTGTCTAATAAAAAGCTTACAGCTTTCGTGTTTGGGGGCGGGTCCGAGTTGGCCAGTTGACTGCTGACCTCTGGGTCAAGACTTGCGAACACCACTAATCAAAAGGTCTTGTGCCTTGCTCAGAGCTATTATTTCACCACATTTAATTATTTTATATCATTCAAACTATACTACCAAGTGCTGCCATGTTACCTGTATTCATTGTTTCAACTCTTAGCTTCAGATTTCTAATAATGTCTTACTTAATTTGGGAGTTAAAGTGTTTTTGTTTTTTCAGAGAGGCAGAAAGGGGAGCCAATCAGAGGAGGGAAAGGTACATTGAAGAGGAAAAAAGACTTGAGGGCATTCCTGGATGAGCAGAATGAAGGCTATGAGGATGATTTGTTTGAGAGTACACCCATGGTGAAGAAAATCACCAAACCTTTAGTAAGTCAATATCTAGTCAGTACAGAGATTAGGTGATGAGCATGACATAGGGCTTTGGAAAAAATAGCTTTACCATAAAGTCTTACAGTCCTCATGTTGTGCTCAAAGAGAAGTCCAGCCATAACTTGAAACAAAATAAAATACAACCTTTAAGTACGGATGAATTTGTTGATATTTATGGTTAGCCCTAACATGTTGCCAAATCTGATAGTTTTTTTCTTAAACAGAAATAGTATTAATAGACATGTTTCATTTGGTTTTATATATTTGTTTCAGCTAAATTTTGATTTCAGTAAAAATGATTCTGAGTTATTTGGACCTAATCATAAGTTCTTCACCCCTATCGCTGGACGCAGTGGATTAGACACACCAGGCACTAGAATAAGGGCATCCATAGCTTCTGTTAGGAAAGAGCCTATAGATTCTGTTGACCTGATGGAGGAAACACCACTTTCTTCTAAGTAATTGAATTTTTTTTGTACCAATCTTGGGCTTGGGATTGAGTGCATAAACCAAATAGTTCTCTAGTAATAGTAGCTCTAGTGTGAATGTCAGTGGAGACAAGGAATGTTTAAAAGTAATAGGACTTGAGCATGTTGGTGTGGGGACATGCCATTACTGTCCATACAACCAATAGTTCCAAAAGTATGCTATTCATCCAATCATAACTGTAGATACAAAATATATCAAATGTATGTGTTACCAGCAAAATGTAGGCATTCTATAATATGTGTTTTTGGGCAAAGTGCCAAATGGCTCTTAATGACCTACTTTGCTGAGACATTCTATAGAATGACTAGAACTGCTTTAGGCTAAGTAGAAAATGTCCAAATTAAAAAGATATTTATAGATAAATTATTCACCAATTAAAAAGAAATAAATATGAAATGAATAACAGGCAATCTGAACATATAAAATATATTTAATATCTTTATTTATTCTTTTTTTCATAAAAAAAATTAAAGCAACAAATATTTCAAAAAGTAAAAAATCAAAAGCAAAAAGACATTTTTAATTAGTTTTTTTTACTAGATCTAACTAGATTATAAATAGACATTAAAAGATTCATAAGCATTTCCCATGTCAATGATAAGTCATTAACTGACCTGTCTCCAGATTAAAGTAGTACATAAGAATACTTAACACACACAGTTGTAAGCTGTGCCTGCTCACTTTCTCTAGTGTTTGTCTTTCAGGAGACATAAAGCTGATGTTGTCATTAAAAAAATCAATGACAGAAAAAAGAAAGTTGTACCTGTACCTGTTAGTGATAAGGTGAGACCATTTTTTTTTTATCTATAATAAAACTTCATAAAATTGTTCTTATCAATAATTTAACTTGGTTTGTGTCATTAGATTAAAGATTAACTTTACTGTATTCTTTTCCATTATACAAAAAAAAGTAAGTCAATAGATTAAATGAATAGGTTTGTGTTACATCACATATATATTTAAAGTACTGGTAGTATTTGTTTCTTCACATTTCAGATGGAAACCACTTCTCCCCTAGATTTGGAGTGGAGTGCCTTACCTGTCAAGTCTCTGTTTACACCTGAGGCTAAGCCCAGCATCTCTATTGATAAGGATGATGATGAGGAGGGGAAACATCTTTATTATTGGGATGATGACGACTGAGACTTCAAGCTACAAGATTGATCAACTAGTTTGGATGAAATGTATTTTTTACACAAACCCAGGAAAATCAAGCACAACTTTTTTATTCCAATCATAATTTTTATTAGTGTGTATGTTTATAGGACTTTTAATCCAAAGCTGAAACAACTCTTGAAAATATCCTGAAAACATGCTACAGCACTATGATGTGGTAGCTCTGCCAACA
The DNA here is from genome assembly GCA_021533235.1 of Biomphalaria straminea. Lineage (NCBI taxonomy): Eukaryota > Metazoa > Mollusca > Gastropoda > Planorbidae > Biomphalaria > Biomphalaria straminea. The sequence continues at coordinate 24,064,135 of JADKLZ010000104.1, forward strand.
CATGACACGACCTTCTGGCAGATTCTCATTGAGAATGAAAGATCTTACCTGGGTCAACCCAACTCTGATAGGCATTTGATGTCACTGACCATTTTTGAATGTACAGCACCTTCAGTGTGGACTTCACAAGGAAATATTTCAAAATGTATTGACATTTTAATAACATTCTAAACTTGACTAGCTTTTTATTTATGTTTTTAAGACTTCCCTTCATAGCGAGGACTAAGATGTATTACAGTTGTTTATCATGTATACTAGAATTAACTATTGGCAAGAGAGGAGGTTTGGATAAGACAAATTATTTTTGGTACAAATAAGGGAAACAATCTTTGTTTACATTGAATATGACTAAGAGTAAACCTATGTATAGAATGGTTGTAGATATGTAGCATAAATAAGCTTAGTAATTACATTTTGACAGTTAAAAGAATTGAATTATCAAAGGACATTAACATGAAATTTAGGTGTATTTGAAATGATCAAGTTGTTGACTTATCTTCAAACTGAAATTTGTGATGAACTTTAATTACACTTTAAACATTATTCTATACATCAAATGCTTTGATTGAATGGAGTAGAAACTTTATTTCTTAAATAATTAAAAAGTACTTAATGAAATCTAATCAGAACCTGCTCATTACATTTACTGTTGATTTTTTCATAATCATTAAATGTTACTTCGCCATGTGTAATACAATTTTTTTTGTTCACAGCTTCTTGTCAGATCTTTGTTAAAGAGACAACAAATGTGTTCTGTTGGTTAAAAACTAATGTACTTTGCTTTCAGTTCATAACTAAAAAAAAAAGTTTTGCTAGCATTGACTAGTGCTACAAGTGATGTTGAAAATGTAGATTTCAATGTTACACCTAAAAGAAGCATTTTTTCAAATAGTTTTTGAAAACTGTGTTGGGTTTCATTTTAATTTATTTTTTTTAAAGACTATTTTCTATTTTTTAGCTATATCTTTAAAGTGTTTAACTAGGATGAAGATTTTTTAAGCTTATTTACATGTGTTTGCAAATAACGTATCTTGAAAATTTGTTCAAGTGGACAGTCAGGGTTTAAAAACAACAAATGACATTCTATTTGTTGCCTTCCTAACCAGAAATATTTCATTTCTTCTCCAAAAGAGTTACTGTACAGGTTATTAAAAAATGCTGGATATGCATGATGGTTAAAGTTTAGGAATTGCTTAGATGTTTGTAAATAATGGAATCAACTTGCACTCTGATTGCTATTTATTGTTTTAATTTGTAATTATGAAAAGCTTTTTTTTTTTCTAATGAAATGACTAATTTGAATATATTGTAAATATGTCAATAAAGTGTGGGACAACCCTACAGTTATTTTGCATAACTAGTTTATCCTTTTCTGTTGTAGAGACTTCATCTAATAATTGAAGTCAGTGATATTGACAAGTTAGGTGACCCCATTGAAATTCATCATAGCTTTGGAGAACCTTGCACTGTCTGGCCTTCCAGTCCCTCCATTTGTTATGCCAGCTATCCTGTAGGTTTCTGAAATTCCTTAATACTACCATAGTTTATAAATTGATATACAATGTCATGAGATACTGTTCCCAAAAACCAACAAAATACCCAGTACTCCATTTTGACATCTAAGTAAGCTATCATGAATAGACTTAAGATCTGTTACAAGATGTTATTGTTGTTGGTTTGCTTACTTACAGCTTAAGTTTTTTTCACACAATGAGAAGAATGAAATGAATGCTCATTAAGATGTAGATCTTTTGCTGTCATAGCAGCCCACATTTAATGTATAATAACAATATAATTCTATAGATATATAGTTAATTGAACTTTGTATATACATAAATTCATTCTCAATGAATTAGAATGTATGGGTGAACACAATTGTTAAGAGTTCTTTAATTTTTTTGGTGCTAGTAGTTTTGATATACTTTATTAAATTATCTTTGATGTTTATAATAATCAATAAGTCATATTAGTATATAAATGACTTAATATTAGACGCATTAACATCTACAACTTAGCAATTATATACAAATAAAAGAAATAAATCACATCAGAGTTTGGATGGGCTTTCAAAATATTTTTTTAAAGTTTTTAAAGAGATTTATGGCTACATATTAAATGATTCACATACAATTTTCTATGAATGAAGTACCGATTATTTTTGTTTGCATTTAGGACTTTCTAGTCGAGGTATTTTAATATGCTTCTAGTACTGAATAAAATGTCAATAAATTAAAAATGTTCTAATTTGTTCAACTTTCTGTAACACTAGAACTTTTAATTTCTTGCTACTATCTAGTCTTTTTGAGAATTTTTAAATTATTATAAAGAAGTAAAAATGTACAGGTATTCCTTACATTGTAGACAGAACGTCTTAATAAATTACAAAAGAAAATTAGAAAGATTGCTTGAAAAGATTAAAAATGCAAGCACCGGTAATATAATTTTCTTTTCTCTAAGCTTATATCAACTCTGGCTTCTGAACCATGATAAGAGTTTGTAAGCTAATAAAAAATGTATTGCTAGAATTTTTTTAGGATGATAATCTGAAGAAATGTATTTACTTTGGCTTCACCTACAATAAAAACAATTAACTGTGACCTGAGTTTCATTAGTGCTAGTGGAAATCTACAGCATGTGATCTCCACAATTAATAAACCATTATTTATACAATATAGGTTATTTCTCATGGTAACTTGTGCTAAGTACAAAAACTAAATAGTATCTATTATTATACACATTTTTTAGAGGATTCATACAGGCTTATAAAAATACTACAACATGTTTATAATGGATAAAAATAAAAAGGGAGTTTGAATCAAGTAAAACCCTGGTGAGTAAATGTTATATATGTAAGGAGGTGGTTTTATCAGCTACAACAAACATGTACAAGAATTTTGTTAGTTCTATTTTCTATTGCTATATTAATACAAAGTCTGTACATTACAAATTACAAGGGAATAAGAAATTCATTAAAAGACCATTATCTGTCCACTTCAAAGTTAGTTTTTAAAAAATCACCAGGTAAATACAGTTGTTTTTTTCTGTGATCCAATAAAATTGACTACAGTTGTTCAGATTTGATCAATAAAGAAGTTGCAACAAGAATGCAGTATACACAGACCTCTGACCTACTCACTAACCTACTGTAGTTATACAAGTACTAATAACAATAGAAACAAATATGTATTCAGTTAAAAAGGAATAAATGTGCAATAAACAAATAGTTAGAATTATGTGATAATAAACAACTGACCTTTGAGTTTTCATTGACTATAATCTCAACACTTTCAGTTCTACAAGGGTGGTCTGAAATTTTCCAGTTGTTTTTTTTTTTCTCTAAATAAAACTTTAGATTTATGCATTTGTTTCATGGATGCTCAGCCTCTCCAACCACCTACTCAGCCTTTTTTCTAAACTAAAAGTTACACCCTAGGAAGACATAACACATTCAGCTTACCATGATAATCTCTTATTTTTATTATTATTTTAACACTTTTTAGTTTTCAGTGACAATGGATGAATGTAACAATTTAGAACTACAACCAATACAAGGAATGCATACACAACACCAACAGTTAAATACTTTTTATTTTCTTCATCACTTTGTTAGCAGCATATCTCAGAGATTTAGTCAAGCCAGCAGTCAAGATGCCTTTCATTGTCTGCATGACACTGGACTTTTTCACAATTTGTTTGATGCTGTTGGCTACATGCTTACCACACTCAGAGTCATAGGCATGTCTTTTGATAATATCCTCTAGATCTGGAAACACTCCAATCTACAGGAGAAAAGTTTGTTCACAATCAACTCAGTTGTTTTGAAACATTTTTTAATTTTAAAAGTTGAATGAAAACTCTGATGTGAAAAAAGGGACCAAAAACCCCAGAAAAACTTTGAGATGAGAGGAAAGTCAAAATATGAAATTATATGATTTTTACTGAGTTTATATTAAGTCACTCCCAGACAAACAAGAAGAGAAATAGGCCATACACTAAAAACTGAAAAACTAACAATAGGCTACCAACCAGCTTCCTCCAGGTATCTCAGTCCTGGGCAAGTCTCTCCAACTGTCCACATGTGTTACCCATCTGTTTAGCATCTGCTTTTAAATCATAGTGCCATATATTCCTGGGCTGTCTCCTCTTCCTCTTTCCTTGGGGGTTCCAGGTGAGGGCTTTCATTGTTATGTTGAATGCAGGCTTGCGAAGGCTGTGACATATCCATCTCCAGTGTCTCTACTTCAATGGGCTGAAGCTTTGTTCTTCACCGCAGTTTCTCTTTCAAGATCATGTCTGTCATAAAAATCTTCCTCAGAATTTTTTGTCATGGTGGTTTATGGTGGTTCTCCAAGTCCCTGCTCCATAAAGTAGTATTAGTTTAACATTGGCATCTTAAAACCTAATCTTGGTGGTGGTGCTTAAAATTGACATAGAGAGGGGAGCTCCATCTCATGAACTGTTCCAAAATTGTGCATGATCTCTCCCTTTGAATTGCTGGCTTGTTAGTCACAGAGATGTGGATCTACAGCATCTCATTCAGTTCAGCAGAATGTATTTAAACACTTTTCCTAAAATGAATTACAGCAATATCCATCAATAGTTGGTGCAAGAACTGAGGTATGCCTCCTTCCACTCTGATGGCAGTTCACACTGGTATCAATGTCTGCTCTTAATAATTCAACTTAGATGCTGTCCTGTAGATTTGCCTATCTTCAAATGCTTGATTGCGATGCAGATTTCTTCTTTAGTAGGTGCACTGTAATTTATAGGCAGGTCTCTTGCACTTGCGGCATCTTTGGTGTTCAATGCTTACCATCCAATAAGTGCTCTCTGAGCTCACTTCAGCAGCATCAGGGCTACTCCCTGAGTGTGTGAAGCTTCCTGCTCTTGTTCTGAGAATAAAAGTAGCTCATCTGAAATCAGTCTTTTCTGTCCAGAACCAGCCCATCTTGACTTGCTGATTCCTATGATGATGAGGTTGAACCTTTTCATCTCAGCTGCTACTAGCATTGTTTTCCCAGTCTCATACATGGTCCAGACTTTGCATGTACCAATAGTGGTGGTGGTCCTGGTAGAGATGATGGTCTCCTGCCTAAACTTCCCGAGTCCATGACTCCTGTTTGGTGTTTCTGTAGCTAGTTATTTTAGTACAGGCACCTGGTCATTCTCCTCCTTTCTCAGCAGGGCTTGAGACTGTTCTATGACAGAGTTAAAACTAACAATAGACTAATGAAACCTTTTATTTTTAGAAGTGATTGAATAGCTCAATGACAAAATATGCTGGCCTTCCATCATGGAGTATGAATTCTGACTCATGCAACTTTCTTTTTTTTAAATTGCTTTTGAAAAGGAATCATGCATACCTCCAGAGCCCCCTCCTCCCCACTGGTCCTAAAGAGTGATTGGACAATGGTGCACTGAGCATACTACAAGTATGTTATATGGAAAATGTACACGATCGACAGAAGTTGACCCATAACAATAATCATGCCCAGTCTCAGTGCTGTCAGAGTACACTCAAAAAGGTCTACTTATAATCCAAATGGCGTATCCTTTTTGGACAACAAACCTGTTCTTGTATAAGTTAAATAAAAAAAATTTTCCTCTTATGTAGGAAAAAAGCAATTTCTGGTTTTCTTCTATCTGTCTTAGAGTGCAGTAAAAAATTATTTCCCTATGACCTGTATAAAGCAACTAAGTAATTTTCCATTTTAACACATTTACCAAGCAGAAAAACTTATTGGTTTTATATTGACAGTACATTGCCTGAACAGCCTATTGTGAAAACACCGCTTCCATTCATTGTCCTAATAGGAGGCACTACAATCTTCTGTTTCAATACTTTCTATCCTCACCTGGAATTTGTGTATCAATAGACCATACAAAACTTGACCAGGCAAACATTTTAAATGATGATGCCGGGAGTGAAAGGTCAAGGCTTGCTCTAGCTGACCTTCTGCCTGCCACCAGGTGACATGTTCCTCTTCCATCAATAATGGACCATACATTTTATGAAACAGTGAGATGCTAGGCTTGACAATGTTGTTTATCTAGAAAAAAGAAACAGCCACTACTGTAATGTTTTTGTTTAGATTAATTGTTTACTGTAATTGTTTACTATAATATAACTGACAATTACTTCTTAAATATTTTAAGAAAGAAACTTCCAATATTCAATGGTCCATAAGATAGTGAGGTTCATCAACATGTACAGCAAACTCTTAGAAATTGTGAGTCCAGCCTAATTACTTTTGCCCCCCACCCCCATGAAATTTTCCACTCTTGAGTTGACATCAGTTATCTACCACTTGTACTGTCAGGCTCCTTTCTTGTTGCCAAAGCAGATTTATTAAAATCACAACTAAGTCATAAGTTGTGTAAGTTTTTGTCAGCTATAGGTTTTTACAAACATTAATAATAATAATTATAATAATTATAGCTTTTATATAGCGCTACTTTCATGCTTATAGCATACTAAGAGCACTATGGTCCAATCTCATTTGTGGATCAGTCGGGGAAAGGGGAGTATCTGGGAGAACATGCTGCCTTTAGGCGCTCAATAAACACAATTCTGCTAGAGTCGGGTGTCGAACCTCGAGCCCCATTCATATGTAGCCAACCCAGGCCAAGTTCAAGAATACTTAGATTCTCTACCATGCTTTTAGGATAAGACATACAGTTTTAAATTACAAGAACTCACCTTCAATTGATCACAACTTGATAAATCTATATAAAGTCACTAACATCTCAAGAACTCTTAACATCTTAGAAAATCTTAATCAAAAGTTAGTAGAAAATCTTAATGAATAGTTAGTTACCTTGTTTTTATCTTCTGCTATACCCATTCTGAAATCCCCAGCATAAGACAAACTGGCAATGGTTAAGTATAGCTGCTCCTCAGTAAACATATCTGGCAACATGAGTAAGGCAGCATGGACAGCACTATTCAAATTAACCTAAAATAAAATGTCCTCTTTCACAATTTTTGCAATATTCATATTTCATTTCACATTTTCTCTAAATTTAAACAAATTACTAGGGGCTTTTTTTTACTAAGCATAGAAGGTATCCAAATTGGTTACTTTTTTTGTTTAACAGTAGTGAAAAGCATGTATCTTTTTTCAAAATATTACAACTTTATTTGATCATGATAGAATATTAATACATTCTCTAAAAAAATTACTGTTAATATAATTTCTACTTATGGGCCTTTTAAGCTAACAAAATGCACAACTTTCAAAAAATCATTCTGATTAAAAGTTAGAATTTTGTATTTATATTTGTTCCCCTTTTTCTTTAAAACTTTTTAAAAAAAGAACAAAATATTTGCTATACTTTCATGGCTGTTAGCAGTTGTTCATTAGTTGGTACAACAATCAAAGTAACTGGTTTGTGAAGTCTGCCGCTGACATACAGAGACTCCCAGTCTAAAAGATCTGTTATAAGACGAGCTGTGCTTATTACACCATATTTAATCAGTCGACCATGCATGGGAACCAGCGTGTTGAAATAAACACCAGCTCCATATCTGAAATTAAATGATCAAGGAAAAAAATCATCTATTAAAATATTTTTATAAATATAGTTAAAATCTTTATTTCAATCATTATTAATATAATAAAATAATTTCTTATACATGTATAGATAAATTTAGCAATTTACAATAACTAAATGCTTATTGAAAAATATTTTTTTAAATATCAAAGAAGTTTCTATCAATCATAGACTAATAATTTATCCTAATTACCTTTCCTGAATTCTGGTTATTGTCTGAGGTCCTAGTCTGCGAAGAAATGAATAATGGTTGGGGTGTCTCTCTAAATTCAAGCGATGCCATTTCATTGGCTTGTCTACAACAAAGATGAAATCCAACATATTTTTGCTAATGTCTGCACTGTTCTGTTGCTTTATCACCCCTGAACCATAAGCAAAAGCCATCTGAATGCCTTCAGGAAAAGAATCTACAATTTTGTTATACAGCTCCTTTTGGAAGTCTTTGTCTTTTGATGATGTTTCTTTCAAAGTGTTGCTGATACTGACGGAATCTTTTGGCAGCGTAACATCTATATGTGGCGCTTCACTTACACTCTGAGGCTTCACAGTGCATAGTAACCTCTTCTTGGGTTTACAGATGAGTGATTTCACAGAAGAGTCACTGAAGGTCTTGCCTTGCAAGAAAGATGTTTTAGGAACATTTGAAATGAATGCACACGATGACGAATGCCAGTTTACGTGATGTACATGAAAATGTTTAAGGACAGAAAATGTTCCATTAAACTTGGAAGAAGAAATAAACAATTTTTGATAAAATCTTATAATTCCCATTTTCAGACAATTTCATTAAAAGGGAAAATTTTTAAAATTACTTTCTTGTTTTAAATTTCTCAAAACTATGAAGAATTTGGTTTCCTGTCATCCGATACAGTCTGTTGATCGGATGGAATGTCTTTCACAAATACACCTGCACTTTTTACAGCAGATGATTTCAACACTTCCAATTGTCTCCACCCACGGCGGAGCAAGTAATCAATTTTGATTACATCACTTTTTGAAAGTTCAGCATTCTGACGAAACTCTTGTCTGACATAATCTTGGAAGCTAGGTTTGTCTTTTGTTACTTTTAAGAATTGCTTATATAAACTTAACACTTGTTTCTGAACTTTGCTATGCCTCATTGTCATGTTTTTTATTTCCTCACCAATGATGGACCATTTTATTTTTTAATAAGATCTGAAAAATAATTTATTTTCTATTAGTTGTTTATAAATAAAAGAAAATTTTGTATTAAATTACTAGCTTATAAAACAGCAGTAAGAAAATAAATAATTCAAATGGTGAACAAACCAAAACAAAATGGAGACAAAATCAATAATTTTAAATGTCTATATGACAAAGCCATAAAAAATCCAAGCTATCTTATATCCCAACTAGGAGAAGAAAAACCTCTGCTACCTTGAAGAATAACCAGACATGAGAAAGACTTTGGGTGTCAACTCTACTAAAAACAATTAGGAACTCTAGTTTCTAAGGCAGCTTGCAGCACACAATGCTACACCCTAGCAAAGCCTACGAAGCTACTGACCTCAAACTATATTGGCACTTGTTATTTCTTTGGATACTTCAGCTGCATAAAGAGAGGGGGAAACTAGGCGACATCAATCTGACAATAGTGAATGCCCAAGCACTCATCTAATTTCTATGAGATGACTGAAGGAGGCCATATATTCATAGTTGATTATTTCACACATAATGTTAAGATTATATTAAGATTATTAGAAACAGACTTAAACATCAACTGAATATGTTTTCTTTATTAGAGTTTGGGGAGCTTTTTAGGGAAATGTTCTTCATTATACATCTTACTGACTGATTATTTTATTCTTAGCTAATAAATGTTAGATTAAAAAAAAAAAGGATATGTATCCATAGTCGTAGAGTAGGGGTTCTCAAACTATGGGTCGCGACCCCTTTGGGGGTCGATTGACGATTTTCTAGGGGTCGCCTAAGACCATCGAAAATATGGATTGTTATTGTCTATTCTTCTATTGCTGTATGTGTGTGTGTGTGTGGGGGGGGGGCCGCCCGGGGCTCTCAGCAGAGTGGGAGAGTGTAAAAAGGGGTTGCAGAGCAGAAAAGGTTGAGAACCGCTGTCATAGAGTCTTTGAACCAAGATATAGATTTTCTAATTCTCTAGCCAAATTTAAAATTAATTTTTTTAATACTGGTACTTTGAAAAAATAATAACGGTCTAGCTAGTACCGATAACTAGAGTTTTCCCAGTAAGACCAACAAGCTAGTAATTATTTTTTCAACAATATAAATCAACTACATGTCAAATTTATAGCTAAATCTTTAGAGCTGTCTTTGAGAATCGTTTGTTATGTAGGCCTATGAACTTGTAGTGTGACTTGAAAATAGGTATATTGTATAAATGGTTCCTAAAATGACATGTATACCGACATTGTCAACCATTTTTTATTTAGCCAAATAGGATCTTAGATATATCTAGAATCTAGAAAATAGATCTATATTTTTTTTTCTAGGTCTAGATTATATTAAATTACTTTTTTTTTTAGTTATACTTATACTAAGTCGACTAAGATGTATAATTATAATTCTCTAGACGTAGATCTAGTAAATCTAGTAACTTAACCCTAACTAGTTAGTTCAAATCTAACTTATATCTATGTCTACATCTAGAAATGTAGATCTAGAATCAATCCAATCATGACCAATGTCCAATCACCAATTTGACCAATGTAGTGTAGAATTTCAATGGATTTGTCAGAAGACCTGTCCTGTGTTAGAGAAATTACAATTACAGTTACACTAGTAACTAGTTACAGTGAGTGAGTGGAGTGAGTGTAACTGTATCATAAATTCATATGACTGATGATAAGACTATGACTATCTATGATTATGAATACTATGTCTATGATTATAATTAATTTAATTAATAATTATCATATTATGAATGTTGTTTCTAGATCTAGATGATATGGTATACGGTGACTATACCCGGCCTAAGCCCTAGGCCTAGATATAGATCTAGAGATCTAGATCTATACTATGTCTGCTATGTAGATTTAATCTAGATCTCGATATCTAGAATTTTATATCTAGATATAATTTTTTCTAGACTAGATAATAGATCTATATAGAATAGATCTAGATGTAGTCTAGTCAGAGGTTAATCTTTCATTGATTCCTTAACAATGTCATGAAAACGTAATAAAAAGTGCGAAACGTCAGCTGTACTTCTTTTTTCTTCGTATCTTTTAAATTAATTTTTATTCGCAATTTAGACTCTTTATTTTAGCTCTAGATCTAGATCTAGATCTAGTCTAGTCTAAGTCTATTAAATTAAAGTTTAAAGATTGATTAGAAAATTAGATGATTAGAGTCTATCTATAAAAGTATATTGATTCTAGCTAGATCTAATATTGTGCGTGGCTTAGTTATAATAACAAATCAAAATGTAAGTTGAAGATCTACTAAACTTAATTAAATAATGTTATTTATTGATTAAAATTAATGTTTTACTTACAATTACTATTACTAGTAATACTTAGTAATAGTATTACTATAAAGTATCAATTAGATCTAGAATCTACTAGAAGTAGAAGTAGAATCTAGTTTTAGTTTTACTTTTAGTTTAGTTTTATTCATTTGTTTACAAATTACACTTGTCTTGTGAGACTTGTCACATTCACATTGTGACTTCAACTTTGAGTTGAGATTGATTTTGTTTTTTGATCAGTTTCACTTTGACTTTACTCAATTTAGATCTACTGTCTTTAGACACTTTAGTCTTTTGGGATTGTGACTCTCAGACTTTGATCAATTTCACTTACTTGACTTACAGTTACACTGTAAGTTACACTTTTTACATTGTACTACTGTAGATATTTCTAGATCTAATAGTAATAGATCTAGATCTACTTACATAGTTTGTAAACAATGAATAGTGTTGAATTTATGAATAGTCAATACTCAATACTGACAAAAAGTTACAAAAATACAAGTGTAGCATTTTTTAGTTTGGCATACAAATACAATTGTTATAGTCAATATAATATGATAACTATGAGTAACTGAGTGCTAGATCTAGATTATATGGCCCATATGGACAAAACTGGCTCCTGGTTGTGCCGTTTGTGCGCTGAGGACTGTCATTCTGACTTTTCGATGGTCCCGGGTTCAAACCTGTTGTTCGGCAGGAGGTTTGGACTTCAACTCAGTAGGAGCATCTGAAACATGTAAAACTTCTAAAACATTTTACAAACAAAAATACCTGGTGAGGTGCTATCAAACGGGCCTGTGACCTGTGGTTTTGCTGAACAGGCCACAATATATATAAGTACTGTAAACATGGTAATGGTTACATGATGGTTGGCGTTACCTTTTACTTTTCCTAAAAGAATTTCACTTTTATTTAACAGACTTTACTGTGTAAAACTAAGCAGTGCTTTTTTTGTAAAACAAAACAGGTGACGGTACTCAGTGATGGATTGCCTAGCTTTTAATACTAATAAATTAATAATAAACGTTAAAATACAAGAATAGTTTAAATTTTTTCCCCACATTGAAAAAGGTGCCGGTATGTCGTACAAGTGCGAACCATCACAAAAGCACTGATAGTAAGTAACTAAACAACATTTAATAAGGTTGATATTTTATATATATATAATATATAGTCCTGCAGAATTGACTCAAAGAAAGTGAGTTCCGTCAATAGTGCATTTATATATATAACTATAACAGTATATTATAATTTGGTTATTATAGTTGCAAAATCTCAGGATTTTCCCTCGGATGAAATCTTTCACTAATCACAATTTAACGCAGTTAGGGAAAGAGAAAGATGTGGAGGAGAAGAATAAAAACATTGCTAATCCTTTGCTGGAATTCTCTGCCTAGAGATGAAGTAGAATTACTGATTTCCTTGGCAATTTGGTAAAACCGATTCTCTAATGCGAAGGTAAATTCAAAAGGCCATTTATTCATGGAAAGCAAGTCTCATTACATGAGGTAGAAACATTAACACATATTCACGAAGATGCAAAACCCTTACATTCCTCCTAAACATAAATAAACATGTGTGACTTCAACTTCCTAAGCCTTCTAACAAGTGACTCAAATCAACACAATTGCAATCACAAAACAGTAGTGTCTTGAGACATTAAAGGAATTAGACTTTGACTTACTTACTTAAGTCAGAATTAATTTTTGTAATGAATTGACTACTAGAGGTAGTACAGTTTGACTATAGCTGTGTGTAACAAAGAATAGGAACAGGACATGGACAATTATGAGAGATGGAGTTGGGAGCAAATAGAGTTTTCAACAAGTGATTAATGTTCAAATGGTTATTACTGAATTTTAAAGATATTTCAATTTATTGAGGAGGTGCGGTAGCTGAGCGGTAAAGAGCTTGGTTTCCTAACAGAGGTCCTGGGTTTGAATCCTGGTAAGACTTGGATTTTTAGTTCGGGATCTTTGGGTACCTCTGAGTCCACTCAACTCTAATGGGTACTTGACATTAGTTGGGGAAAGTATAAAGATGGTTGTTCTTTGTGCTGACCTCATTAATAATAAATAAATAATTTTGATCAAACCATTTCATATTTCAAAGCATTTCGGTTGCTCAGTTTTATTTCTGGGTAAATATTCCAAGAGCCAACAAAGTTTAGTCCTGCAAATAGTATTCATTCATTACAAATGACTTGTACAATAGTGATTAAAAATCTAGTCTCAAGAAGCAATACTAACAAATGGCTTACTGTTACAATATTGTAGACAAATATTAAGAAAAAAAAAATTAACTAGAGCAGATTTGTAACATTTATTGTCTAGCCTAACTTGAAGTCTAAACTTGTTAAGACGTAAAGGTGAACTAGCAGCTTACTATCTTACTGTATACATATGTGTATATTATAATATACTTAAATTATTGTTTACAATACAGGTTATGTATATAGCTAGTTGTTGCTGAACTATGGACAAGAAAAGAAGAGGCAGACCAAACCGAAGGGGTGGCAGGGGAGGAAGAGGTATGTTATAGAGTTCTTTAATTAATGCTTAGTTAACAGATGATTATTTTTTTTTAAACTTCAGTAACTTAATAAAGACAAAGGCATAACCCTTGACATCAAAATCAGACTGATGTGCTCCCTGATCATGGTAACATTTTAAATTTTAGAGCTATGCAAGCATTGGAGGAAGAAGAATTACCAACTTGCGCTTTACTGATGAAATAGATGGTCTAGCAGAAACTGGAGAACTGACTTGGTGATGTTCATAGATAAGACTTCTGCAGCATATGTGAAGCAAATAAATGCCCCAAAAAATTAAAATATGACCAATATGGCTTTAAAAGGGTCATCAGTATTGTATGGGAAAAGCTGTTAAGTATTAGTTGTTTTAAATACCTCAGTTTTATTGTCTGTTGTAAAGAAACCAAACCTGAATTGCATAGTCTACAGCAGCACTTCCAAAACTCAAAACAATATGGAAAGACAAAGGCCTTGACACCAAAATCAAACTGATGCACTCCCTGGTCATGGACACAATCTTATATGCTTGTACGTCTTGGACATTGAACGCAGAACTAGAGAGAAGGATCCTAGCAATGGAATTGAAATGCTTCAGAAAGATTTTGGGTATTACATTTAAAGACCTCATCACAAACAAAGAGATTAGAGACAAGAGTTATTACAGCGATTTGGGGGAGCGGTGGTCAAATGGTTAAGCGCTTGGCTTCCGAACCTTAGGTCCTGGGTTCGAATCCCGGTGAACACTAGGATTTTGAATTTTGGGATTTTTAAGGCGCTCCTGAGTCCATCCAACTTTAATGGGTACCTGACTTCAGTTGGGGAAAGTAAAGGCAATTTGGTTGTTGTACTGGCCACAGAACACCCTGCTAATTAACCATTGGCCAAAGAAACAGATAACCTTAACATCATCTGCCCCATAGATCGCATGGTCTGAAGGGGACACTTAACTTTTTTACTATTACAGTGATTAGACTACTGTAAAAAAAAACTCAATACACATTAAACACCAACATACATATAGAAATACTTACCCTTTTGGATTTAACTGCATTTTAGACTTTTAGAACTAATCCAGTTCGTCCTGGAACATACTGTTATAAGATATTTTTACTGGTCCAAACAAATGGAAATTCAGTTTGACTACAATTGTACACCTTAGCAATGCTACTATAACAACATCTATATAGAAAGTGGGATCAAGGAGTTTTAAAATCTTCCTATTCTAGCCTTAATGGTGAAAAGCTGATCACTTTGTTCAGATCTGATGTAACTGTGGTTTAACAAGTGCAAATTGTCTGAAGGAATAGTGTGTGTTTCGGAAAGGCATACTTTGTGATGGTAGCCAAGTTTGAGTGATATAAGATACTTATTAATTAGTCTATTTAGTTGATGC
>JADKLZ010000104.1:24079772-24091475 GCA_021533235.1 Biomphalaria straminea
AACTCATCTCCTTGTCAAAAAAACCTCATCACCTTGTTATAAAAAAAACTCATCACCTTGTTATAAAAAAACTCATCTCCTTGTTAAAAAAACCTCATCACCTTGTTATAAAAAATTCATCACCTTGTTATAAAAAACTCATCACCTTGTTATAAAAAACTCATCACATTGTTATAAAAAACTCATCACCTTGTTATAAAATAACTCATCTCCTTGTCAAAAAAATGTCATCACCTTGTTATAAAAAATTCATCACCTTGTTATAAAAAACTCATCAAATTGTTATTAAAAAACTCATCACATTGTTATAAAAAACACATCACATTGTTGTATTGTTACTGTACAAGAACTTATTTTGGTCCCCATATCTAGCTACACATTCACTGGTACAAGAACTACAAGAGGCAGAGGTTCTGCCCCAAAAGTTCATCTGGAGCTGCAGCAACTGTTTATGAGCTCAGAGAATCAAGAACTAGTTAGAAAAACTCTGCAATCTCTTCGTACTGAAGACATTGATGAAGCCTCCGGGTATGTCCAGCTAAAATATAATGCACCTGAAAATAACCAGATATTTAAGTTATGACTTTCTTATGATTGATGTGAATTATGCTTGAATCCCAAAATTAAAAAAAAATGTTTGTACATTATATATAAATCATCATTTCAGGGATGAAGAAGAGGCTGAAGAGGATGACTATGATGAACTGGATGTGAGAGATGATGACCAGTACTGGACAACTGACTTCAGCCAACCCACACATGCCAGGCTATTGAATAAGAAAGAGTGGCTTCATGTAACACAAGACACAACTGCTGTCCAAGCTTTGTTACCTGAAACAATGTTTAAAATAAAAAAACTTCAAAGGTGAAGAGTTGACAGCCAAGGGAAGACAAATCATTTGCAGTACTCATAGTACTTATAGCACTCCATAGTACTTGTATAAGATGGCATTGTCAATTGAAAGCTGAGAACATTCTTGTACTTATTGGAACTTTTTTTATATAAAAGTTGACTATCAAACTCATTAGAAATTGGGTTTTTTCATAATCCATTATCAAACTTTCTGAAATAATTCTTTGTAAGTTAATACAACATAGGAAGTATTCATGGATGTGGTTAGGGGTAAAGCGCTTGGCTTCTGAACCAAGAGCTTCTAGGTTTGAATCTTGGATTTTTTAGGATGCCCTAAGTCCACCCAATTCTAATGGGTAAAGTCGGTTGGTGGTTGTGCTCTAACAGCAAGGACAAGTCTAAATCTTGTGGCTGTTTCAGTATATTTATTTGACAAATACTCAAACTCTATTCTCTCTACAACTCCAACTTTTCAACTAACTTTCTCTCCAAACTCCAACTAACTAATTAACACTAACAAAATCAGGCATTAAATATCTTTTTGGTTCACCCTTACCTTTTCACATGTAGCTGTTCAAATTATCAACACACGTCAATCATAGATCACATAGACACTTTTATTGCCACACTAGTATCTCACAGTCACCCACCTGTATCATATTACCATGACAACAAACATCCTTCTCTCATTTAGACCTTGCCACTTGTGCTTTCTTGTATTTCTAGTCCCCACAGTCTGTATCATCACATCATTACCCAGTTTTTACTTTGCTTTTACCAAGGTGCGGTTTTAGTCTTGAACTTTGTGAAGAAGCTCTACAGATATGTGATGAGGATGTTGGTGCTGCCATGGAGTATCTTCTCAATGACTTCTTTGACATCAGACTCAGCATTAAGGATGCAGAGGCTACTGACACAGGCTCAGATCTGTACAGAGAAGTCTTAGAAGCAAGAGAAGATGAAAAAATGGCATTAAAGTCTATTTATGATGAGGCCTTTGAAGAGAGGATTATGGGTAAAGTTTGGGTGTTGAATCTTGAGTTACAGGAATTGACAAATTTATTAAAACAAAAGCAGGCTTTACAAACATGTGTGAAAAAAACTGAAGATAAGAATACAGACAGAAAAGTGTGCCCATTTTACCGCAAAGGTAACTGCAGGTTTGGAGACAGGTGCCACTACTCTCACGAAATTCCTGTCATCGACAAGCCTCAAAATTTGACTCATCCAATTTATGCCAATCTCAGGGCTTTGGAAGAACATAAATGTCCTTTTAGTATTGAGATAAGGTTCCCAGAGGGCAGCCTTTACCCTCATGAGCCACCACTCTTGGTTTTTTCATCTGA
The DNA here is from genome assembly GCA_021533235.1 of Biomphalaria straminea. NCBI lineage: Eukaryota > Metazoa > Mollusca > Gastropoda > Planorbidae > Biomphalaria > Biomphalaria straminea. The sequence continues at coordinate 24,081,972 of JADKLZ010000104.1, forward strand.
GCTGGAAGAGTTGCCTCCCTATACTCGTTTAAACATTACCAAGTTTCTGATGCAGCAGGCCAAAGAATTTGCCGAAAGCAAGCTCCCTTGTATTTTTTCCCTCATCAGTGCCTTAGAACAAACTGAACAGCTTCAAGAGCTTTTAAGTTTGCCTCCTCCTAGAATGGTCAAACCCTTGCCTTTTGTGGAACCTGTAAAATCCAAGACCACTATCCAACAAAAAGACAAGAAAAGCCCACAAGATTGGCCCATGGATGAAGACACGCTGAAGCAGCAGCGGGTTCCTGAGAATGTACCTTCTAAAGAGGCAGCTGATTCACAAGCAGCTGCACTGCAGAGAAGACAAGATCCAGTTCCTTACAGAGTTAATCCAGTTGAGCTGCGACGCCAGAATAAACTTTTACATGATGAATTTCTTCATACTAAGGTCAGTGGGACACCAAAATAAAATTAAATATAGAGAATTATTTACTAAATGTATGACTCATTGCTTAAGATTTATCTTGAATACTCTTACAGAAAGCACAAAGACATATTCTTTAAGTACTACACCTGTTACCTCTCTTTCAAAGTGACTTGTAATTAAATAAGAATGCTATGCCAACTTATAACCACAGTCATAGAGTGAAGAAATAATATTACTTTTTGAGTTGAATTTTTGAGATAAAAAAAGTTTTTTTTTCTTTTTCTTTGTGGTAACTTCTTAAATCATTGTTAAAAAAAAGAATATCAGACTAAGTCTTTCACAAACTTTGATGTCAACCTTCTATGTCAAGTTGAATTAATTTTTTTTTCATGTGCACATCATTTGCAATGAACTCATTTGAAATCTTGCCTTTTTATTTAGTTTGTGTCCTAACTTTACAAAGGCAAGACTTTTTATGAATATTCATGAAAATAGCTCTTGTTTCATTGCAGGAGCCAAAAACATCAACCCTATTTGTTTAACAATTAATTAATTAACATCAACCATATTTAAAAAAAAAAACTAATTGCAGCATTTTTATTGTCTGCCCATGTATAACTTTCTTACTTGACCAATTGCAGGTGTCTAAACAGTATAGAAACATGCAAGCTGATCGCCATCGTCTCCCTGCTTGGGATATGAAAGATTTAATCTTGGAAGTTGTCGCACAGAATCCTGTTATCGTAATTAGTGGAATTACTGGGTAAGTATATCACAGACATTTTATTTTAATGCTTGAGGCTTGAGAAGACAGTACTTGTTTTGCTGTAGCCATTCAGTAGGTCATCAGTTTGACCCAATGTTTTCACCCTTGAACAGTTGTGGCAAGACAACCCAGGTGCCTCAGTTTCTGCTGGATGAGGCTCTTCTGAGTTCAGACTTTAAAGCTAACATTGTGTGCACCCAGCCCAGGAGGTTGTCTGCAATGGCCGTGGCCCAGAGAGTTGCAGATGAAAGGACAGAGAAACTTGGAAGATGTGTTGGATACCAGATTAGGCTGGAAAGTGTCATGGTAAGACAAAATAGCAGGGCTAAACGTTAGGGTATAAAGAATAAGAAATAAATAAATGAATAATGGAGCATAAGTGTTAAGAGTCATTTAATGATAACAAAATGTAAAGAGTAATTTACATATACCTAAATGTGAAGAGTCATTTGCAGATTCACATTTATAATGTTTTTCACAAGTACAAAATATAATGATTTACAAATGTTTTGACATTGAGATATAAATTGATTGTAAAAAATCTTTTCTTTCCACTAGCTTATTATTAATTTATGTGTATGTGTTGTTATTTTAAGTAAAAAACTATATTTCTCTACCAAACCATTTTATTTCCTATGTTGAATGCTGGACTATTTCTTGGTCTAATCGATACATTTGTTCCATTTTTTTAAAGTCACAGTTCACTCGCCTTTTGTTTTGTACCACTGGCATCATCCTACGTCGTTTAGAGAAAGACACAATGTTGGACGGAGTCACACACATAATCATAGACGAGGTGCATGAGAGATCTGAGGAAAGGTTGGTCTTAGATTTCGTCACAGTCTCATTCACATGAGAGTAACATACAACTTTGGCTGAGCTGGTACATAAAGACTCTGAGAAAATCTAAGTGTTGAAGCCACACTTACTTTCATAAACCATAAAACTAAGTATTGTAATGACACATTTTTCATAAACCAGAAGTTTGAGAAAAAGATAAGTTTTGTAAGATGTCATAGATGTCAATGCATTTTGTTTCATTGCCTTTTTTTAAAAATATTTTTCTATTTTCAAAAATTTGACTTGTTTAACTTATTATCGAAGAAAAAAGGTAAATTAGTTGTTTTTTTTTCAGCATACTTGTTATATAACTATGTTGTCTCTTTTTTTCTGTCTTCTCTAGTGACTTCTTGTTGATGATTCTAAAAGACATTTTGAATCAAAGACCAGATTTGAAAGTTATCCTTATGAGTGCAACTATGAATGCAAAGCTATTCTCAGATTATTTTGGTGGTTGCCCTGTGCTGGAGATACCTGGTCAGTTCATTTAGTTTTATGGTCAACTCATTTAGTTACCTGGTCAGTTCATTTAGTTACCTGGTCAGTTTTTTTAGTTACCTGGTCAGTTCATTTAGTTACCTGGTCAGTTATTTAGTTTAATGGCCAGCTCATTTAGTTACCTGGTCAGTTTATTTAGTTACCTGGTCAGTTCATTTAGTCTTATGGTCAGTTCATTAAGTTTTATGGTCAACCCATTGAGTAACCTAAATTCCCTTTATTTGTTTTGTTAGCTTTCAAAATTATTTTTCAAAATATTTAGTTACAATTTTTTAAAATCATTAACTTAAAACTAATAATTCTACTCAATGAAATCTGATTCTTAGGATGTACATATCCTGTACAGCAATATTTTTTGGAGGATGTTATTGAATTCACACAGTAAGTCTTACAAGATTTTTTTACATTTTCATTACAAAATAGTTTTTCTTTGACTTGTGAATCTTTTCTAATTGCATTCTTCAGGTATCAGCTAGAGGAAAAATCTCCTTATGCGCGGCCACTTAAACATGGTAAAAGAGAAGTGAAACACGGGAAAGACATCATGCCTGACTATTTGGATGATGAGCTTGAAATGGACAAGGGTCATTGCCCGCCTGCCCGTGACAAAATGGCTGACATGTCTCTTAGTGTTGCACAGATGCAGACCAGATATTCAGGTCAGTGATCCTTCTATTAATAATTTTTTTAATATACTGAGTGCTGAGGTTGAGCATCTACCTTTCAACTAAACATTTTTTAACATAGCTGAAACTTTTCTGTTGTCAAGGCAGATGACCATGTGAACATTAGTTATCAGATGACCATGTGAACATAGTTATCAGATGACCATGTGAACATTAGTTATCAGATGATCATGTGAACATTAGTTATCAGATGACCATGTAAACATTAGTTATCAGATGACCATGTGAACATTAGTTATCAGATGACCATGTGAACATTAGTTATCAGATGACCATTTGAACATGAAGTAGACGCAGTGGCTGAGTGGTAAAGTGCTTGGCTTCTGAACCTGGAGTCCCAGTTTCAAATCCCGGTGAAAACTGGGATTTTTATTTTGGGATCCTTAGGCGCCTCTGAGTCCACTCAGCTCTAATGGGTATCTGATATTAGTTGTGGAAAAGTAAAGGCAGTTGGTCGTTGTGCTGGCCACATGACACCCTTGTTAACCGTGGGCCACAGAATCAGATGACCTTTACATCATCTGCCCTATAGACCACAGGTCTGAAAGGGGAACTTTACTAACTTCTATGTGAACATTAGTTATCAGATGACCAGTTGTACTGGTTTAAGAGACAAACCCCATACAGATGTTCTTGAGGGGACTATTGGTACACAACTGGAGAAAAAAGTATAGTGTGCTTGTCTGCATTGGCTTTAAAATACCCTGGCCTATATTTTAGTTTAATTTCTATGTCATATTTACTTCATTTATTGTAAAGACAACATGACCTCACCATGTGACATATCAAACAAACAATAGCTACCTGTGCATTATGTCAACAGTAATTTTATAAGTAAAAATTTAACTTACCACTGTTAATGTCTCAGGCTACAGTACTTCCACCATCAAGACTCTTTCCCACTTAGATTTGGAGAAGATCAACTATGACTTGATAGTCCTTCTCTTAGAGTATATTGTCACTAGTCAAGAGGTATTTTGTTTTTAGTTGCAATATGTTTAATGCTTTTTTTTTTTTTGGCTTTTGTTATTCAACTGAAATAATCAGCCATATTGAGTATCTAACTTTATTACAATAGTATTTTATATATATAAGAGCTTTAGAGTAGTATTTTTTATATTATCCTACAGCTGCCATCAGATGGCGCTATTCTTGTATTCATGCCAGGCTTTGCTGAAATCCAGACCCTTTATGACATGCTACTCTCTACATCAACATTTCGCATTAGCAACAAATCAAGGTAAAAATAAAATGAAAGCACTCTAGAAAATAGATAAATACTTAACGTTGGTATATGGGTCAAGCTGGTTGAGCTGTAAAGCATTAGGCTTAGGGTCTTTGTGTTTCTCATTTTATTTTATTTTAAAAAGATTTTAAGAAAAAAAATCCTTTCAATTTTGTTTTTGTTTATTATAGGTATAAAATAATTCCTCTTCATTCTACTTTGTCATCAGAAGATCAAAATGCTGTTTTTGTGTAAGTGAAGGCATTTTTTTGTTCAACACTTTAGTCTTTAATACCCAATCTAGTTGTTTTTTTAAATTTATAAGAGTAAAACAAACAACAACTTGACATGCCAATGATTCCCTTGTTATTGTGCAGGAAACCAAAGGAAGGTATAAGAAAGATTGTCATAGCAACAAATATTGCTGAAACTTCCATTACCATTGATGATATTGTGTTTGTAGTGGATACTGGCAAGATGAAAGAGAAAAGGCAATTATCATGTTTCTATTTACATTTATGTATATTATATTTATGTATTAATTCAGTCATGCACTATAAATGACCACAAGGGTTAGCCATTTCAAATCAGTGTTTGCTCCACTTGTAGAAGTTTATTTCTACACATTGTTAATTATGTTAACATTGTGTTTTCATTTCCTCTTCCTTTTCTTTTTGAGAAGTAAACAAAAATAACACTTAATCAAAACAAGTTGATATCAGGCAGAATATTTATATGAACACAAATACTACAGCAGGAAATGTAAAGTTTGTAGCATTAAATATTGTTTAAAAAAAGACAGTCTATGGTCTAGTTCAAGTATACAAAAAAGAAGCCAAAGAATTATCAGAGTGAAAATGTGTTGTTTTTTTTTTTGGTGCTTAATTTTTGGCATTTTTAATAATTTATTTTTGTAGTAATTGAGGAAGGGGTAATTTATCACTATGGGACAGAGCAGACTTAGAAAATTGAGTATGAGTGTGTTTAAACAGCGTGCATTGATGTCTGGATCAAAAGATTTGATCTATAACTAACAAAAAAGTCATGTATTAGTGGGGATACTAAAATGTGGAAAGGACTTCCCTTTCTAACTATTCCTAAATAGATCAAAAAGTATCTGGTAGGTGTGAGAGTTATGATGTCCATCATTTCATTGCAAAATAAAACGTTCTAGCAAATTGTGTGATGATAACAAAGTGTTGCAGTGAAAATAAACATATCATCTATTTCAATGTAGGGACGCATATGATCAGCTATTGTGTTGTATCTGCATGTCTTATAAAATATTGAAGAGAGACTGAGCTGCTTACATTGGTTATGATTTCATTCTAATTTATTTTTTAAATCTTTAATTCCATTCTAAATTCATTTTTGTGGAAAATTACTTATATTGATCTCAGACGGACAACAAGCTACATTCAAGAATAACATTAAGACTTATCTTTCAAAACTTTTTTAGAGTTATTTGTCATTTTAGCTCTTGTGTTGATGTTTTGTAGTGTTAATTAGGTGCCTGTGCTGTTGACAGTACTCCATAATTTAAACTATTATATATATATACATATATATATAATTTTGTTTTATTCTGGACATACATATACACAAACATGCCCCTTACTTTATGCTTTATAATATATACATCTCTATTCATGTCTCTCACTTAACATCTATACAAATATTGACTACTTTGTAGATTTGATCAGACTAAGAGCATGGAAAGTCTGGACTCTGTCTGGGTCTCCAGAGCCAATGCCTTGCAGAGAAAAGGTCGAGCTGGTAGAGTTCAGGAAGGAGTTTGTTTTCATCTGTTTACATCACATCATTTCAAACATCATCTTAGAGAGCAGCCAATACCAGGTTTGTTCAAGATATATCTACTATATATTTACCCAACAGCACTCACTGATTGATCACAAGATCTCATCAACTGTGGTACTTACATATTTCTATAGGCCTGAAACTGATGGCTTTAAGAAATGTATGCAGTGTCTCAGTACATTACTTGCATTTAGATGAAAGGTTGAAAATAACAAAGTAAAATAATGTATAGGTTGAAGTGAGAAGCCGAAGAAAGGTCATAGTGCACAAAGGACTAATTTTTTTTTTGTTTGGAAAAGGGAAGCAGATAAGTGAAAGTGCTACTAGGATTAACAAGACCAAAATATGAGTGTGTGTATGTGTTGTGGGCACATTATGATAGTTAAAATGAGGCTCGTTTATTAAAATAAAAAGAAAAGAAGCCTAGAACAAATCAATGGTCATAGCCAGTGGGTACTACTAGTGTATATATATATATATATATAATTAAATGTAGGCTTCATTGAAGTCATCAAGAAAAACAATACAATCTTTATATTAATGTTGTCACAAAAATCATTTCACATGACCAGTGAAGCAGGTATGAGTTACCTCTATATACGGTATATATAAGATGTATACATCACCTATATATATCACCTGTATATATCACATGTATATATATGATCTGCTTTAATCCAATGTGAAAATATGTTTGTTACAGAAGTACAAAGAGCCTGTCTAGAACAGTTAGTACTGAAGATCAAGATGTTACCTTTATTTAATGAGCAACCTGTACAGGTAACTTTAATGAAGAACACTGTACAATGTGTCTCGTTTATTTAATAAATATTTCAATTAAACAGTCAATATTATTTATTTAATTCATAAATGTAGTAATCTATCCCTGCAAGTAAAATCTATCCACATCTTGCAATTTATTTGCAGACTGTCTTGGAGAAATTGATTGAAGCACCATCTCTAGAGGCTATTGAGGGCGCTGTCAAACGTTTAACAGATCTAGGAGCCCTGGATGAGAATGCTGTAAGAAAAGTTTTTTTTTTACTCTTAAATTTTAGTTTAGATTGTTCAGCTACAATAGATTGAAGCATTACTATTAGCAGAGTTTAAAGTATAATGCAAGTGAATAGTCTGAAGATTAAATGTAAGACAAAACAAACCAATAACATCTCCTTAGTTCCAATTCTGTCTGAAATATTAACACATTTGTATAACCAGGACTTGACTCCACTTGGCTACCATGTTGGATCATTGCCTGTAGATGTTAGGTACGTATATAGTGTGGTGGATTTATTTACATTTAGTTTTGAGGCTTTTCGGTTATTACATTCATGTGAGAAAAAAAAATGTATTGAATTATAAATGTGCGTTTAACAGTAACTTATTTCCTTTGGTTTTTTCCCTGCTTGTAGGATTGGCAAATTGATGTTGTTTGGTGCTATATTCAGATGTTTAGACTCAACTCTGACCATAGCAGCTACTCTTAGTTTCAAGTCACCATTTGTAAGTTATTATCTGTTCATCTTATATAATACACCTATACTCTTTCATGTCCTAATTTCAGTACTCTTTTGTGTTCTGATTTCAATTTTCTTTCACTTCATGTCATAACTTCTGTATGATAACATTAGTTATATCATAGAAGAAACATTTATCTGTGTTTTCAGTATGATCACATTATTAATGCTTGCTTTTCAATTTTTTAAAATGCGTTTCATTGTCTTTGTTTTAGGTGTCCCCCTTTGGATTGAAGCAAGAGTCTGATGAGAAAAGGAAAGAGTTTGCTGTGGGTAACTCTGACTATCTGACCATGTTGAATGCTTACAAGGTAAATAGGCGGACAGTTTTTTTTTTGAAGGCTTTTTACTTTTGGTTAAATTAAACACAAGTCAAATCCTATTATCTTAATTATGTTATGAAATCTCAACCTTTAGACTCAAAGCCATATACCTAATCAGTTATATCTTTCTGATTCTTTATCTTTATAGTATTTTTCCTTTGTAAAATTAATGATGTTTCTATTGTCCAGGGTTGGTGTGAAGCCAAGTTAAAAGGTTCCCATCAAGCATATCTCTACTGTCAGGAAAATTTTCTTTCTATTAAAACATTACAGGTAAAATAGTTTGTAAGAGATTCAAGTCATGAGAAACATAATAATTTGTTTGCAGAATTGTACATAGATACACAAGATTATCTTCTCCTGTAAATTGATCTGCTTTCTATTTTCTGCTCCCCCAGATGTTGGCAAGTTTAAAGCAACAGTATGTGGAACTTCTCTCCGACATAGGGTTCATACAACAGGACATTAAACTTAGAGATGTGGAGAGGGCTGCAAGGGGAGGCACTGATGGTGTGGCACAAATCACAGGCATTGAGGTAAGTACTCTGCTCAGTAAGTACTCTGCGAAGTAAGTACTCTGTTCAGGTCTCAGCTTTTTTTTTTGTTAATGAAACACTAATGTGTCAGTGTTGTCTAACTGGTGGATTCAATACAGCAGTGATCTCTAGATTAATATAATCACAGCCATTTGATAAGGTGTCATTGTTGATTAGAGCTAAAGTGGAACCTCATTAAAAGCAGCCTGGAGGACCATACTCCTTGTTGACAGTGATTAAAGAGTCAGTGTTATCAAGGTTCCATCGTGTATGTTTAGTTATAGATTTACATTCTACCTCTATATATCTGTGTTTTAAAATTATTTGACAGGCCAATGTGAACTCAAACAACTTGAAACTTCTATCAGCTCTCCTGGTTGCTGCCCTTTATCCTAATATCTTGCAAGTTCTGACACCAGAGACTCGTTACCACCCATCAAGTTCAGGTAAAACTTCAGTTTTGAAAGCTTTTGATAAAAAGCTTTTGATAATCCTAACTTAGTTTGGGGGCTTATATTTTTGTCCCTCATTTTAGCTTTTATTTACTTGACCTATTTCTTTGACTTATTTCAGGTGCTGTTGTGAAACAACCAAACCCAGAGGACTTGAAATTTAAAACAAAACAAGATGGCTATGTAGGTCAAATGAACTTTTTTTTTTTTTGACACTTTAAAAACTATGTTAATTGTGAAACACATTTTACAAAATTAGTCATGGACGCCAGTCATAGTTAAACGAATAAAAAGCATGTGGTTAAATGACTATTAGGACTATATATATCTTAAATTAAACACGTCCAACTTCATTTCTCATATCACTGTGTCATTACCAGGTACACATTTACCCATCTTCTGTTAACTTCCAAGTTCACTGTCTCATTACCAGGTAC
>JADKLZ010000104.1:24117529-24128623 GCA_021533235.1 Biomphalaria straminea
TCAGAGACCTAGAGGATGATGACATCAGAAACCTACAGATGATCACAGCAGGGACCTAGAGATGACCACATCAGGGACCTAGAGATGACCACATCAGGGACCTAGAGATGACCACATCAGGGATCTAGAGATGACCACATCAGGGACCTAAAGATGACCACAGTACTGAAGACTATGTAAGATCACCTCTAAGCGGATCATTTTATTGAAGTTGCCCAACTGTCAAGGGCTCCTAGGAGTTGAAATGAGCGCCCCCTTTAGAGTGGTCACATTATTTGAGAACCTCAGAATCAGTGAATAAACGAGTGAAAATCTAAAACGCTAGCCAAATATAAATTAGCTGAGTGCCAAAAAGGAAAACCAAGTTTGATTTCCACATCATTTGAACAGACCTTAAGAAATTCTGAATGCTTCTATAAATAGACTAGGATATTGTGATAAGTGTTGTGAACGACTTCAAAGGGAGAGAATAAAGTAGGAGTTGGAGAAACTAGAGTTGGTAAAGGGTGTGATGGGAAGAGAGAATCAAGTCTTTTAAACACAAAAGTAAGTCAACAAATCTAAAAGTAAAATAATTTGAATTTAACTATAACCAACTCATGTCCCAAATGTAAGTGGCTTTTTAAAAGATTGTACAGCATATATGTTTGTGTATGTAGACTCTAAAGCAGGGGTCCTCAACCTGTGGGTCGCGACCTACTTTGAGGTCGATTGACGATTTGTCAGGGGTCGCCAAAGGGCATCGAAAAAAATGAATTGTTTATGTTTATTCTTGTATTGCTGTGTATGTGATAGGAGAGGGGTGTGGCAGAGTGTGGGATAGTAAAGAGGGATCGCCGAGCTTAAAAGGTTGAGAACCGCTCCTCTAAAGTGACTGCACCAATGTCACCATTATACGATTAATTAGAGTTGAATTATCTACATATATTTATATTCACATTTGACATATTTGCTAGAAGCTCATTATCTTTAGATGAAAGCAAGTCATTCTAACGGCTTTGATTTCTCTTTGATTTGAAATCATAATAAATGAAATCGCTTTAAAATAATAATATCACTAGATACGTAGATAACAATAAAGATATGTGTAGTATTGTGTAGTATTGTGTAGTATTGTGTAGTATTGTGTAGTATTGTGTAGTATTGTGTAGTATTGTGTAGTATTGTGTAGTAATTATTTTTTTTACTACTAAAACTCAATGTATTTGAATTTATCTCTATCCAAGTCTCTGATATATGAACATAAAACTTAGAGCAAATGAAGGTGTAAGAAAGATAAACGATGATTATGAATACTGGACTAGTGACTAAACTCTGGTTCCAATCTAAAAGACACGATAGTATTAGGCCTACTATAAACTGCCCCTGAAACACCCAGAACAGCTACAAACATTGTGAACTGTCTAACGAGACAACTTCGACAACTGTTCCTTTTTTTTCCATGAATAAGATTTGAAACATTTTCTCTGTCCAAGTTTTAAGCCAGTAGGTTTCAGGATTTTAAAAATGTCAGTCACCTTTATTAGCATTTTTACGGTTCTATCAAAACATGCCTTATGACCAGCAATGGTATAAAAAATGAAGCGTTCATGAGCATTTATAACACTTTTAATGAAATAGCTCAACTTGAACTTAAAATATCAACCACATTTATTAGGATATTTACGGTTCTATCAAAACACCAGCAACTAAAATTCAAACTTCTGTTGAGAATAATTGGGTGTATACATTTGTACCGTATTAAATCCTCGGCCTAGAGAGGAAGTCATCAGGAGATAGAGGGATTGGGGGCACATTTAACCGATCACAAGAGTCATTGAACGGTTATCAGATCAGCGTTTTTTTTTCCAATGCAATATTGGGAGAAAATGTTTCGAATCTCATCAGCTTCATGGGAGCTTGCCTGATAAGTCTTGCCAGTGATTGCCATCCGCATAATCTCAGTTATAAAAGTCGTAAAAATGTTTATAATTGATCTCAGAATTGATCGCTAGCAGACTTTTTAAAAAACCCAATGTCTATTTATGATGACTATTTTCCTGTTTCTTATTTTGTTTTTAAAGTGTGTTATTTTTTTTTTTTTTACATATTTCTGAGTTTTTATTCAAATACTGTCAACCATTTTTGTTTGTAGACATCAAACTCTTTAGTAGCTTTACCATAAATGTAAATATCTTTATATAGCTACTAAAATACTGTCAACCATTTTTGTTTGTAGACATCAAACTCTTTAGTAGCTTTACCATAAATGTAAATATTTTTATATAGCCACTCAAATACTGTCAACCATTTTTGTTTGTAGACATGAAACTCTTTAGTAGCTTTACCATAAATGTAAATAGGATAGGTATACTATGCAACATATTACAGTTAAGCTTGCAACTCCAAACACATTCATTCTAGTGATTAGACAGATTTCTATATCAAAAGAATGACTACACGCAATAGTTCACAGTACTAAGGACTAGCGTTTCTACAATCTTTAGGGACAATTTTATAAGCTTAAGAACACATTTTTGTCGAGATGTCACGGGTCTCAAAAGTAAATTATTTAAACTGAACTTTTAGCTTAACAGACATTTTAATAGTAACAACAATTACATTAGAAACAACAACAGCAAATAACTCAAAAACTACTTCAACAACATCTATAACAACAACTATAACAACATTTAACCCAACAACAACAGCTACATCAACAACAACAAAAATCTCAACAACAACTATAACAACAACAAGAGCTACCTCAACAACAACTTCCTCATCAAGAACTAACAGAGAACCCCTGGCCTAGACTCTGGTACAATAGACTATAAAGACCTTATCTTATCTTATCTTATATAATACAGACGTTACTTCAAAAAAGAAGATGATTACGTCCTACGCGTCATGCATTCAGTCATGCATATTAACCAATGACTTAAATTCTGCCAGCTCAGGCAACCCATTCCATGCTCTAATGGCATTAGGGAAGAAAGAGCATTTGTACTGATTTGTCCTAGCACATGGGACGAGGCATGTGTCTTTATCTTTGTGTCTTTCAGAGTATTTTATTAACTTTTGTTTTTGCAATGAAGATTATGGTTCAGTGTTATGTGTATAATTGCTACTTTACTTTTGAGTCTTCTATAATGAAGGCTTTCTAAACTTAGTGATTTTACTAAAGGTGTTACTCTAGTCAAATGTGAATATTCGTTTGTTATGAATCTCACTGCTCTATTTTATGTCTGTTCCAGTTTCTTAAATGTTTTCTTGAGTTGAGTGATCCCAAACAGAGGATGCATATTCTATTATTGGCCTAACCAAGGTTAAATAGCATTTTAGTTTTATGTTCTTATTTGATTCATAGAAATTTCTTTTGATTAATCCTAATGCTTTGTTTGATTTTTTTAATAGTTTCGTCAATATGGGGATTCCATTACAGCTTTTCATTTATTATAACACCTAGATATTTTAGGTATTTTGCGTTTTTAGTCTGTGTTGATGGTTTACCATGAATAAGATAAGTGGAATTAATTTGTTTTAGTTTTTTTGTTACTCTTAATAACTGACATTTTTTCTGGAAAGATTCCCATTTCTGTAATTCATGTAATTCTCTTTGTAAAATTTCTGTATCTTGTGTTGTTTTTAATTGTCTTATATATTATGCAATCGTCTGCGAATAATCTGACTTTTGTTCCTGAACTAATGCAATTTGGTAAATAGTTTTTGTCAATTACAAATAGTAGACAAGAGGACTCACAACTTCTTGGTAGTTTTTTACGGCTTACGATAAAAAAAGTAAAACTAGAACGACCAACTAATAAAAGTAAAGTTCAGACCTTGTGGTGAATAGGGCAGATGATGCAAAGGTCACCTGTTTCTTTAGCCTGCAGTTTACGAGGGTGACATGTAGCCATCACAACGACCACCGCCTTTTCTTTTACCCAACTAATATCAGGTACCCATTAGAGCTGGGTGGACTCAGAGGCGCCATAAGATCCCGAAATTAAAAATCTCAGTCTTCAACAGGAATTGAACCCAGGACCCCCGGTTCTGAAGCCAAGCGCTTTATCGCTCAACACCACTGAACAAGTAATATACAACGAAAATCATCCATTCCTACTTGATAATGTAGTCAACTAAACATTACTATTTTAGTTATCATGGAAAAAATATAGAGAACACAAGTTGGCGCGTTGGGGGTTTGAACCAAATATTTTCACCTTGTCTTACTGCTGTGTGCCAAATTTTAGCTTATTATAATGTACATTTTTGACCTGCGTTTTTGACCAACTTCAGCCTTGTTACCACTTTCCTTCTACTTCCTTCCTACATGAAGAAAGTGTAACATAAAAGTTACAATTAAAGAAAAAGGAACCATATATCCTTCTATAAAATTGAAAAAAAAAGTTTTAATGTACAAACAACTAATGTATCTCTGTGATCCAATGAACACGGTCGACGACAAACACGTCACAATCAACACGGCTGACAATAAGGACGTCACAATCAACACGGCTGACAATAAGGACGTCACAATCAACACGGCTGACAATTAGGACGTCATAATCAACACGACTGACAATAAAGACGTCTCAATCAACACGGTCTACAACAAAGAAGTCACAATCAAAACGACTGACAGCAAAGACGTCACAATCAACACGGTCAACAATAAAGACGTCTCAATCAACACGGTCTACAACAAACAAAGAAGTCACAATCAAAACGACTGACAGCAAAGACGTCACAATCAACACGGTCAACAATAAAGACGTCTCAATCAACACTAATATAAATTAATCCAAAAAAGAAACTGATGTCAAGGCTTTTATTGGTTTGTAAGAAGCAATGTTAAAAAAAATTCTATAAACCTTAAAAATGAAGAAAATAAATGTTTCTACAGTGGTGAAAAAAAAAAGCTTTTTTCTTCTTTAAATCCAAGAAAAAAATATAAAAGTTAAAAATGGAAGAGACTTTTGGGACGTAGAGACTTTGTTCTATAAATAGTCACTTTTAAGTTAATTGAGGTCATTTCCTTGGCTAGAAGTCTCTTAGTTCCGTGGATTGTGGGAGTTTTAATTCAAGTCTCTATAACAATGCAACATGTGCGGGCAACAAGAAAAAATAACACTTCAACAATCAAACCATTTACAACAAAACCAAACAAATACGAGGTCAACAACAACATAACAACAACATCTAGTACAAAAACAAAAGCACCAATAACAACAACAACATCAAATAAAAACAACATCTGGTACAAAAACAAAAGCACCAATAACAACAACAACATCAAATAAAAACAACATCTGGTACAAAAACAAAAGCACCAATAACAAAACATAACTTAGTACCCCTCCACCCCCCACCCCCCCCCGTTCTCTCTGGAAAAAAAATTACAAGAATAACAACATCAACACAGTATCAAGACACACACACCATCTGAAGATGTTAAAGATGTAGGGATCGCCTAATCCCCAAACTCACACACACACACCATCTGAAGATGTTAAAGATGTAGTGATCGCCTAATCCCCAAACTCTAGAAAGCGAAGGAGACCCGTACTTTTGACGGGACACCATTTTCCTCAGCACTTTATCCGCATCTATATTTAGACGAGATGACCTTTCCTGAAAGCCGTCTTTACTTCTGTTTGTGTAAAAGGTCAACCTCTAGAAAATTTCTCTCAGCCTCTGTCCAGTGTAGACAGCTCGCTGAGAGGATCCTTAGCTGGTATAGCATTTAGATGTCAGTCAAAATAAGAGAGGACAGGGCAGAGTAGGTCATCTGACCACTGGTCAAATGGTGGCCAGGACGAGCTAAGATCAAACACTGAACTATTTATTGTCCAGTACTACCATACCATAGGAGTGTCCGACACACACTCACACAAAAAGACTTTATCTACAACACTTGACTTTGTGAATGTCTCACCACAGGATAGTGACAGACCTCCCGCCCCTTTTACAAGGAGATTATGTTGACAGAATAATCAGTTGGGTAGTTATGTATGCTCTAGCTATAAGCTTTAGAATAGGAGCAACAGATTTCTCTCCCTTTCCCAAGCCCGGGTAGATCTTCTAGATTACTTTCCTTACTTCAAAGAAGAAGATGATTACGCCCTCTGCGTATGTGTGTGTGTGTGTGTCTATCTAGTCGTGCATGTTAATTAGAGAAACACGGAAAGTCATTGGTTTTCATGGCTGATTCAGGCTACCCGTACCATGATCTTATGGCAATAGAGAAGAAATATCACTTATAGAGGGTTTGTTCTAGATAGTACCAAAGTTTAGGTAACTATTTATGTATAGTAATTGCAATGATTTGAATGTTTGAAGCAGTATACGGATATTTATTATCTATTATACCTCTTAAAGTGGGGTGGTGGGGTAGGTGACATCAACTTTTTGTCTACCTAACTGATGAGTGCGAGTTCGAATCCCGTTGTAGACTAGTATTTTTTAATCTGAGACTGACTTGGAAAGGGGGGGGGATATGTATCGATCTCAGGCCCTAAACATATTGTTATGTTGAACTGGCATAAACAATGCAGGCCCTAAACAAAATGTTAGATTCAACTCGCAAACTGCTACTATAAAAAGTATTAAGCCCATTTCAAACGAATCATGTGCCACGAGTGCCTGTAATACTTCATTCTGAACTTTATTTCAAAAGGTTTTCCACTAGATGTGACTAGAAGGAATAGTGAGCTGTAGACGTCAGGAGAATGCATTTCTGAAGCTCAGATTGCAGGAAACCAATTTTTGGACGCTCTGACTATAAAGGAAAGTGAACGTTTTTTTTTTTTTTTATTATTATTAGGGGAGACGAGGCAAGTAAAAGTTTGAGATCCGTTGCTGTCAGTTGTTGATCATCTTTACTCTAGAAGCCATTCACTAGGGTCATTTCCCGCTGTCTTTTTTCTTTTTTTTTGTTTTTGGGGGTGGGGGGGTGGGCGTATCTATTATATGAAGTTAATAATAGAGTCTAGTACTTCCAGACACCGACCCTAGTGACGCCACTGACGTCATCTTCCAAATTCAAATCTAATGGAGGGATAGATAAAGGAACGAAAAATATGGTAACGTCTCAGGGCAATGGGAAACAATTCAAGGGGACAGCAATCTTCTCATCCAGACATCATCATTTTGTGTAAATTGCAGCTTCGAGCTTCATGACTTGATAAGCATTTACAAGGTGTCCTATAGACAAACCCACACAACCACTAACACATACACACAACCTTACAAAACATTCTAAAACATTCTGCAATCTGTATCTAACATGCTTTCCCCCCCCCCCCCCGGGTCCTTAAACGTGCATTAAAACATCAATCCAATGCAGTGAGGCTTGCTATAAATAGATCAGAATGAAATGATGTTGTGCATTGTATTACGTCACTCTCTATGTTTGCCACACAGCCAACTTTCATGCATTTTTTTGTGTGTTGGATAGAAACCAACCCTAACAGAAGACCCGCACACTGGCCTGCAACGTCACAACTTGTGGACAGTTTAGTCCAATAACTCGTTACCACGTCGTAAGGACCAGTGGTCATAGTACTGAGCTTAGAGTACAGCTCCACTAACATGAAGGGGTAGGTTCGATTGCAGTTTAAAAAAAAAATCCCCCCCAAAAATTCCAGTTTCCAGAAGGAATGCTACAAGTCTGACTGTTGTCACGTCATTTACTGTTTGACTGAGACTGAAGCTCCTGACATCAAAGATCAGCACATTCTCATTTGTACAAAGCTTATATCAACTGTGTCTGGTACAAGTTCTGTACACGTTATTTCTCACACACTCATTGTCGGATGAGGTTGAAAACTTGAAACTTGACCCAATAACATGTTGTACCAAACATAACATGAATCAAGAACAAAAATTAACCTATTTGTTAATGAATTATTGGTAATTAATTATTGTGTTTGGTATTGAAAAAGGTTGATAAATACTTATGAGATGTCACAGGTGTGGTTTTTTATATGGATTTATTACAAAGATTATATTAACTCACTCTGCGTGTCCGTCTGATAAAATGTTTGTACACTTTAATTCTCCCAATACGCTATGATACTATCTGGCAACTGCCTGGTTGCCTGGACCAGTTTGGGAAAGGGGAAGGGGAGAAACAAGGGAGTATTTGGGTGATCGCTTTTTAAATGCTTTTATACAAAAAAAAAGTGGAACGACCTGAAATCGAACTCAGTGCTTAAACCTCTTAAGCTTACACTCTACTGCAGTGCTAGCGAAGTGCTGGGTCTTTAGGTCTTTAGTTATCTATTGTTAGCTACAAACGTTTAGGCGCTAACCTATAAAGGGGACTAATTCAGCGTATACCACCCACCAGTCAAGTACTATTTTTTTCCCTTGTTCGAGACACTGAACAAAAAAAATAATTACCGACAATTAATTAACTAATCGTTTATTTTTTTTTTAATTGATTCTTGTGCTGTCATGTAAAAGAAATAATTGTGCAAAACTTCAGCTTGATCCGAGATAAGGATAGGAGAAGTAACGTGTACAAACTTTTGACCAGACAGATCGAGTGAGTTGTGTTGTGGGCTAATTTATCCGACTTCGTTTATATCTATATTTCATTTGCTACTCTATGTTAGCCACACACACATCTATCATAGAATATAGCTGACAACACTTTCGACTATATAAATAACTCTTTATTCATCAACACTGGGAAATCCGTCCAGTCTTATAACTATTAATTTATTACTCATACAATAGCCAACTTCTAAACTAACGCCATGTTGGTCTTCTTGTCGCTCTAAGTCTACTACGTCATTAGTCTGTCTCTCTAAGTCACTACTTTTACTGTCGCTAAAAACTATACACAAAATATATTTAACTAAACTAGTATACCCTCTAACCGATAACATAACAGTTGATATAAGCTTTGTCAAAGTATCTCTTATCGCACAGATTAATTATGATAAGTCTAAAAACTCTAGATCTACTACAAATTAAACTTCACAACTGATTCATACTAATTGATATAATTACACTTGAAATAACTTTTGTTTTTAAAGTATTTTTTTAAAATTATTTTGCTTGTTTCACTTACTACATTTTTTCTCCCACTCTCGGATCCAGGTGAAATTTTGCTCAATTATTTATAGTCAATGACTATGCATGAATCAATATTAAAACAAATGCACATATTATTTAGTCAATAATAATTAATTTTGTTTATATTAAAAAAAGGAGCTTATTCCTGTTTTATTGAGATACATGGCAGTGATTTGGCAGTTCTTCACCATAGATTAAACATTTATATATATATATATATATATATTTATTTATTTATTTATTTATTTATATTACCTGCATAAAACGTATTCGAAGATGAGCACAATCTCATTTTCAATGTAGGACCTACATAAAATTAAACATATCTTATTTTTATACGTACACAAAGTGAACACTTTTTTTTTTATGTAGACAAAAAGATGAACACAAGCTCATTTTCTATGAATCTAATCTTCAAATACAAAAAAAATGTAATCAATATTCAAAAAGACACAAAGATAAAGGCACATTCCTCGTCCCATATGCTAGGACAAAATTATACAAATGCTCCTTCTTCCCTAGCGCTATTAGAGCATGGAACGGATTGCCTGAGCTAGCCAGGAAAACCAGTGACTTGGCAGAATTTAATTCATTGGTTAATATGCATGACTGAATGCATGACGCGTAGGACGTAATCATCTTTTTTTTTTTTTTTTGAAGTAACGTCTGTATTACATTAGATAAGAAGAACCAGCTCTCAAAGTTCATATGGAAGACGACTTTAAATCATCTTGAGAGACGCCCAAGTCCAAACACTATAATAAAATGACCTCTCCAACATCTTGGGATACACCCCTGCTCAAGCCCTACGGTCAACTCCATGTCTTCGTCAGCTCCATGCAAAAGACTTCCTGCTTTCCAAGAACAAGAACTCTATTTCACGCCATGCTGAGCCCAGAAACCCCACCCCCACCCCTCTTTCCTGCCATCGTTTACATCTAATAACTGCTGTGAGAGGAAAGGATTGGGTGGCCGGTATGACGTCATTGGCTACGTGTCTACATTGACCCTAGGGTGTCAACACTGCCGAGAGCCAAACATGATTAATATATTCCAAGCGTCTGCTCCTCAATTTACAGGACACAAGATACCCGGATGTGTGAACATTTTAGCTTTAAAATAGGTTGTGGTAATTTGTCATAATTTACTGGCTTAGATTATTTTTTTTTAATTTTCACAAATTATTCACAAATTTTACTTATTAATTGTTTCGATAATTTTTTAAAAATGTATTCTGCAATAAATTTCACTTCTTTTTCATGCTCTCATGATTGTATTGGAGATTTACAGAAAAAACAACAATGATGGCAAATCATTTAGTGTCAAGCTTTTTTACAAAGCTTAAATCAGCTCACTCATTCTCGTAAAAAAGTTTGTACACATTATATCTTCTGCAACCGATCTCAAATCAAGCTGAAATTTTGCACAATTATTTCTTTTCCCTGACAAAGCAAGAATCAATAAAAAAAAAATTAATTAATTAACAAATATTAATTAACTATTTTGTTTGGTATCTCGAATAAGGGAAAGAAATAGTACTTGACTGTTAAGATAGTATAAGTTTATTCTTTGTAGAGAGAAACATTTAAAACTAACAATAGATAACTATAAGCCCTCGAATTCGAATTCACATTTTTTAATAAATACATTTAAAAAGCGATCACCCAGATACCCATTTCTTTCTCCCCTACCCCGTCCCAACTGGTCCAGACAAGTGATAGGATCATAACGTATGAAGAAAGCTAAAAGCATAACATTGGGTTAAAAAAAAACAATTGGTAAACATATTTGTAATAGCAAAGATTTGTCATCACTAGTCTAGATCAATTACAAATTTAATCACAAGACTGATCCAAACTAATTAGCACAATTACTCATTACTAATGGGCTTAAACCTGGTTTAGTTGGACTAGCTGTCTGTAGGTACATCTGGTTAAGTTTGACTGTCTGTAGGTACATCTGGTTAAGTTGGACTGTCTGTAGGTACATCTGGTTTAGTTGGACTGTCTGTAGGTACATCTGGTT
>JADKLZ010000104.1:24173497-24211540 GCA_021533235.1 Biomphalaria straminea
GCAGGCAGTCTATACCAGAATTCAATTATCTGTAAGGGTATTGCAGGGGACTTTTATGACTTTTGTTTTCTGTTTGAATTGAATAGATCAACCTTCATCAATTTTTTATTCCTCATTTCTTCGTTCTCTCTCTCTATTTTTTTTCCCTTTCCTCCTTTTTTTTTTCCCCAACTTCGCTCTTCATATCCCTCTCCTTGTCACTGTCTACTCTCTTCTACCGCCCTCTCTCAGTTCTCTCTCCCTGTCTTTTCTTTATTCCCTCTTTCTGTTCCTTTCTCTTCCTCCTCTCATCTTCTCTCCCTCTCTTTATAACCTTCTCTTAAAACTCTCTTTACCCTCTCACTCCCACCTCTCACTCATTCAGTCTTTTTTTTCATTCCTTTCGCTGACTTTATCTCGGAACATAAGCATATTATGAAATTTCAAAAGTCTCTCCGACACTCTCAAGAACATAAGTACATTATGAAATTTCAAAAGTCTCTCCGACACTCTCAAGAACATAAGTACATTATGAAATTTCAAAAGTCTCTCCGACACTCTCAAGAACATAAGCACATTATGAAATTTCAAAAGTCTCTCCGACACTCTCAAGGACTAGTCAATATTTCCTAGGACGTTTGCTCAACTCATATCATTGTACAGATAATCTATTTATTTTCTTTATTGTATTTATAGCCTTTAGTCTTTGTGTATTCTCAAAAGAATCTATATGGTTAAAAGATATTATTAATAGATCAACAAATTACAAAACAATAACCAACCAGGCATAGGCTAGAAGACAGAATGAACACGTGTCTTAAAACATTTATATTTCAACTCGTAGAACTAGCGACTAAAATACAATATGAAAAGCTTGGCTGCCCTTGAATTAATGTGCCAGTTATTAGGTGCTGGCTACCTCTTGGGGAAAAATACTATTAGTTTTGTGCTGCTTGTCTTGTTCAGATCTCAGAAAATTAAGTCACAATTGATAATCCGATTTGGCTTTACTGCACTCAAACTTGATGCGACTCTTATTGTGAATATTTTTTCTTTTCTTTGCATTAATCCTAGATCCTACAGACACATCAAATAGGAGGCGCAGTGGTTCAGTGGTAAAGCGCTTGGCTTCCGAGATGAATGGTCCCGGGTTTGAATCCTGGTGGTTTAAATTTCAGGATCTTTAGGGCGTTTCTGAGTTCACCCAGTTCTAATGGGTACTTGACATTCGTTTGGAAAAGGAAATGTTGGTTTTTGAATTCAATCGTCATCTAAAGCTAAATCAACTCAAGGATCAAATCATCAAAGTGTATTTCAATATGTGTGTGTTATTACGTAATGTATGAGAGCAGCTGAACAGTTGGGCCCTTTGCCTTTTTTAAAAATAGATCTATCTATCTATCTATCTATCTGTCCGTCTGTCTGTCTATTTAACATGTAAGTAAAAGTGTGTTAAATGACCTATTTGGTCTTCTCAAGTAGAACAAGATAGTTTACAGGGTCGCGTATCAAGCATCCATTTTACTTATTCTTACATCATTGTTTAGGTAGCAAGACATTTGACGTAGATCTAATTCTTCGAGATTCTAGAACCGCCTGGGCAGTTTCTAGTTACTTCAATTTTACCTTTAGTTTTAGCTAGCAGATGAAGAAGGTGACCTGAACTATCCACACACGCACATACAAATTGAGTGCACTTAGCGGACACTACAATAACCTAATGGTTTATCCGCTTAGGACAGGGGTGGGCAATCTTTTTCATGCGAGGGCCGCATTAATAAAATTTGGGGACATGAAGTCTGTCTTCAACTCTTCATTAGAGATATTGCGAAAGGGTCACAGTCAATGTCCATCAAGGAACCTAACAATTTCTTCCTTTAAATTCCATATTGATCTAATGATTGCGAGGTCAATACAACTGTGATACCAATTATCAGAATGTTTGAATTCCAAATCTGCACATACTTTTCGTAACCGCCAGTCGGGACCGGCCTTGGATAATTGGAGGCCATTGGCGAAGTAAAATTGGTGGCCCCGAATAAAATAAGAATATAAAAAATTAAGGGGGAAAAAATGCAATTTATTAAAGACCTAGTGTACTTCGAACAATAACATTGAATACAAGTTTCGCTATTCCTTTTCTGTAATATGAAACTATAGTTCCTGAGCGAGCCAATTATCAGTCATGAACCTTAGCAGACATACTTTGACTATGCCTAGGGACAGCCCTTGATTATAAATGCAATTATGTATGACAACCATCGCAATTTGTGAATTTAATCTAGCTATGTGTAAACTTCCCAGTTACTAATTTATGGTTGGGATATTTTCTTTATTGTATTAAAATAGTTGTTTTTCTCAGTCAAAGCTCCATCAGTTGTTACCCTTGCCATCTTGTACAAGCCAACCCAACTCTTTCAAAATATTTCTACATAGCATTGAATAAATACTTGACAGGACTTATTTTTTATTTACTGAAATTATATAGTATTGCTATTAAATATAATCTTCGTTTTTTTTTCAAAACTCTTTAGAAAGACGTTTAGAGACAATGTTTCTTTATCCTCTTCATTGCAAGTGATAGAAGCAAAAGTTTCAATAATGTCTATAGATATTTACAATGATTTATTTAGGTTTTCGCGGGCCGCATAAAACACTTCGGCGGTTCGTAATTTGCCCACCCCTGGCTTAGGACATGAGTTTAAAAATAGCCGTCTGTTGAAAAATGTTTTTGAACTCCAATGAAATAAGACTTAGAGAGCCTGATATTGATTATAGGTTGTTGTCCAAGACATCGTCTAAGGGAATCAAAGGAGTCAGGCTTTTATATTCCTTTCCATAATAACTGGCGGTCGAGTTATTTATTTAGAAGGGTTAATAAAATATCAGAGAGACCTGCGCACGGCTGTAAAATTGACATGTTCTGATCTAGTCCTTGGAATCAGCAACATGTATGTAAACTTATGTAAAGAGGACATCATAGTGGGACATCATAGTAGGACATCATAGTCTGTAGGCAGGGCCGTCCTAGTAATTGCGGGGCCCTATGCGTAACTGATTGCGCGGGGCCTAGTTTGTGTGGGAATGAGGATAATAAAATCGACTTAAAAATAAAAAATTGCTATCAAATTAACCTTTACTTTACGAACCTTGTAATCAATGGCATATTTACGTGACAGTGACTTTTAAAAGTAAATAAAGTATGAGAAGTTCCGATTAAGGTAAAAATTCGCCCGATTTTATTACATGAAAGCTGACAATGTCTTCTTTTTATCGCGCATAGGATGGAGTATTTTGGCAATGAAGTACACCCACAAATGATAATTTAGTCTATTTTTCTGGAGAATTTAGTAAATTCAGGATATTTCCAGGAATTTTTCGCATATATTTTGCAATTTAATATTTACAACTTAAATTAGCGCGGGGCCTATGAAAGCGCGGGGCCCACTGCGACCGCATAGGTTGCAGTGGCCTAAGACCGGCCCTGTCTGTAGGACTAAAACGATACATCAGTCGCGTTTGCCACTGCAAAACTTTTGATTTGATATGATACGACAGGAAACGCTATGTTACATTACAATTTGAAGATGTTATAATAAAAAAAAACACAGAAATGCACGTAGATCCAACTAAACGTGTACATTATGATATGAACAATCAGCAGGCCAATGGGTTAGTAAATCAAGTCTATCTTTAAGTAACATTGTATTGGTTTTAGTGTTAACACGGCCAAGTTCAAACGTTTACTTATGATGACCACCCCTCCCCCTTAAGTCCAAGAATGTATGTTCCCGCCTTAGTAAACCAGGGATTGTGTGGACCTATGAAAGCTCTCACAGTTAAGTTCCTTGGTCTAAGCATTCTGATATAAGTCTCAGAAATTCAATCTGCATTGATTCTCTTAACCCAATAGCTCCTATTTCCGGTTACGAAAAACCCTTCTGTAGTCCTAAGCAAAGAGGGATAACTCCGTATTTAAAAAATCCTAAAAAATATTTATTTTGAAAAAATAATCACATCTAAGATCTAATACAAATAAACAAACAAACAACTTATAAAAATAGAACCATATGTCTAGTTTCAAAAAATATACATGTTTAATACCACTAGAATATAAAAAGTTTAAAAATACTCATTTTCCCACGTGGGGGGCTTATAAACTGGGTCTATGGGCCTGTTCCTTTGAAAATCTATTTAAAAAATAAAAACCTTCCCGATTTTATTAAAAATAGAATGGGTAATCTCCAAAATGATTTGTAATCAGGCTTGAAACGAGACTAAAAGAAATCTTCTTTTTAAAAAGTTTAAATCAAAAAATTGAATAGGGGATTTTAGAAACGTTTTACAACGGTTTAGGACAAAAACGGGAAAACGTTTCCAACTGCGGTAGGAGCTAATGGGTTAATAAGAATGACTCAACTCAGATAATGTTGAATTAAGAGCTGGGTGAGGGACATTACTGAAGTAACAGAGACAGACAAATGCTGTAGAGAATTTACTTTAAGGGGAGACGCAGTGGCTGGGTGGTAATGCGCTTAGTTTTTGAACCTTAGGGTCCCGGGTTTGAATCCTGGTGAAGACTGGGATTTTTTTTTTTCATTTCGGGATCTATAGACCCCCTCCGAGTCAACTTAGCTCTAATTTCTTCTTCTTCGTTCTCATTGTTATGTTGGAGGGTTCAGATCACTACACCAATATCTGAGATGAACTGCGCAATGGTTTCCAAGTCAGGGAGCTCTCCATATAGTTTTCTTTCTATTGGGGTGTTTTGGGGCCAGTGTCTTATACGGACCTCTTGGTAAAGAGTGCAGTCTTGGAGGACGTGGTCAGCATTCTCTGATGACACTCCACATGTGCAGATATCACTGGTTCCAATTTTGAGCTTCCGGTACATGTGTTGTCGCATTCTGTTGTGTCCGGTGATAAGTCGAAAGATTACACATTTATCTTGTCGGGATAGCTTATCGTAAGCATCATCTTTCTTGTGATTTGGATGTGAGCTCGTCCATTTCTCATTTATTTTATTTACAATTAATTTCTTCATTTCTTCCGGGTAGAGTGCAGAGTTTATTTGTGAGTTAGTTCTCCCACTCTTGGCGAGTGTGTCAGCCTTCTCATTTCCTTCTAGTTGAATATGAGCTGGTACCCAATGAAAAACAGTTGTTTTTTTTTGCTGTTGTTGTTGAGTTTTGTAAGTGCTGTTCTGAGGTTTTTATTGTAAGATAGATCAGAGTTTTGCAAGCTTTGGAGGGTTGTTTTCGCATCGGTTAGTAAGACAATCTGACTGTGTGGGGAACTTGGATGATTAGCTAGCATGGTAGCAGCTAGTGTTAGTGCTTCCCTTTCTGCTCTGTGGCTGTCAGAGAGCTCTCCAGTTGCAATGGATTTTTCAAGTTTTTCTCCATCTGGCCATTCGATTAGTATTCCAGCTCCTCCAATTTTCGATACATACATGCTACTTTTAACTTTTCTTGGTAGGTTTTGATTTAGAGCATTTATGAATATTAGG
Source organism: Biomphalaria straminea (assembly GCA_021533235.1). Taxonomy (NCBI): domain Eukaryota; kingdom Metazoa; phylum Mollusca; class Gastropoda; family Planorbidae; genus Biomphalaria; species Biomphalaria straminea. The sequence goes on from JADKLZ010000104.1 coordinate 24,178,986, forward strand.
AAAAAGTGTTGGGGATAGGACTCCTCCTTGGGGGACGCCATTTTTGATACCCACTGTGTGGCTTCTTTGTCCTTGCATACAAACTAAGGCTTTTCTATTATTTAGATATTTCTTTATCCAGTTGTACATTCTGTGGGATATGTGGTGCTGGATTAGTTTGAGTAAGAGACCTTGTTCCCAGACTTTGTCAAATGCTTTTTCTAAGTCAACCCATACAATCGTTGTTGGTTTCTTTTCTTGAAAGCCGTCTTCTATTTCTTGTGTGATGAAGGCAATTTGATCTTCTGTTGATCTTCCTTTTCTAAAGCCAGCCTGGGCTTCATTGAGTAGGTCATTTGAATCAAAGAACCAAGTGAGTCTGTTGTTTACCACTCTTTCCATAAGTTTGCAAGTACAGCTAGTGAGGCTGTTGGGGCGGTAGCTATCCAGTTTACTTCTTGGTTTGCCATGCTTTAGAATAGGGATCATAATGGCTTTTTTCCATATGTATGGGATTTTGCCTGATTTCCAGCTAGCATTGAACATTTGTAGTAGTGTTTTCTTGGCTTGATAACGCAAGTGAAGAAGCATGTCATTTGATATTTTGTCTGGGCCCGGGGCTTGTTTTGGTTTGAGGACTTTTAGGGCTTCATTTGTACCTTCATTTTAAGATTTGTGGTCATTCCCAAGGAGTAAGCTGGATTGTTTTCTTTATTTTTTTCTTGGATTTCTGAGTTAACATCTTTATTTCTGCTTTCATTGATTTGTATTTCTCCTACGCTTTGGAAATATCTAATGAATTCGTTAGCTGCTTCTTGGCCTTTCAGGGGTTTGTTATCCTTTTCTATTACTCTGGGTGTTGTTCTGTTTTCTTTTTGGTTGAGACATTTGGCTATACGCCAGAGTTTGTGGCCGTCTGTTTCTACATTTAGTTGTTCTGTTTTTTCATTCCAACTTTTCCTGATAGCGGAGAGGTAATTTTTCCTGAAAACTGCGTTAGCTGCTTTTAGATTTATGTTGTTTTCTATACAAGGGTTATTTTCTACTGTGTTTCTGGCTTCAATAGTGGCATTGTGGAGTTCTTGTAGGTGATCAGACCAGTTGGGGATATAATCTTTTCTTGCTCCTCTAGGAAATGATTCCTTTGCTGCTAGGAGGATTGCTTTGGAGAAAGCTGAGTATGATTTATTAACCTGATTTGATTTGCAGTTTATTGAATTGGTGTATAGGTCTGGGAGCTTTGAGAATAGGTTCCAGTTAGCTTTTTAGTAATTCCATCTGGGGATGGTGGAGTTTTCTGATATTTTGAAGGAGGTATCAATACTGATTAATATGGGTCTGTGGTCACTGGTGGCTAGTTGGTCTGCAACTTCTCTTGTGCATTTTTTTGGATATGTTGTCAGTTGCAAAGGCTAGATCTGGCGTGGTTGATGTTAGCCAAATCTTTGAGAAAAGGTTGGTTTATCATCAGGTTTATTAAGCAGGATAAGTCTGTTCTCCGCTTGCCATTCTTCGATTTCTTCTCCTCTGGCATTGAGGTCTAGGTATCCCCAGCTCTGAGAGTGACTATTCATATCCCCTAAAATTAGACATTCTTCTTGTTCAGGTATTTGTATGTGCTCAATCTCTATTTCCTTGTCTGGTGGGAGGTAGCAGTTAAATACATTAATAATTCCTTCTGGGATAATTAGCTTAGTTCCCATTATTTCTGATTCTGCGAAGTTGGGCAGAGTTATGTCTGTGGTAGGGATGTCATTTTTTATGAGAGTGAGGATTCCTCCTTTGGATCTGATTTCTCGATCTTGTCTGATGCAGTTGTAGCCTCTAATGGAGAAACGTAGATTACTGTTCAAATGAGTTTCTTGGATGCAGGCTACATCAATTTCTTTCTCATGCAGAAATATTTTTAGAGCTTCTTTTTTCTTTTGGATGCCCTCTGCGTTCCATTGTAGGATTTTTAGACTTTTGATCTTGGAGTGTTGGCCAGTAGTTTTTACTTTCTTGTCCCTGCTCCTGGCTCCACAGGCAGAGATAGAAGAACCACCAGCTCGCTTGTGTGGGCTCCTTCGAGGAGGAGAGCCCGGCCCCTACCTGCGCGGCGGGATTCCACAGGCAGGACGCCACATCTATTAGAATCGTTACTGAACTCCAACATAGATGAGGTTACGTGTCAATGTGTTATGCGCCAGGAGGCCCATTGACTCCGACTTTAGCCTGCTTTTCTTTCTGGGTGTGTTCCATAGCCTTTGATCATCCAAGATCATCTGCAAAGCAGCAGGTGTTTATTTTCGGAGTTTTTTTCTCCTAGATGAACTGCTATCCCTAGCTAACGAGCTTCATCTACCTGGGTTTAGAGTTAGAGCGCCCTATACTCGCTTTTTGCAATCATTTCTTTGGATTTCTGAGATGTTTTTAGTAAATATTCTAACCACTGGAATACTCCAATTCATCCTCCATGACTGCAAACCAGATTGGTCCGCGGCTGTTTATTTGGTATTCACAGCTAACCTTTATATCTAAGGGTCCTTCCCCTATCCGCCACCTGGGGACGCGCTTGGTAGAAGGTGGTAGCTCCCCCAAGTTAGCTCTAATGAATACCTGACATTAATTGGGGAACAGTAGAAGCGGTTGGTGGATGTGCTGGCCTTCGTTAGCCACAGAAACAGATAGTCATTACATTCTCCGCCTTATAGACTGCATGGTCTGATAGGGGAACGCTACTATTTACTTTAAGATGACTTTCATTCTGATTCCTGTCACGTGTTCAGCATTAGATAAACGAACAACGAGAAGCATACCTGGTCTTCTTCAGGCTACCTTGGTGAGCTTTTCATACCTTTTCCCCTCGTCGAGACGGAGATGAAAGAGAAGCCTGATGACCCAGTGTAACAAGTCATCAGGCCTTTCCAAAGAACCAGCATAGGAGTGGAGAGCCTTTCGCGCTTTGCTGCGGTTGCAGAATAGGAACTTTTTTCCCGTAGTTAACGCGGCGTTTGGCTGCTAGTAGCGGGCGGACCTATTCTAGCAATACCCAATCGTAGTTATAGAAGTTTCTATTGTTCAGCCTTCAGATAGAGCTTGAGATAAAGAGCTCCCGATCTACGCCTGTCCGTTTACAGAAATCTTTCCTACCAGTGCCGATCATAATCTGAACTTAGTTGTTGAAAAGGCTCGGACCCTTGGTCTGATTGGGCTTGCGATAAGCTCATGATTTCCAAAGCACAGTGGACAAATCAGATCTTGGTAGACATCGAGGTAGTGTTCTGTCCATCGTTCTAGCTGCTTGGTTTGATCTGTAATCTTTTCTCCAGATTTGGATAGAAAGGGGGCAGGCTTTGACACTCTTGGACCCAGAGCCGCTTTAATGCCATCAAACAGAGCTTTACTATTTCCTGAGTAGAGACTTTCTTGGATTTTGTTACAGGTATCCCTCCAAAAATTATTTGCACATTGTCTAGCCATTTGTTTCGCCTCTTTATTAGCGCTTTTGAAGGCCTGCAAAGATTTTGGACTAGGCTTTGTCTTGTGAGCGAGGTGTGCAGATCGCTTTTTCTCGATGCAAGGTTCCATAAGTGCTAGATTTGCCTCAAACCAGTCTACATTTTTGGGTTTTTGAGGCCCAAAGGCGGTGATTGCCGAACTGTAGATTACATCTCTTAATTTCTCCCATCTGATAGAGATATCTTCTTCATCACTTAGCGAGGGGATTGAACTGTTCAGGAGTTCACCGAAGAGTGCAGCCTTCTCTGGGTCACCTACATGGTTGACGTTAATTCGTCTAGTTCTAGGTTGAGTGGAAGTATAGGCCTTCTTGAGAAGTAGTTTGATCTTGCTTAGCACTAGTGAATGGTCTGAGTTGCAGTCCGCACTATGGTATGAGCGGGTGTGGATGACACTTTTCAGATCCGTCCTACGGGTGATACAGAGGTCAAGCTGGTGCCACCTTTTTGAGCGTGGGTGTTGCCAAGAGACTTTGTGGCGTTCCTTTGCCAGAGAAGAATGTATTTGTTACACACAGTTCATGAGAGCTACAGAACTCGAGTAGCCTTTGGCCATTGTCGTTTATTTTGCCAACACCATGAGGTGCCAAGCATTTTGGCCATGCATCATTGTCATCGCTAACACGGGCATTAAAGTCTCCATTTATATAGAGGTGCTCGGACTTTGGAATACTTTTAATTACGTCCTCTAGAGCTTGAAAGAATCTGTCTTTGTCCTCTTCCGATGCAGCAAGGGTTGGTGAGTAAGCACAGATTATATTAACTTTGCCTTGCGCTGATGCAAATTTCATGTGTGCTACTCTTTCATTGCCAATGGGAAACATCGCAATGCAGGGGACGAGACTGTTTCTTATTGCAAAGCCGACGCCATGTATTCTAGGGCTTTGTCTGTCCAAAGGCTGTGTGATGCGTCTAGTGTGGTAGCTAACTTGTTGACACCGCTGGCTAGCATCTGTGAAAGGGGAGCAATTTTGTAAGTCTCTCTTGCCAGTACATAGCCTCTCCACAGCAAGTCCTGTGCAGTACCTCATCGTGGTGGCAGATGGAAACTGAGGCTGCGAAGTCTCAGGCTAAACTGCAAGGGTCTCGGAGGAGGTTTGGCCCCAAGATGTGAGGCAGGCATGGCCCGTCGGCGTACGGACAAGCCCTGCTGCCCACAAACCAAACCCCTAGCTATAGGTTAATAACCGCACTGCCTTGTGTGTGTCCCAGTAAGGTCTAAGGCTAAGGGGGTAAACCCTAACAGAAAATCCGGTCCTGGAGCCCGTAGGCGGGGGGACAGTAGTAAGACTACTGCCCTCTGGCAAACTCCTGCAGCCACCTGTCCCCAAATTGTGATGGCTTGCCATCCCTTTGGACCCGGTCAGTATGGAAGAGAGGCGTGTGCTGACGTGTGGGCAGCCCAGCACTCGCAAATTTACCGCCCAGGCTTTCCCCCAGCAATGGAGAGGTCACTCCATCTCTGACAGAAATGTCTTTGAAAAAACACGGAGAGTGGTAGTTACCGGTGATAAGTTCCTAGCTGATTGGCGTAAGCTGGAACGCCAGGGACTACTCTTGACGGTAGGAGGGGCTTTTTAGCCTCACTGGATAGCTATTGCCTGCCTTAAGCCGAGCAGCCCTCGGACAATAAAGTGCTATCCCGCCACGACTTGCCGCACCACTGGGTGCTTGGTGCTAAGACAGAATAAAAAAGCAAGCTGCTCACCCGCACCTGCCAGTACAATCAAAAGAAAACCGCCAATTTTAATGCGTTTTGCAAGCTGGAACATACGGACAATGTGTCCCGGCGTCAATACTGACCCTGAACTCGTTACTGACATACGTCATACAGCTATCATCGACAGAGAACTCAGCAGACTAAACATTGATGTGGCCTGTCTGCAAGAAACCAGACTGGCAGACAGTGGATCTCTTACAGAAAGCAATTATATATTCTACAGACTTACTATTCTGTGAATAAACATGGTGGTTCAAAATATTATCTATCTCTTTTGTGGTCGTTGTGCTATTCACTTGACACCTATGTTAGTCAAAGAAAAAGATGAATTTTAAATGATCTCTTTTACAGATCGAAAGGGCGTACTAAGTAAAACGATATTGACAATAATCTAAAATAAACAAGATTACAAATAGAGTTTGTGTGATACACAAACTCAGAGGCGGCCCCCGTCGGAGTCGGATCCCTATCAGATCCGCCTATTCGCAAGATGTTTCGGATGTTCCTTCTAAGTTGAAAATAATTAACTTCTCGCTGGACGACGGAGGATGGCGAGCAGGGTATAACCCTGCCTTATCTTGATGTTTGCGCACTAGACTTTAGTTCGGATTTATCGTTGGTCCCTGGCTCAATTCCTGTATGCTCCCATCCTTAAACTATCGCAATATTTCTGAAAGAACAGTAAAGGTTAAATCACATTTTCAAAAGCCTTTAGTGTTTTTTTTATCTAACCGTAACGGACAGACCAACCAACAGACAAAACGCACAAAAATATGCTTTTTTCATTCTAATGAGGGCACTAAACAATTTTTTTTTTTTAAATCTGATTTTTAAAAAAAAAATTAAGAAATTTGTTTCGCATTGTGTCATTGCGGGCTTTACGCTAGTACACGAAAGTCGCTGCTAAAAGTTCATTTTAAAAAATTTGTGTGTTATTTACTTGCGTTAGGCATTTCTTATATAACATTTCCTCCCTTACATTTACGTAATTGTTTTAGAATTGGTGTTTTGTTATTAAAAAATCGCTTGCATAATTAATTTTATAAATTAAACGGTTTGCTTTTAGAAAACTAAAAGTAGCCGTTGCACCTAAACTTTTGAAGCCGCATTTAATGGTGAAATAATATTTTTCGTATCTCTTCTAGTTTTGGCGCCCTGAGTGTGACAGACGGACATTTTGCACACACCTAATAGCGGCCTTTCGCCTTACGGGGGGCGCTAAATAACAGGGTTTCTTTATTTTTTTTCCCTTTGTATTTTCTAAGATTAAATAATCATTCGTTCTCAGATATATTCAACCCGTAGGTCGTGCAAAAATTGTATCACTCGTAATTATAGGCATTTAATTAATTTATAAAAGAGTTCAATTTTTTGTGTATATATACTTCTGTGTATTAGACTTACGATTGGTTTTAGATTGGTAAATAAATTATGAGAAGAAAAAAACAGTATTAACATGTAGTAAAATGTAATTTTATATCAAAATTTTTAAAGAAGTCTTTTACTTTGAAAAAAAAAATTTAAAGAATATTATGCAGTTGTTAAGGAAATAAAATTGCTCCCTTTTTATTTTAAATTAAAAACTTTTATTTTTAAATTATTTCCCTTGTTTAGTACGTAATCGTTCTAAAAATAGAACCAAAGTTTTTCTCCCCGGTTATCTCCTCTGCACGTATTATTTCCAAGTTCTGAGTTCCATATAAGTTCTAAGCCATCGATAACGTTAAAACAAAATAAAATTGACAAAAATTGACTAAATAAAAAAAAACACATATTATATATATAGAGAGAGAGAGAGACAGACACAGGTGGAAAGTGACGGTAAGGGAGAGAGTGTGTGAAAACGAAGAAGATAAGAGTAAAAAATGGACTCTAGAAATAATACTTCCAAATATAATAAAATATAATTTAAAAAAAACTTACCTAACCATATGATTTTAATTTCCGTCAAAGAAATTGTCAACAAAAGTTACGACTTTAAAACAAAACGATTATCAGATAGGCGTTGAAACTCCCGCCATCAAGAATGTCGACAATCTTGTACCCGCGCAACTCTAGATAGAACCTGGGCGCCACTTCCAACATCACGCCCCGACAGTCAGCCAGGCACGCCGTGGTGACAATAAACTTTGCCAAACGTAAATCTAGAAAAAAGAACTTTAGAATGTAAATGTGTGCTCTCTCTGACTTTCTCAGTTATTGTCGCCACGTTGAAAAAAAAAACTGTGTGGATGCTGTTGAAATAAAGGATTTTGTGTGATTTATTAAATTTTCTATGTTTAAAATGTATTTCATAATAAAATTTTATTTTTAATAAAAAGAAAAAACTCCAATAATACAGAAATACCTTGTTGTAGGTTTTATATGAGTCACGGTACTACAAACATATGTGTTATTAATCGTTTGTCTTTGTTAGTTTTTGCATAATATTGAACATACCAGCTGTCAGTGGAGGATCCGGTATCCGGGCAGAAGAGGGCACCCATGTGGGTTTGTGCCTAGGGCACCAAATTGGCTTAATCTGGCCCTGTGCACATTATAGCAGACTACGCACACAGGCGAAATCGCTATTTTATGCGTCTTGTTCGGTTTAAAATGGGGAGCATGTCAACGCTTGTTTTTTAAATAAAATGTACACACTCTTAAAGAAAAATAGACGGGCTTTTCAATGGTGACATTAACTAAACGATTGCATGTCCTTATCGTAAAGAAATTCCATTTTGTTTTTTTATTTTTTAAATTTCTTTACATAAAAACATGTTAATCAATTAGTTATTGGTACCATTGTAAAGGTCGTTCATTTTTCTATAAAATACATATGTTCAAAAAAAGTATTCATTTGTTGACGTACTCCCCATTTTACGAAAAAACAAACAAGGTATAAAACGATCACAGCCGCTAGCACGATTATTTGGCACAGTGATGTTACGCGTAAAGGATTATCACCCTTATTTTTAACATATAGGAAAAACGTTCTATATATTATTAAAGGGCTTAAAATAACCTTTCTAACGGTACCATTTTTACTGCAATCGGATGTTTATACCTAAAGGGCTAGGTTAAGCCCAGAAATATTAGAAATACTCAAACTCTTTAATACATTTTTATTATCAGTGTTCTATGTCATATCATTAGTGCTTCAATGTTTTGTGAACTTTGGCTACAGCAATTTGTCATCAGAATGTTTGGAAGTGCTAGAGCTAGTTCACTGCACATTATTTTGTGTTTTATCTTTATGTTCAATTTTAAGTTCAAATGTTTAACTAATAAAATTGCATTGAACCACATTACTTAATTTTTATTAGTACATTATTTTATAACATGGAACCGAGCTTTAAGTCTGACAGAAACAAACCAAATCCGAACTATACTCGTTATCGAACCAGACCAAATTCGAACTTAAATGTAACAAAACCTGACTTTTACTTTATTACATGAATTGGAGTCCCATCTCTGGACTATATGGCTACAACGTTATTTGCACGACTTTCTTTACTGTGAATAAACATGGTGAATATTATTTTTCTCTTTTGTGCTGGCCACTTGACACCCACGTTAGCCACAGAAAAAGATGAATTTTAAATTCTCTCTTTTATAGATTGTAGTAAGTAAAAGGATTGTGACGATAATTTAAAATAAAAAAACATAGACAGTGTTTCGGTACGTTTTTCCTTTGCTATGAATTTCTCAGAAATTAAGCAAGCAATTATTTTTTGACATAAGCAACCCGAAGGTTGGGCAAAAATTGTATCACTCAAAGTTAACAGCATTTAATTATTATTTATGAAGAAGAGTTACATTTTTGATGTATATATACTTCTATATATTAGGACTACGATTGGTATTAGGTTGGCTAATAAATTATATTAAGAAAAAAAATGTATTAACATGTAGTAAATGTAAGTTATTTCAAAACATTTATAGAAGTCTTTATTTGTTTTAATAAATATAAATAATATTATGTAGTTGTTAAGGAAATAAATTGTTCCCTTTTTATTTTAAATTAAAAACTTTAATATTTTAAAATTATTTCCCTTGTTTTGTCCGTAATCGTTCTTAAAATAAAACCTAAGTTTTTCTCCCCGGTTGTCTCCTCTGCACGTGTTTTTTTTTCCAAGTTCTGAGTTCCCTTATAAGTTCTAAGCCATTGTAACGTTAAAACAAAATTAAATTAACAAAAATAGATGAAATTAATCCTTTTAAAGTTCTTAATTGGGCCTACTGATATCTAGAAGGAATCTTAACAACTAGGCCACTTCTGGTTGTCTTGGCTGGCACAACAAGTTCTCTAGACGTTGGTCTATAACTGTCTGTTTCGGTTGTTCTAACAGTTTGTTGTTCATTGTCTTCGTCAGTATCATAGTACCCTATATTTTATTATATTATATTTTGAAGTATTAACTTGTTACCATCGACAACGATTGGGGCATGGTAGGAGATGTTAAAAAATGGGAGGGGGAAAACTCTTCGGGTTTGGAATGAGTAGCTGACGACATCGCAGAAATCTGGAGAGTAGCTCCCCTTGTCATAAATAATCAGGTCAAGTTTTGGAATGTTCTACTCACTATCCCCTACCCCAATTGTTTACCCTCAGTAGATTTCCTTCTTTAGGGGGGATTGAACCACAGCCAACGGGTCACGGAGGTCACGATTGAGCAGAGTCGGAGAGTACACTTCACCCGTCATTTGTAGTCAACAATTTTTACTCACAAGGCTACACCTTTTCTTGGTGCATCTGCCTGGGTTCACTTTACGACTATCTGCATCGTGTCGATGTCAGAAGACTTAAATGCGTCTATTCATGCATATTGTCTAAATGCTTATACAAAATAAACATAAAATGCAAATAATGGGAAGAACTCCACATTTAAAACTATAAGTCTAAATACTGTATGTTCTATTTCCCGTTTTAATATCAAACAATATAATTAACTATCATTAAGCAATTAAATATAAATAAATAGCAGCACCATTGACCAAGTTTTTAAGAGAGAAAGTAGTGAATTAAATGCTACGAAAATAAGGGACCAAGGCTCGAAAAAAAAACAAACTTTGTCCCTGTTGCTGCAAGTCATTTATGTTTAATATATGTATGTATCCCATTTGTTTCAGCCCCAAGCTTCAAACTTATAATTACATTAAGTAATTAAGTAAGCGATTTTCTTTAATTGATTTATGTTTTGTTAGCTACATTAAATATTAAATAATTGTGTTAAGTTTGAATCCGAGAATGGAAAGTGGTAAAATATGGTACCAGGCAGAGTTTAAGTTGTTATAAGCTTTGTTACAAAAATAAAATAAAGTCTATGTATAAGTGTAAGCTGGTCAGGTGACACTAAGGCTTATTTCAGCTTAACATCAAATTCAATACCAGTAGCCAGATGGTGACGCTACTGGGTGGGTTCAGTCTGCGGCACCCCAGTCTGTGACCGGGGGACGAGATTCGTCTGAGTGACCAGATTGAACTACCTAACACCATAAATATAACTAAAGCTAAACTAGACGAAAGCACCAACGAAACTTTAGTTACATTAAACAAAACAAAACTTTATTTACATAAAATAAATATAAAATAAAATAAATATATATATATACTACAACCTAAATAACTAATAAATAATCCAACTAAATCCCAACAATGAATTAAAACAAAACCTAACCTAACCGATAACTATCTGACACCACTAGACTAACTAGATTAACCAAAAAACCACAATAAACTATCCTAATAATACAAACAAATCAAAACAACTATAGATCTAAATCTAAACCACAACTACCAACTTAAACTAGACCTAAACTAAACCCAACAATAAACTAGCCTGCCTAGACCTATAATATAATATAACAATAATCTACATAGATTCCAATAACCTAATAAAACACTATAATATGTGACTATTGAACTAACTGAAACCTTCTTAGACTTAGACCTTACTATTCACTAAGAACAGAAACAGACTATAACACTAAGACTAGTCCAAGGGAGTAAATACAAGTAAATAACACTAACACTAGATCTAGATCTAAATCAAGCCAATAATAGCAATACTAAAACTAAACAGCGATTGTACAGCAAAGCGACAGGTAATAGCAGGGTGTGGTAATAATTGCCTGTAACATAACAAGAAATAGAATTTTAGATTCTATTAGATCTAGACATTCCTTGCCGGCCTGGGCGCCGCCATTTTACATAGGTCTCTACATGCTTGTCAACTCTTATTGTCAATATTCCATGTAAAAAATAGAAACTAAATTAAAACATAGAACTAGTATATTAATTACACATAGTAATATTATTATAGAAACTACTAAAAATAAAATAGTTACAAACTTACAGGCCGTCCTGTAATATTGAAATAATAAAATAATTCTTTAGATCACTAAGATCTCTAGCCACAAAGACAGAGATAGATCTGACGTACAGACCAATGGACACTGTCTTAAAAGCATTGAAAACATCAGCTTTTATAGACCTAACCCTAACCTATATAAAAGTTAATTTATAAAACAGCTCTGGCCTATAAAAATAAAAATACATATATATAAAAAATAGCTCTAGGGCCGCAAGCCCACATAAGCATTATTGCATATATTATCGATTATTTGAATAGAAATATATATATATATATATATATATATATATAAATATATATATATATACCAATATCAGTGGCGTTACTAATGTTGGTGTTACCCGATGCGTTTGGCGCCTAGTGTGACTATCCTCCTATCCTTCACCCCGAACTGTACCGAAAAAAAAAATCAATGAAAGCAATCGATGGTTTTTAAAACAAACTAAAGTGAGCTTATTACGATTTACAGACCTTTAAAAATGAATGTTGATTCTATTTTAAACTTTCTTTGTATTTTTATGTGTGGATCGTTATTGTTAAAATTAGTATTAGACTTAACTTTAATTCAACATGTTTTCTTTTTTAAGCTTTCTAAAGACTTTTAGACTGAACAGAAACAGCTTTACATTTGATTTGTAATGCCCGCCTAAACAACCAAAACGTTACGGCTCTCTTCTTCAATTAGTGCAATCTGATGGGGGCGCAGTGAGCTCCCTCAAGCAAGGAAGGACTGGGGCGTATCCTAGGGCCCCAAGGTCTCACAGCGTTTCAGAACTTTAGAAAGTCATTCTTCTGGTTCTTCTACGAACGTTTCCTTTAAAGTTCTTTCTCTATATTTCAATATAGAACTGAGAAGCCGAAGAACAAAAATTTTATATAGGACTATTTTTTAAGGGGGGGGGGATAAGGGAATGAGGATTAGTGATACTAATCATACTAAAGGTATTACTGAGAAGCATTACAAAGCGGTTCATTAATTGAAAGTAAAAAAAAAAAACACGTTACAGTTTGTTTGTAAACATCAACTCAAAATCAGCCCCCGAAGTGGCCCGCTCTGACACGTATAAAGGAAGGTTTGAATATTTTCAGTATAGATATCAGAAACTAAGAACTACAAACTATTAACAAATGCAACCTTAGCTCCGTCGATACAAAAAGAAGACACGTTCTCGTCTGGAAAGTGTTGCCGATACTGTTGTATTGTTAGTGTATACGGAGATTTATTGAGAGTATTACATTGTTATTATACATATATATATATGTATTCAGGGAACTGATTGTTATAAAGATATAGTTCAATGTGAGCCTGGTCTAACAGGTGTTATTGAATGATTATCTAATTGATTTCAATATTGTAAAGGGGAAATCTTTCATTCAAGCCTCAATGAAGAAACTTTTGCCTTCGGTTAAATGTCTAAGTAGGAGGAGGAGAGTGGCTGAGTGGTAAGGTGCTTGGATTCGAAGCGGAGGTCCCTCGTTTGAATCCTGGTGAACACTGAGATCTTAAGACCGCCTCTGAGTAAATCCAACTCTAATTGGTACCTGGCACTAGTTGGGGAAAAGTAATAACGGTCGGTCGTTGTGCTGGCCACATGACACCCCCATTAACAGTGGGCCACAGGAACAGATGAAACCAGTGCCGATGGGGTTTTGGATCGGGGGCATCGCGTGTCCCCAGGTCCTGATTTTTTTCCCTAACCCTTTTCCATGATTTCAGGGCTATCCAAAGATAGCGAGCCCTTCCTGCCAGATGTTTACCGGTGTGTGTGCCAGTTACTCATCTTTGCCTCTTCTTTTAGTGATAACAAATTTAATATTACTGCCACGAGTTGGACTAGTAATCGGGAGCTATTTGAGACGTATGCGTTGAGGGCATTTTATAGGTAGTGGCTTATTTCCTTATCACTCCCGGCAACGTAACGAAACGATTAACCTACTAGCATTAATTTACATTATTTCATATCAATTAGATTTCTGAAATGGTATCCCCGAAGGGATGTACAAAAATTTTGATTTCGATAGTAGTATATCAAATTTAGTTCCTTAACAAAAAGCGAATTTTCAGTAGATTATATAATTTTATTTATTTGATGCAAACTTGGTATATGATGGTTTCAATGAAATAGATATAAAAATAATAAATATGTTTAAAATGTTAATTAAATGAAATTCACAATTTGATATGTTTATTTTCTTATTTATAAATATAAAATGTATAATATTTGTAAATTGCATTACATATCATTGCATAATGACTGTGTTCTAACCTTCAAATTATTTCCCTTGTTCAAACCGAAATTGCTAAAAATAGTATCAGCTTAAAAAACATCCTTATCCAAAAGGCTTATAATTAGCGACGTCAAGTATTTATATTGACTTGCAAAACTCTATTAATATTTTTCATAGTCTCGCAGTTATAAAACCTTTCTATATTTCTCAAAGAGGAAAACGAATTAAGCCGACATAAACATTATTTGCTGTTCAGCGATAAGGGGAGGTTAATAAGCGAAGTAAAATTGACATGGTATTGCAATGGTTACTGTTCTTTTGTGCCCTCGACGCTGGGTGGAGCCTGGGCATGGATTTTTAAAATGGATCGAATGATTTTTCTAGAGCTTTGACAGTTAATGTAGGGCCTACATCATTGGAGAAGAAATGACTAACTAGGTTTACTTCTGTATTGCTGGGACAAAGACATCTGATTCTGGGGGTGTCAATATTTTGTTTTGTTTTACACCCTAGCCCTAACCTCCCGATGGGATAGCGAAAGTTGGCGTCATTCTGGACTTAAACCTGCAATGTGACCATGAAGGTAACAGCCCAAAGCGCATACCACACTAACAGGCATCCGAAGTGGCTAGACTATACTTAGCTAGACCAAAAGTCACACATTAGTAGATCTCGATTGTAAAGAAAAATAATAACAATTGCTTGGTAGGCCTATCTTCCAAACATACATGCTAATTTAATATACTAATTTAAAACAGTTGTATTTCTTTTGCTAAAGAAGAAGATAAGCATTTTAGGTAGAGCTAATGAAATTCAATTCAAAACTTGAACGATATAGTTAGCTGGCCGATCTATTAGTGCAAGGATTTTCTACATTTCTTTCGTCAGGCGTACAATCATCTTAACAGTAAAACATTAGAGATAGAGAGGGCAAGGGAACTAAGTCGCATGCATTTTGATGAAACAAGACATTTTGATTTTTTTTTTGACAAAACAGGACATTTTGATAAAAAAAGACATTTCGATGAAACAAGACATTTTATTGAAACAAGACATTTTGATGAAACAAGAAATTTCGATGAAACAAGACATTTCAATAAAACAATACATTTTGATGAAACAAGACATTTTGATGAAACAAGACATTTTAATGAAACAAGACATTTTGATGAAGACCTTTGGAAGGAGATGGCGAAAAAAAGTTACATGAGTGTAACCACGCCCCCTTCACTATTTGAACTTGGACATGGCTGCCAGTAGTAAGTCTGGACTGAAGTTCATGTGGAGTTGGAAGGATTGCAAATGAAGAGGGGGGGGGGGGAAATCGGTCCAAATGATCCTCAACAAGGTGGCGATCGTGACGAATGAGTTCGCCACTGACCAGTAGGAAGCGTCCTCTAAAACTTGTTAATGCCATGTGGTGAATTCCTTTCAGTTTGGGCTGAAGTCTCTTCTCTACATATCTGGATCAACTAGAGTGTGACTTTTGGTCATGTTGGATTGAATACCACCAACAGCTTGGGCTTTCTTGGAATACGAATACCCTCCCACGTCAACCATCTCAGAAAGGAGGAGGCAAAAAAAAAAAAGAAAAAAAAAAAACTAACTCGGAAAAAAATGTGAATCTTGACCCTGCGTGATTTTCTTTTTTGACGTTTAAATTATAAATTCTAATATTGTATGAACCTGTGACTATTCAGGATTAAAATCTACTTCAAATAATCTTGTAAGATTTTTTTCATGTCAGCTAGAATACTTTATTATTATTATTATTATTAATATCAGGTGGCCGAGCCTTGCTCGGTTAATTAATGTCCTGCCCAGCCTGACTGTCGGACAATAAGAAGTTCATGCCGGCTTTTGCCATCCATCCATCCCAGTGGTGCTACAGCCCGTGGTCTGCTTTTAGTTTTACACATCCCTTCATTCGTATCTCTAAACGCGTTCTTGTTTGGAAAGAAATATTTTAGTGTTCTAGGGTAAGCCTAGTGACGTAAGCAGCGTTTTTTCCGTTTACGTCATGGAAAACTTTCATTCATAAATTATTCTAACCAAAATTAATGGTCTGCTTTTAGTTTTACACATACCTTCATTCATATCTCTAAATGTTTGCAAAGAAATATTTTAGTGTTCTAGGGTAAGCCTAGTGACGTAAGCAGAGTTTTTCCCGTTTAGGTCACGGAAAACTTTCATTCATAAATTTTCCATTTCATTCATAAATTATTCTAAGATTGAGACATTTTCATATCGAAATAACGGTCGAACTCGAGTTTTCCCGATGTACCCAATGAGCTGAAAATTTTTTTCTCAATAATATGCAGATACGTTGAAATTTTAAAGAAAATCGTTAGAGCCGTTTTCGAAATAGAAGAAATATATATACAAGAATTGCTCGCTTAAGAGTATAGGATTATTTGATCAACACCAGTTGCCTGCTTGTGAATTTAGTATCAAATATGTGTATTCATAATACAATAGTAACACTAATTTTGTGAATTTAGTATCAAATATGTGTATTCATAATACAATAATAACGCTAAATGTTACATATATGTGTGTGTAGGCCTACTTGAGGGGAGCCCCCAAATTAGAGTATTTTATATTAAATATTACGCAAAATGCAGGGGCCCCAGAAAGGTCAATCCCACGGGCCCCGAAAGGATGGGAAATTCCCAGCTACGCCACTGCTTAAAAGAAGTGGTTTTGGGACATCTTAAATGTTGGCTAAAGACAGTAAAATATAGGAATTAGGAGCATATACTTCATACGAATAGAAACAGGTAAGGTAATAAGGTAACCTCCCTTTTTTTACCGGTAACTTTTATTAGTAGCTAGACCTTTTTACATATCAGTAGCTAGACCTTTTTACATATCAGTAGCTAGACCTTTTTACATATCAGTAGCTAGACCTTTACATATCAGTAGCTAGACCTTTTTACATATCAGTAGCTAGACCTCTACATATTTTTACCAGTAAAATTTAAAAAATCAGAGTGGTGAAACAACAAAAGAGCTAATGGCAGGCCCATGGAACCGAATCTCCTAGATCTGGCCATCATGCTAAAAGTTGAATTATTTTAGTCCCAGTTTTTTTTTTTTTTTTTTATAAATCAACCTGGTATTACGGTAAAGTTTAGATCTATTATCTATATCTGTTGTTTTTTTTTTTTTTACAAAGCTCAAATCAACTGTCTGTCTGTCCGTGTGTCTGTCTATCCAAAGATCGAACACGTTATTTCTCCGACACCCAATATCGAATCAAGCTTAAATTGTGTATTATTATTATATTTATTTTACCCGACAACACAAGAATCAATAAAAAAAAAAGACAATTAATTAATTAACTATTGGTAATAAATTACTTTGCTTGGTATGCCTTATGTCAAACAACGGAAATAGTTCTTGACTAAAGTGGTGGTATAAGCTAAGTAAGTCCCCTTAGTCTCACTTTCTTGCATGCTTTTCCATTTGATAATGGAGAGAGTTTTAAGAAATATACACACAAGGGGAACTATTACAAACTACTTCAGAAGAGAAAGCCTGGGTCCACAACCAATAGGGACGATATAAGCCAACCTCTACAATACCTTGCTTATACCGATGGCATTGCCTTGTTGGGTAAAGAAACTTCTGACATCGCTAGAGCCTTCACACAACTAGAAGAAGCATCTCCACCAGCAGGACTTGAGGTCAATGACAGTAAGACCAAGTACATCTCAATGACACGAAACAATCCAACAGAGGGACCATATATCAAAATCGAAGACCACCAATTTGAAAATGTCGAAAGTTTCAAATATCTAGGAAGTACAATCCGTTTAAAAATTAAATAGTTAAAAGAAATGAAGGAAAGAATAGCAGGATGCAACAGAACATTTTATAGCACCCATCATTTACTCAAGAGCAAAACAATATCAAGGAGAACCAAGAAAATGATATACAAAAGCATTAGACCAGTAGCACAGTGGCATACCGAGGGGGGCGGGGGGGGGCATCCGCCCCGGGCGCCGGAGAGTAGGGTCGAGCGCCAAAATGGGTATTACACGCTCTATATAAACTAGGGGAGAGCACCCTTGAATAGGCTATCAGTCTTGTAAATGTTTTGCTAGATTTGTACGGTAAAATATGTCAAATTCCCTATGCATTTTAAAGTAAGCGATAATAGGCAGCGATTACGCAGCAGATTAAAGCAGACGCGTTTTTGGAACTAGAATTCTCATGACGCAGCACTGGATTTAGAAGGACTGCAGCAACGGTTAAGTAGCATTCGAGAAGATGTTTGCATCACTGCAGTCAATGCAGCTAAAGTTCTGTGTGAAAAATTGGGAATTAGGATAGAAGGAAGAATTAAACGTCGAAAACAGATGCCTGGTGAAAATGCTCGTGATGCAGGACTCGGTGCGGTTGAAGAAATAACTCGCATTATGAAATCAGTTATTGATAGACTAATCCAGGAGATGACAACACGATTTGGTCGTCTGAAGACGTTAGATGAAAAGTTTGGATTTCTATTCGACATCAGCAAATTGTTTGCTAATGATACCTCTGATGATATTCAACAGCACTGTGCTACGCTGGCTGACTTTTATAAAACTGATATCGATGGAACTAAACTGTTCGTAGAAATCATTGACTGCAGTATGTTGCTGAAAACCCGGCCAGATGCTACCCCAAGCAGCCCATTAGAATTACTTTCATTTATTATTTCATATGGCAATGACATATTTCCAAACTTGCGAATTGCTTTGCAAATTATGCTGACAATCTCTGTGTCAGTTGCTAGCTGTGAGCGTTCTTTTAGTAATCTAAAAATCATTTTAACTTATTTGAGAGCTTCAATGGGTCAGGAGCGTCTGTCAGACTTGGCATTGCTAATATAGAAAAGGAGCTGGTCGAAACAATTAATTTTGATGATGTCATGACAACTTTGCTAGTGCAAGATCACGAAAAGTAGTTCTATAAGAAATGGCTAATGTTGCTTCAGATTGTTCATTAACTTTGTTTACAATAAAAATTTTTAATTTATTGATTGGTGATTGTTTTTGTGCAAATATAGATTACACATACTAATAGGGGGGGGGGGGGCAACAGACTATGCCACCCCGGGCGCCTGGCACCTCAGTACGCCACTGCAGTAGCAATGTATGCAAGTGAGACCTGGACACTGACAAAGACCACCGAAAATCTATTAAATACTTGGGAACGGAAAATACTTAGAAAAATTTATGGTGCTATAGAAGTCGATGAAACAGGGTGGAGGACACGCTCTAACCACGAAATATATCAATTGTATTAGGAACCACCGATAGTGACTGAAATAAAAAATTGTATAGGCCTACAGGCAAAAACCAAAAGGCAGGCGATCCAAAGGCAGACCCCGAATGCGATGGATTGATGATGTGGAGAAAGATCTACAACAGCTTGGGTTTAGGGCGTGGAAACAAAAGGCGCAGGAGAGATATGAATGGACGGATGTGTTGAAGCACGCCAAAGCCCTCAATTGGGTTGTAGAGCGACTGGGATGATGGATAGTCCCCCTGCCGTCTCAGACTTAGTGATCACAAACAAAATAGAAACAATAATACAATCTTCCATTTTCATATAGACTCGTCGCTAGCAGAGTGGTTAAAGCGTTGGATTGAAAGGCCTGAGCAGGATTAAGCACACAAGTTTGAATTCAGTTCGTTCCCTTTTACTTTTTTCAAACATATTTTTATTAAGGCTTTTTTTTTATATTGTTAGTCTAGATCTATTACAAATTTAATTACATGACTGATCCAAACTAATTGGTACACGTACGCTAAATTTCCTATAAGCTTTGTCTTTTTGAAAGTATTCTGTATGGTTTAGTTTCTGACACAAGTATAATAGATGTAGACTAGATCTAGGACAATGCCACTGGCCACTACACTAGAGACTAGACAGGTACGCGATTGGCCTAGGCTACCACTAGGTCACTAGATATCTAGATCTATTAGTGTCTAGTGACACTGCATCTACTATTATTATAGATTCTATTTGCATAGGCACGAAGTTTGTTTTCCCCAGACAGCGCCCTCTTTCGTATTACCCGGATGTTGAATGGAAAATAATGGCCCATTGCCTGTTGCTCTGTAATTAACACTGGATCTGAGTTCTAAAAAAAAATTATTTATTTCGGATATCATAAAGTTGATAAAGGTTGATTTTTCGTACACATATTTGCAATTATTTTCTGTTTCCATTCAGAATATTAAGTAAAATTTCGGACCTGTCACTTGAGTAGTCTAGAGAAACAACGAAGTTTTCGAACTCAAGTCTAGTCTAGACTGTGACTGTCACTCTGACTCAAGAGTCAACTCTAGATGTGTAAACTAAACAGTAAAACAAGTCCGGAAGTTAGTGAGTCTAGGCCTAAGCCTTCTAGTATTCTAGTGTAGTGTTAGATCTATCATAATCTAAACCTAGAATCTAGACTTTTTTATAAGAATCTCTAAATCATTTAATGGACAAATGACTTTTAAATTTATTATTTTTATAATTTTATCTAATCTTATTCTTAGACTACTTTAGAGTTACTGTCTTAGTCTTAGACTTAATTGTCTTAATTCACTTAACTTACTTACTAACTTAGGTTAGTCTGATTTTATACTAGGGTCTAGACTCACTAGACTCTAGCTTGTAGTTTATTATTGAATTGTTTATAGTTTTATAGCTTAGTCAGTTTTACTAGATATCTAGTTTTAGTTTAGAGACAAGTATGAGTATAGTATGGTTAAGTATGGTAGCTAATCTAAGAATACTTAAATCTACTTTCTACATCTAGAAACTATAGACTATAGATATAGACTATGGATTTGATAATTAGTTAGTGATACTGATAGCAAAGTTACTCATTCAGTGAGTCATGTTTAGTCATCTATACTGTCTATAGGCCTATATTATAATTATTATAAATATTATATATCATTATATTACCTGTTAACTAATGTCAGTATGTCTTGTCACAAGAATGACTTTATTAATTATCATCAACATGAATTTTAAAAAAATACAATAAAAATTGAAACATGTATATAAAATGTATTTGATTTTACTGTCAAATGTATAATGTGTGTGCATATTTATATAAATATCAATATTTTTTTGCTCTTTAAATACACATATTCACATAGTATAGATATATCTAAGACTATATATATATTTCTTTAACCATTTTAACTAGGACCAAGTGATGTTGGTACTTCATGTTTCTGGTTTATTGATGAAGTGGCAATAAAGTACTTCAAACTAATTTGTTGAGACACTTTGACTCAAGAAAATGTTTGGGAAGAAGAAGAAGCCAAAGATTCAGATTTCCAAACCATCCAACTTTGAACATAGAGTACACACTGGATTTGATTGGGAGAATGGAGTATTTATTGGCCTTCCTGCGCAGTGGGCAGGCATCATAGAAGACAAAGGGAGACGAAGACCTATTGTAGATCCCTCTACAATTACCCAGACTGATGTAGAGCCACTTAAGGTACACATAATTTGACATAATATGAATTTTTGCACAAAACTAGTTAAGTCTGCAGTCTGCTCTCTGATAAAATACAATGCTAGTTTGCTATTTCAAGATTTCATTTTTATATCAATTTGAACTTTCATGAAACTAAATTGTGTCATGTGTAAGCTTGTTATGATCAAATTTTTTTATAATCTTATTAGTTCAATTGTTCATTTGGCTGAGAGCCTTACAAAACAATTGTAGTAATATAGGCATATTTTTTCAAGCTCCATCACATTATGCCGCATTTCCTGGCGGAGTTTGTCACTTAGTTTGAAACAAAATAAGATTAGAAAAAAAATGTGGAGTATTAAATCCTAAATAAGATTTTTTTTTTTAACATTTGTTGTATACATAACAATTTAATATTAATGTAATTCAATAAGGAACATTTGATGTCAATTAGCCAGGGAAGAAAATTAAGGAATTTATAATTAAAATTTTTAACAATCATTATCTTATACTCATGTATATAATATACATACCAATTCATTCATCTAGATTCATGTAATAAAGTATAAAAACACATATATTTAAAAAGCAGTCATTTAAAATTATTTTAACAAAATGACACTTGTTTAGTTTTGATGAGTAATTATCTGTTGGTAGATCCTGTCTGTTTTCCCACTGATAATCCTATAAATGATTAGGTTGTACATTATAGTGAAGATAAAATGTGAGTACTTTGAAGATGTACACATCTGGCAAGAATCTTAGCTAAAACCTCATACAGCAAGCATTTCCTCAAAACTATTTAATGTTAATCATTCTAAAGTTTCAAGCTTGATACCGTCATCTTGATTTGAAAGTTAAAGCTAAATATTTAATTTTTAAAAAATTTTAGGATCCCCTGAAAGGGAAAAGACGCTATTAGTTTTGTGTGGAATGTTTGTCTGTCCATCCCATTTAGATCTCATAAACTAGAAAAGATAGTGAAAATCTGACATAATAATATTTTAGACCATTCAAAGTTCTGATGCAACTGCTACTTTTTTCTTTTCTGAAAGTTTTTTAAAACCCTCAAGCAAGGAGTTTTTTCATAAAAAAATAAAACAACTTTTACAACTATTCACTATTAATAGTAACAAACACAGGAGTCTCTTAAGAAGGGGAGAAGGCCATGTACCATATTTTTAACATAAGGTTTTAGATTTTTTGTCAAAACATTTTTTTATTACATTTGTATTGCTAAGTTATGTAAGTTCTGTCATACTAACTACTACATTTACACACATAAAAACCTTTCTTTTTTTTTTTAAGGGAAAAAATGTATTTAATATCTAATGTATATGAGTGTTTCTCCAGTACTGGTGACATATTGGTATTGGTTCACTAAAAAGTCTATAACTCAAAAACTTCTAATTAAAATGTCACAATTTTTTTTTCATTGCACATAGAAATGGTTTATTTATAAATTGTGATATTTTGAGCTTGAAAGGTGAATAGTGGAATTTTAAAATTGTAGAAAATGTGTGAAATAGTGCACAAAATGGCCTCTTTTGATGTAACACGGAATACCTGGCTTAGGTTGAAGTAATATTCTACTAAAAGCAAGGATTATTGAAGAGACATTTTTGTTGAAATAGGTTAACAATATAATGATATTGCATTAACAATATCTTTTTAGTTTATATTTACTTTGGTATTACTTAGGTGTCGCCGTAAAAAATGTGTCACAGGTGCATCACATGGTGTCCCATTAAATTTGAAATTTTAAAGCTTTATCAATTGTAAACAAAGTAAAGGATTCTGCTCCCAATTGTGTTTCTGTTACTAAAAGCATCAATGATTAATTTACACAGTGCAATTTTTCTTTAAAACTGTAAAATTTAAAAAAATTTTGCAAAATAGGTCTTGGTGTCCCAGGTGATGCACCTCTGCACCGCTTGACAAAAAGGACAATATTTTTTTAAACAAAGTTATTAATGTGATGGGAATTACTTCATTGTATCTCTGATACTGCTTAGTACAAAATTAGGTCCATTTTCTTGGGAAAAGGCTACATAGTAATTAACAGGAGACATTAATAGACACGGTGTCCCACATTTTTTCACCGTAGCACCCGAAACACTGCATATTGAATCATACCAGAAAATCTCAGAGGTTAAGATATAAGTAGTTTTCTCACTAAAGTTTTGAATTATAATAAGAATTAAGCTTATTATTCTTAAGTTTGATCTTAAATACTTGTATACTATTTTTTTTTATCTAAGTTAATGTAAATCTTATTGTTTTATCATTGTTTGAGGTGCATCATGGGACACCGAACAAGTCTTGTTCTAGATATAGGTCAAATGTAGATTTAAATCTACTCTATATTTCAATTTATATGAATATCCTGTTTTGGATCATGTTCTTAGTGCATTGAAAGTCAGAAAGCTGCACCTTTTAGTCTATGATTAGGTCATGTTTGAGGCAGTTATGTCTAATGTCTTTTTAAAAATTTTTGAACACACACACACAAAGGCCTAATACATAAATTTGTGGTTATAGAAACCTATTTTGTGAATCAATAATACAAGAATAATTTGTAATGTATTTAGAGACTTTAATTTTTTTTTATTACAGCATGTATTAACAAAAAAAACAATATATTTCATATTGGTGTCCCGTTGTAGCACCCGCAACATCTTATAATATAATAATAATATTATAATAAATGCTTGAATTATCATTGAGATATTGCAGCAAATAACAGCCTATATATTTAGCTATAATGCAAATATAGCATAAATTCTATTTTCTTATAAAAAATCTTATTTAAAAAACTTTTACCAGAGGTGTCACAGGTGCTACGGTGTCCCATTTTTTAAATTGAGCGCAAACATAACCTAAGTGCTCAAAAACTTAAATTTCTCTACCTAGCTGCTTAATACAATAGAAACATTCAAATTATACTAAAAAAGCATACAAATAAGCAGTTAGTTGTACTTTAATCATCAAAGGTGTCCCAGTGATGCACCTGAAATGCTAAAGTGGGTACCCCCGTTTGCCAGCTATGCCTAGGAAATGTACATAGTCCTATTCATTTTCTATTGATAAATTCTTAAAGTATAATGGCTGAAGAAGTGAATACACTTAAAATGAAACCAAAAACTTCCACTTTAATTTTTGGCCTAATGTGACACTTTTTGATACCAGTACTGGAGAAACACTCATATGTAAGTTGGACATAATTTAAAACAACATTTAATAAGTAGTTTTTCATATTATTGCTTGAACAGCAGTAGTACAATAGTACACTTTACTTTTTTTTTCTTTGAGGATTTGAATAAGAGATTGACCCTTTACAAAAAAATTAGATCAATTAGATATATTCATTATAAGACATCAGTTAGGCCAGGTTTACATCTAACTTGATTTTCACCTATCCTTTAGTTTGCTAGACTGTTGGGGCACCACACAAGATCTGTTAACCATCTTTCTCCATTCTTCTCTGTTATTTGTCTTTGATACAATTTCATACTGATGTTCTTTCTGAAAATATTGAAACCTGCCTTTTTACCTGGCTAAGTGGACCATATCGGGGTCTGATTTTGAATTTGTGTTTCCACACAAACTGTATTTGTAACCTTGTTTTTTACTCTTGAAAATGTACTCATTTAGCTTGTATTGGGGGGTGGGGGTGATGTTTGCCTTATGAAATAGTGGATTTGAACCTAAAAACATTCCTTGCATTATCAAAAAGCTAAGAGAGCAAATATATTTAGTTAAGTCTAATCTGTTTTTGTTTGCAGACTATTATACGAGGACAACAGAATGGTCACTCACAAAATATCAGTATAGCTAGATCCAACTCATTGCGCAGGGAGAGTCCACCTCCGTATAGGCGGCGCCCACCAGGCAATGACTATCCTGCCGTTCCAGAGGATGACATGTTACAGCAAGTACCCAGGAATGATTACGGAGGACATCAAGGCTACTCCCAGCCACACCCTCAACAGCCACCCCATTACCAGCATCAAGGAGGGCCAAATTACAGAGACCGGCCTGATTATAATGGGGAGTACCCAAGGGAGATGCACAGAGATATGGGAAGAAACCAGTCCTTCCACCACCCCCAACAAGAGCAAGTAGACCCAAGAATTAAGAGTGGCATGTACCATGACAGTGTGGACAACAGGCGAACTGATTATAATCAAGGCACTTTAGATAAGCGAGGCATGCATCATGATGCCAACAGCAGGAGTAACAACGCTTATGATGGCCATCCCAGGAGCGATGGTCCACCCCTGCGCCACAGCCACTATGATGATCGCTCACCACAACAACATAATGGTAATGATAGGTATCGCCAGTCCTCAAATGGTGTTTTACCCTCAGGGTCACCTCGCCATCAAAGTATTCCACCTGCTCACCAAGATCATCCTAATTATGCTAGCATTTCAAGATCACCTGCAGCACTCCAGTATGAAAGGGTAAGTTTTCTCCTGTATCATTAGTCTCAAGTGAATATTTAAAAGTTAAGAATAATTTGTATTTTAATGGGTTAGGGCTCAATGGAAGTGCTAAGAAACCAGTTCTTACAAAGTTTCACCTAGTGGATGGCTTTTTTTTTTTTCAAATCTTTTTCCTAAAAGCTTTTGTCTACTCTCATTTTTATATATATGTATCTTTAAATAAAAAAAATAAATTATGCAAACTTTTCATGAAATGTTTTTCTTCTCTTGTAAAAGTTATCTTTTTTTAAAAAAAAAAAAATTGTTTGAAATTTATAAACAAATTTATTATATAAAATCATTTATAATCTTATTAGCTAAAAATGAAATAAAAATCAATCTGGATATTAGTTCAATAGTATACTTCATAGTACTGACTATTGAATACTCTTGTAAGCCTAATTGGTGCATTACTGTGCATATTACGCATAAAAAAAGTCTGGTTTATGTGCATGGTTTTATTTTCACTCTATCTCCCTTTTTCTTTCTGGTGACTGTTTGTGTGTGTGGTTATTTTCTTTCTTTTGTGCACTATCACTTCTGGTGCTGTGAGACTTAAAGGGCAATCAGTTCTTGGCTGGGGTTAATGGGAGGCTAGAAGTACAGGACCATGGGTAATCTCCCCCTACTAATGAGCTTATCAGTGGTGGAGCCATTCCTTGACACTAACATGATTATGCTGTACAGGTTTTAATTGTTTACTTTCCCTGGCTTTCTAACAAAGTGAAAGAGTCAATTAATCTAATTAATGTAGCTTTTTTTTTTAGTTAAGTCTAAAACTTAATTTATTTTTGTTTCAATTTAAATTATTTTTTATTGTTGTTGCAGAACTAAGCTAATTTGGTCTATCAATGTACAATGGTGTTGTATTTGTATTAAAAAGATGCATGACAATTTAAGACACATTAAAGCCCTGCTTGTATAATGTATCATTTTAATTAAAAAGACAGCTTTACTATAAGAGAAATAACCTTTTTGATAGCAAAGTTACTGCCACTTAAGCAATAAATATTTATATGCATAATTTTGGGTGTTGAAAAAAAAACAACACATAGTATAGACTTTGTTTTTGGGGTGTGAGCTTAGTGTATATATTCTCATTTGAGTTAGTAATATCATTAAATAGTAACGCTGTCAGTGGTTTTAAACAACTGTCTTGTATGTTGACGATCTAGCTCAGCGGTGCTCAATCTTTTTTCAGCCTGGGTGACATACATTACCCACAAACATATCGCCTGCAGCATCAGTGCAAACAAAATTTCTTTGGTTACATGAGCCTGTTTATAATCATATTTATGATGCACTGTGGTAGAGGGTTTGAGGGACTAGAAATCACTGGTCAGATGTGGCCTGGAGGCTGTGGTTTGGGCATCACTAGTTCACATTCAGGGCTACATTTAAAGAAATACTATTTGGATTAGGCCATACAAAAAAAAAGTAAATGTGTACAGGGTGGCCAAGATAAAAGAGACCTGGTATGATTTCAGGAGAACAAATACATATAGAAAAATAAATTATATTATTTTAATTTTTATTTAATTTAATTAATTTTTATTTAAACAGTAAAAACAGAATATAATTAACACCAACATATTCATAGTTCACAGGACATAATTAACAACAACATACTCAGCATTTCATAGTTCACATGACATAATTAACAACAACATACTCAGCATTTCATAGTTCACAGGACATAATTAACAACAACATACTCAGCATTTCATAGTGCACAGCACATAATGTGCACCATGAACTTTTCAAACTTTAATACCCAAATTAGCACGCCTCAACGTGTTTGGAAAACTTATATTTTCTGTTCATTTGATATGATTTCCACAATGGTATTGCGAATGTTCATTTTTAACTCTTCAATTGTATGCATGTTGTTATTATAGACTTTATCGCAACGTCCGCAAGTAGTTAGATTGGGCAAACTGGGAGGTCATAAACTTGGGGCTTTGATTATCTTGGCCTCCCCTGTATTGTATATTGAAGAGGCTTACTAAATTTTACTATTAATCATCATCATAACTTAAATGAGCCCTGAAAGAGTTTGTCTTCATGTGTTAGCACTTCAAGCATAACTTGCCTGGCACCATTTTTTGTTATTCTACAACTTCACCAGCACACTGATTCACCACACCAGGGATACCAGCAAGGTGGGACCAGCCCCATGTCCAGTCCTCCTCACTCTCCCAACAGGCCCCCGTATTCACAGCAGTCATCTCCATCCCTGAAACTGCCCAACCGGAACCAGCAGCAGGCACCTGGACCAGAGCAGCAGCGTTTGTCTCATGATGAGGTTTGATCAATTTTAACCAATCACAACTTTCTTCAGTCAGTCCTATGTTGTCTTCTCGTCACATCATTTATATATATATAGTGCATGTCATGATTCAAAGCATTATCATTATATATTTATTTTTACCCAGTCTGAGTATTCATTTATACATTAATATATATAAATTATATATGAATAATACACTAATTATATAACATTGGTATATAAAGGTTACAAATGTAATAAGCTTATTAAAACAAATGCATTATGGATATATTTATAAGAATGGTTAGGTGTTTGGCTTGTCTCTTAAATTTTACCTTTGAGTCAAAAATATTTCGAACAACACTTTTTTTTATTGAGTTAAAGTGTTTTTTTGGTACTCCATGCATGTGTACTGTTAATGCTGAAATGTAACTTTCTGAGTTACATCTGTGGTGTTGCACATTTCCTGCATTGTCCTCTTTCTTGTGCATGTTCCACAATGTTTAACAACAAATAGTTCTGGGCGTCTACCTCAACTCTGGGATCATACGTGCCATGATCTTTGCTCTGATATATAGAGTGTTTCTTTTTTTATGTATGTTCGAACTGAGGTTTAACTTTATTAAAAAAAAAATTGTTGAAATATATTCAAACAAACATTTTATAATGGGATCAATACTTTATTAATTTTATTGTGTTGCAACAATACAAAATGATATATGCCTGTCTGTAGTATATATGTTTTATATAATGATAGGAATAGATACAGTTAAAAGCAGGGCAATGAATAGGAATATGTATCAGAAATAGCAGGGAAATATTGGAATGCTAATTAGGAATGACTTAAAGACACCATAGGAAAATGAGAAGGGACACTTAAAAAAAGGGAAATGACATAAGGAATGACTTAAAGACACCTTAAGTAGCAGAGCAATATTAAAAGGAATGGGAGATTTATGATAGTAAGAAAATGAGAGGGATGTGTGCATAGGTGCCTCTTCAAGGCTAAAATTTAAATTCCAGCTTCAATAGAATCGTGAATGAGAACGTTAGTATGTCAGACTGGGTTTTTACTTTTTGGCCATTATGTCCTATCATTGACAAAAAAAATAAATTTGTGGAATTAATGTGCAGCTTGTGAAGTTAAAAAAAAAAGATTCTCATTTTGTCCTTTGTTACTGTCTCTAGTTTCGGCGGACACTGCAATATGTGGTCAACCCTGGTGAGCCTCGTCAGTTCTTGGAAAACTTTATGAAAATTGGTGAAGGCTCCACTGGCATTGTCTGTACTGCCATGGACAAGACTCGTGGTAAACTTGTGGCAGTTAAGAAGATGGACATGAGGAAACAGCAGCGTAGAGAACTTTTATTCAATGAGGTAACAAATGTTGCTTCAAACCTTTAATGGACAACTTTGAAATGTATAAATGTTAATGACTCGTGTAATTTTACTTTACTTTTGGAATAAAACTACTCTTAAGTAAGTTTCTTTGATTTAAAATAGCAGAATTGATATCAACGAAGACTTTTTTTTTATCTTGAAGACATTTTTTTTGTGCAGTACTAATGATTTCTAAACAGTGTCCTTGTTACAGCATATCCCTCTTTATTCAACACAAATTTACAGCATGCATTGACCCAACAGTCCTGTTATTCTTTGGTACAAAAAACATCAGCAACATAATTGATATAAATAAGGTTTAATGGTTGAAATAAGTCTATATATAAATATATATTTGTATAATATATAATAAATAAATATTACTTCAGAAGTTTAATTAAGGAAAAATGTATTATAAGAAATTAGTTATTAATTTGAATAAAATATTTCTGTATAGCTATCATTTTGAAGTGATGATTTTGTTATTGTTTGATAAGTATCTTGTATCTCAGGTCCATCTACTTGTTGTGTTGTAGGTTGTTGTGATGAGAGACTATCACCACCCCAACATTGTGGAGATGTACAACAGTTACTTAGTTGCTGATGAGTTGTGGGTTGTTATGGAGTACATGGAGGGAGGGGCACTGACAGACATAGTCACTCACAGCAGGTAAGTTCACAAGAACTCAAGTCTCAGAAAATACCATGTTTCCATTGGGCTGGATTTGTTTTCTTTAAAACATAGGAGCAGTTACTGGGCATGAATAATTCCTAAGTAAAGGCAGCTGTTTTATTTTTATTTATTCCTTACATACAATCAAAGGGAAGCCTGAGGGGTAAAACACTTGGCTTCCAAACCAAGAGATCTTGGGTTTGAATCTCTCTGAAAACTGGAATTTTGTATTTCAGGATATTTAAGATGCTTCGAGTCCAGCCAACTCTAATGGGTATCTGAGATTCAGATCATAAGGGGTATTTTACACACAAGACTTGACAAGATCTACTTGTGCACATGTACTGCATTACAACTCAGGGATAAATTAAGATTTCATCTCTGATTAGGTTACCTAAGTTCTATAAGAATTCTTAGTTGTATGTAAAAAGTTACATTTAATCTCTTGCACACAGAATGGATGAAGTTCAGATTGCCACTGTATGTAAGGCATGCTTGAAGGCATTAGCTTTCCTCCACTCTCATGGCGTCATTCACAGAGACATCAAGTCAGACTCCATTCTCTTATCACATGATGGAAAGGTGAGTTAGGAAAGAGTCAGAAAGGGGACAGAGGGGGGTCATTACCTGTGAGTCCAGGCTTTCACTAGCTATTAGTGTACATAAAATAAAAAATTATGATCAATGTTTTGTGGCCCTGCATTTATTTTGTATAATTAGAGCTACTGCTTGTTTTTGATAAGTCTCGCAGCTTTATTAGTGTTGGGTATTGGGACTGGATGGATCATGTGACTGTTGACCTCTGGGTGACAAACTGCGGGCTGGCAAAATACTACCAAAAATTCTTTTATTGAGAAGTTGTTTTTTTGTCTGGCCCTGTATTGCTGCTCATTGGAGTTGTCAAGTTGGAGGTCCATGGTTCGAGCCCTGGTCAGGATTGTTCTGTTATATTTCATTCACCATTTACATCATTTAAATGAAAATGTTGAGATCACTGCTGCTTCTTTAGTTTTATAACATTTGTATTTACTTGATGCATTAAGTCTTTATAACATCTGATTTTCTTGGGAAGGTACTAGGCTTTGTCCGGGAGTTGGGGTTGTCTACGATGATCATTTTAAAGAGAGAGTGATCCTTGAAGGATTTTGGCATGACATGGCCTAAATTGTGCTGATGTGCCTTAACTCAAACTCTTTTCATGTCTTCAACTTTGTTGCTTGAGTTTGTTGTCTCTCTTCTTCTTGAGAGACTTCCTAGTCTACTGACACTTCACTTTGGTTTTAGATCTGCTTCCTCTATAGTCTGCTGAGCTTTTGGAGATTGGATTTATCTGGAGTGTGTGGACTTTTGCCCTGTTAGCCAGACTTCTTTGAGTTACCCTGTGGAGTAAATTTCTCTGTGAAGCAACCTACACTTCTGATGATTTTTCTTCTGCAGAGCTCATTTTGTTAGCTCTTCTTGTGCAACTTAGAATTATGTCAGCTCTTCTCATGCACCCTTGAATTATGTCAACTCTTCTTGTGCACACTTGAATTATGTCAACTTTTCTTGTGCACCTTTGAATTATGTCAGCTCTTCTTGTGCACCTTTGAATTATGTTAGCTCTTCTTGTGCACCTTTAATTATGTTAGCTCTTCTTGTGCACCTTTGAATTATGTTAGCTCTTCTTGTGCACCTTTGAATTATATTAGCTCTTCTTGTGCACTTTTGAATTATGTCAGCTCTTCTTGTGCACCTTTGAATAATGTCAGCTATTCTTATGAACCTTTGAATTATGTTAGCTCTTCTTGTGCACTTCCCTTTTTAATATTTTGTCCAATTGTGTAACATTCAGTTTAGATTTCTCCTAAAAACTGTCCAACTAAACACAGGAAACACACTAGACCTTCACTAGACTGCACTAAACATATACAGAGCTCATCCCAACAGGGGTCAAAGATACTCTATCATCAAACACACTCATTATTTTTTTAAACTTTTGAGTGACCTTGTTTTGAAACCAACATTAGGCAGTTGTTGCTTTTCTATACCTTGTGTTAAAGCCAACATTTCATAGTTGTATTCTACAAGTCATGGAATTGGTAAAAATAAATATAGAGTGCTAATGTTGTGTTAATGATGCCTTGTGGTAATTAGTTCAGTTGTCCTGGAATAAATTGTTAGTTGGTGTACAGTGGTGTTCATTGTACTTTTTTTTCTCTATAAATTTTGTCAGTTAAAAAAAAAATCTCCATTACATAATGAATTATAAAAGTCACAGAATTTTTCTAACTCAAATTAAAAGGTACAGATTACAAAGTAAGACATATTCCTTTGTTTCCAACATATTTAAATTTTTGTAAAGAATCAATCTTATATCCTTTTTGAGCTATAGAACTTTTTTTTTATAAGTGAAATGTCATGAAACTGTTTCAAACATTACATGTGGAGCATCTAAAATGTAGAACATGACATGTGGAGCATCTAAAATGTAGAACAT
>JADKLZ010000104.1:24258729-24268771 GCA_021533235.1 Biomphalaria straminea
AATATAGGACACAAGAGGCAATATGGGATACAAGAGGCAATACGGGACACAAGAGGCAATATAGGACACAAGAGGCAATATAGGACACAAGAGGCAATATAGGACTCAAGAGGCAATATGGGATACAAGAGGCAATATAGGACACAAGAGGCAATATAGGATACAAGAGGCAATATAGGACTCAGAGGCAATATAGGACACAAGAGGCAATATAGGACACAAGAGGCAATATAGGACACAAGAGGCAATATAGGATACAAGAGGCAATATAGGACTCAAGAGGCAATATAGGACTCAAGAGGCAATATGGGACACAAGAGGCAATACAGGGCGGTGCTCCGGTGCATAGTATTACTTTCGATGGTTAAACAAGTCAGAGCTAAGGGATTTACTCAGACCAAACAGGACTTCCTGAATCGCCAGCAACAACTTCCATTTGACTTAAGTAAAACGTTAATCACAGATCCAGCAAACAACGTTTTACAAATAAAAAGATGTTTGGTTCGCAAAACTTGAGACTCATTGATTTTGTGTCAGCATGACATGTTAAGACAATAAATCACAACGGAGACACAATGAACATCTACCCCTGCAGCAAGTAATCCATACACTGTCAGATTAGGTCTTCGATCATATCGGATAATGAAGGGAGGGGCTTATACTAGCTAGCCTTATACTATGCACCATTTGTGTACTGTTTAGTCTGCCTGTAAAATTACAGAGGTACACGAGATAAATCTTTTTAAAATCTTTTTAAAATTGGTGTTGATGTATTTACATTATCACACATATTTATACATTTGTTAAAAGTCGCGTTTAATTCCTATTCTAAACTAGGGTTTGGGAAGGCTGGGTGGGGCGGGGGTAGGATGTGCAAATGATTTCCTGGGAGTGAGGACTTTCATAGGCTCCGCGCTAATTAAACCATTATAACTTATATATAATAACAGGGTTTCCGCGGTTCTGATTTTCCAGGGCCTCTTGGAGATCTCCTGTAATTTCAAAATATATTAAAAAAGTCCTGGAAATCTGAAAAATTGTCAAAATTGTCATTTCGTCGTGCCAATCCTTCGCAAGATAAACAAGATTACAAAGAGAGTTTGTGTGATACACAAACTCAGAGGCGGCCCCCGTCGGAGTCGGATCCCTGTCAGATCCGCCTATTCGCAAGATGTTTCGGATGTTCCTTCAAAGTTGAAAATAATTAACTTCTCGCTGGACGACGGATGATGGCGAGCTGGGTATAAACCTGCCTTATCTTGATGTTTCCGCACTAGACTGTAGTTCGGATTTATCGTTGGTCCCTGGCTCAATTACTGCATGCTCCCATCCCCTCCTGTGGAAGGTTTGAAATAGGAAGTAAATTATCTTTAACTCTGAAGAAACAATCGAAACATGTAAAACAAACAGACACATAACCCGGGAGCGTCGAGATAATCAGTTCAGCATGCTAACTGGTTACAAACTAATAGCCTGAGGCTGATATATACAATATGTCACACGAGCGATTTTAAATAATCTTTCAGCATTGATCTGTAGAGATGTAGATGTACACAAACTAAACTTCTGATTTAGCACTCTTAATATATATCTTATTAATTATAATTATTAATAATTTGGATGTAATTAGATAAAATTTAGGTAAAATTAAAATAAAAAGCCCAGATAATCATTAGAATGAATGCAATATGAAATTTAAAAATAGAAGATTTGTTTTAGTTTATTATAACATTTCAATGTAGATCTAGACATAAACATCCGGAACAATCTATTATAGATATTTTAAACTATCGCAATATTTCTGAATGAATAGTAAAGGTTAAATATTATTTTCAAAAGCCTTTAGGTTTTTTTTATCTAACCGTGACGGACAGACCAACAAACAATTAAAACGCACAAAAATATGCTTCTTTCATTCTAATGTTGACAATACAATTATTTTTTTTTTAAATGTGGTTTTTAAAAAAGATTAAGAAATTAGTTTAGAATCATGTCATGGCCGGGCTTTAATCTAGTACACGGAAGTCGCTGCTAAAAGTTCATTTAAAAAAAATTATATCAAAGATAAACGACAGATCTAATTTAGTGCCCCAGCGGTCAAAATATACATCTTCCGTGCTTTGATCTCTCAACGTTAGCCTTGTAAAGCCGACGTTCAAGGCAATTGCCACACCTCTTTTATGAGTTAATTAATTCGAAAGTAAATACTCTTGTATTTGAACAAAGTAAAACGTGAAATCAGGTGCAATGTATTAGATTATTAATTGTCTTAAATTAGGTTTCATTTATATTGCATACTAATTTGGTTTTTTCTCTTTAAATACTGCTTGCATAAAATATTTTAAAAAATTAGATTTTGAGCTTTTAGAAAAAAAAAAGTAGCCGTTGCATCAGAACTTTGAATGATCTATATTATCGTGATGTCAGATTTTCATTTTCTCTTCTACTTTCTGAGCACTAAACGGGACGGAAGGACAGACGGACAGACAGACAGACAGACGGACAGACAGGCCACACAAAACTAATAGCGTCTTTTCCCCTTTCGGGGGCCGCTAAAAAAGGCGTAAAACGGCGTTGTCAGCTTTCATTTAATAAAAATGTATTGGAAAGACGAATGTATTTTCTATTTTGACGTTACTGGTCACCGCGCTATCCATTTTTATTTGAGCATTGATCAAGTGTAACACCTTAATACCAATAAGGAAATGATTAAAATGACGTCGTTTTTACTTTAAAGTAGGACTTCACCAGAGGCGTTGGTAACAATATGTATATTAAAAAGTTCCTTTGAGGAAGACATTTCCATATGTCTCTGTCAATGATATTCTACTATTTACCCATCTGCCTTGGGTCACAAACAAATGTCTCAGCTTTTCACTTTGATTGTATTAGCCCCCTGCATATTCTTTACAACAGGAGGAAAAAAAAGTCTCAAGAACACACCCTGGTAAACTGCTTTATCGGCATTTTCATTGGTTAACTCTTGTAGAAACAAGGGTTAAAATAGCTCTGAACATCCGGTTTTCACTCAAAAGAAATAACCTGGAAATAACTAAGTTGATATTCAGGCTGAAACAGGAAGAGCTCTTCTTAAACAAAAGTAATTTTTTTTTAAAATCTGCTGGTAACTTCCTTTCCAATGGTTAAGCGTTAACATCGAACTGTAAACGCATAAAAAATATGACAGTGGGAGTTAATAAAATAGTGTGCTTTTAAAGAAAACCAAAAGATGCCACATATTTGAAGCAAGATTTTATATACTGGTTTTAGTTTTTTGAGACAAACAGTTCTACTGCATACACAAACAAGGCTGCTTTTCCCAGTAAAGCCCTAAAATGATTTGTGACTTTTGTATACTGGGCAATATTATCCCTACCTAAGTTACCTAACTCATTTATAATCCTCAATCTGAATTTTTCATCAACGAAATGACCTGGCAAATGTGGAGAAAATATAGCATAATTCCGACTAGATCTATATTTTGTGTATTAGGTCCTGCTGCAATTATTTTGGTGAAGTAAAATAATTTCGTTTCCATAGATGGAAAGAGTTTGACAACATAGTAACCTGCTCTTTGTTTTTTTTTTTACATTACTTTCTAAGTCAGCGGTACTCAACTTTTTCAGCTCGGCGACCCCTTTTTAAAATCCCCCCACTCTTTCGCGACCCCCCCCCCCTAGGCGCACACGCACAGCAATATATGAATAGACAAAAACGATCAATTTTTTTCGATGGTCTTTGGCGACCCCTGGCAAATCGTCAATCGACCTCCAAGGGGGTCGCGACCCACAGGTTGAGAAGCCCTGTTCTAAGTTCTGGTTTAGATGCATACAAAATGAAAGCAAGTAGGCCTAATATATATTTACAAATATATCTCTCAGTAATGTAGACTTTATTTCCCGCTTTTTTACATGAAAAAAAAATTACCAATGATTTATTGACTAAGTGGTTACTTAATAATTGTGTAAAGCAGGGGTGGGCAAATTACGGTACGCGGGCCACCTGCGGCCCGCCGAAGGGTTTTATGCGGCCGGCCCGCGAAAACCTAAATAAATCATTGTAAATATCTAGAGACATTATTGAAACTTTTGATTCTTATCATTTTGTAATGAAGAGACTAAAGAAACATTTATCTCCAAATGTCTCTCTAAAGAGTTTTGAAACAAAAACGAAGATTATATTCACTAGCAATACTATATAAATTCAGTTAAAAGATATAAGCCCTGGCCAGTATTTATTCAATGCTAGGAGAACTGTCTTGAAAGAGTTGGGTTGGCTTGTACAAGATGGCAAGGGTAACAACTGATGGCAAGGGTAACAACTGATGGAGCTTTGACTGAGAAAAACAACTTTTTTAATAAAATAAAGAAAATATCCCAACCATAGACTAGTAACTGGACAGTTTACACATAGCTACATTAAATTCACATTATTGTGGGGATAAAGTAAATTTAATGTCCTCAGGAGCTGTTCCTATGCGTAGTCAATGTATGTTGCTAAGGTCCATGATCGTTAAATGGCCTTCGCAGGAAGTATAGTTAGTTATTACAGAAAAGGAATAGCGAAACTTGAACTCAATGTCATTGTTCAAAGTACATTAGGTCTTTAATAAAGTGCACAATTTTATTTTTTTTTCCTTTTTTTTAATATATTCTTCGCCTATAGCCTCCAAGTCTAAAAAGACCGGTCTCGACTAGCAGTTCCGAAAAATATGTGAAGATTTGGAATTAAAACATTCTGTTTGGTAACACAGTTGTATTCACTGGCTAATCATTAGATCAATATGGAATTTAAAGGAAGAAATTGTTAGGTGCCTTGATGGACATTGGCTGTGACCTTTTCCTAATATCTCTAATGAAGAGTTGAACACAAACTTCATGTTGGAAGCATTGTGATGTGTTGTTTGTACATGAAATGTATGTGCCTCTTAAATCTTTTAAAACAAAGCATATATATATGTGCGACCCGCCTAGTCCCCAAATTTACATAATGCGGCCCTCGGTTGAAAAAGTTTGCCCACCCCTGGTGTAAAGTTTCAACTTGATCCGAGGATGGGCGTTAAAGAAACAATGTGTACAATTATCTAGGGAGAAAATACCACATACGTAGCCATTTTTCTTAATGTTGAAGGATTAATTTCCCTTATTGGTATCAAAGAAAATAATTACCTGTAATTAATTGGCTAATTGGTTAAATTGTTTGTTATTGGTTGATGTGTTGTTAGATACAATCCATAATTGTGTAAAGTTTCAATTTTATCCGAGTGTGGGATCCCTGGCATGCTACCCTGCCTCATAGTGGCGCCCTGGTGGAATCGATCGTAGGAGGAAACGATTAGGCTAAAGGGAAGCAAAACAAGACTCCCGTGGGGGTGCCTACGGGGGTGCGAGAGCATCCTCATTGCACTGTGCGGAGTTGTAAAAAAGCTCCCACAACCTTGTCACACTCCAGGCGATGTTCCTCAAAGGACCGTTACATAAATGGCGTGTCCCGCACGGTTAGCCTGATATAGAAAAAGAAAATGGCGGAGGTCTTAGTGTACGCGGCCTCTTGCCACGAGTCTGACCCACCCATTCAGGCCAGTGAGAGGGAGCTCTTGTTCACTTTTGCTGGCCCAGAGTTACAAAAGCTGAAGCTCAACTCTACCTGTTAGTTTCAAGAAGAAGAAGAAGAGTGTGAGATGAATAACGTATTCAAACATTTGTACCAGACAGACAGAAAGACAGACAAAAAGAGTGAGTGAGATTAAAAGCTTTGTAAAAAGAGACTAAAAGAAATGTAGAAATGATAGACAAGGGGCATAACAAAAACAATAGACAGGGGGCATAATAAAAAACAAAAGACAGGGGACATAATAAAAACATTGACATGGGCAAGGCAGTGTGAGAAGCGTGACACACACACACAATATAAGGAGACAAGAGTTCTGTTCCATTAAACTTTGCTTGCTAGTGTTTACACAATGAGTTACATCCCCATGTTCAGACCATCAGGTACTTCAAAACCTTTCAACTTTGACCTTTGTATTTTACATGAGCTCATTGTTTATTTATTCTTATTTTAAATATTTCTTTCATTATTTTTTTTTTATAATTATGCATTTCATGCTCCAACATGCTCATTGCGTTGGGGTTGCCAACCAAACTCTGCTGTGGACCCAGTGGGTGTACGTGCAGCTCAGTAAATACAATTCAGCTCAAGTAGGGAATCGAACCAAAGCGTTCCCCTCCCCTTTGCGTAGGTAGGCAAGCGGATTATGCCCCCCCTCCTATCTTCACGCTTCTCTTGTTTTGTTTTGTTTTTACTCCTTTGCCTTGTTTCATATAAACAAACCCACAATTCTCGTGAGTGTACTTCTAGACACTTAAACAGCTGCAAGGGACTGTATTTAAAAAAAAAGTGCGATGGCTAAAAAAAATGGAATGATTATCTCCCACTTGTTTTATTTCGACCCTATCTGGAAGTGGTTCTGTTACACAATCAACAAGTGGCTGAGTGGTGACCTTCATTGAGACCCTCCCCTCCCCTTCCATTCACTAACCATTTCCTAGACATCTGCCATTCGATAAGCTAAGACTTATCTCTGCCTTTTACTTTTGGCGGATAACAAAGTATTTGACTAAAACAGTGCTTCCCAAACTGTGTCCCGCGGAACACTCCGCGAGTCCTAAATAGATGTTTCGCTAATAATTGAAATAACTTACTAGTAGGCCTACACGTGAAGTAATTCCACAGGAAATGCAAAACAGGAAAACAAAATCCCATAAGCTCTTCTGGGCAACGGAAGAAATCTAAAGTAGTAATGCGTTGAACTTTGAACTTCTCTATGTTTGACTTTAATTGAAAACAAAGATTCACCATTCAATGGTTTCCGGTCGAGTTTGTTAAAAGAATACCAGTCTCACACAATTTTAAACCTAATTATCATTCTTCAGTTTCCTACGATCTCTTTGTACCCAGCAGCCTTTTTTTTATTGTTAAAACAAAAGACATAGTAACCAGTTTAAAACTCCAGATATTTGAGCTCTGATTACCAATACCGTGACTGACAGGCCTACCAAGTAGATATCTTCTTCAAAGACTTAATATCATGATCACCATATAATGATTTCCGGTCGAGTTTGTCAAAAGAATACCAGTACCAAAATATTTGAAACCAAATTATCTTTCATCAGTTTATTGCAATGTCTTTGTGCCCATAATCCTTATTCTGTTAAAACAAAAAACCTAGTAACAAGTTTAAAACTCCAGATATTTGAACCCTGCTGACCAATCTCGTGACCGATACCAAGTAGATATCTACTTCAAAGACTTAATATCATGATCACCATTTAAGCGATTTAAACCCAAATCCTTCTAATGCTGTACATAGGAAGTAAATGTCAATATAATGTAACCTACACTGGGGCGTAGGGAGCATTATGTGTGTCCGGGTCAAAAAACTTTATTGGCAACCCCAATTTTCAAAAAAACTTATTGGCACCCCCAATTTTCCATTTTAATCACATAGAAATATAGGTTTATAAATAAAAAGTATTTAATAATAATATAATAGAAATAGCCTTAGAATGTATTACCTAAAATATCTACAATAATTTTTTTGGAGCCTCTCTGAGGGTGGCGCCCGGGGCATCGTGACCCCTCGTCCCCCCTTCCCCTTAGCTGAAATGTCAAGCTTATGTGAACACTTAGGAAATCATTACGTTAATAAAAAAAAAATTAAAGGATTTACTGCTGCAGGGGTGAACGACTGTATAGCAATTACAATAAACATACATATAGGGTTTCGTATATGTAAGTCTATGTTTACTGTATACACAAGAAATAATAATACATGAACCTCATAGGTCAACATTTGTGTATGTTGTGTCTTGGCACTTAATCTAGAGCAGTGTGTCTCAAACTTTTGCCTTAACGGAACACTTTTCACATTCTGAGAATTAAACGGAACACTTTGCACATTCTGAGAATTTAATGGAACACTTTTCACATTCTGAGAATTTAACGGAACACTTTGCCCATTCTGAGAATTTAACAGAACACTTTGCACATTCTGAGAATTTAACGGAACACTTTGCACATTCTGAGAATTTAACGGAACACTTTGCATATTCTGAGAATTTAACGGAACACTTTGCACATTCTAAGAATTTAACGGAACACTTTGCCCATTCTGAGAATTTAACGGAACACTTTGCCCATTCTGAGAATTTAACGGAACATTTTGCTTTTTTTTTTTTCAGAGGTGAGTAATTCTATTCGTAGCCTACTAGTTATTTATTCCAGTAGTTTGTGAAACACATATTCAGGCCTCGCGGAATATTAGGGTTACGAGGGACGCAGTTTGGAAAACACTGATCAAGAGCATTGTGACGTAAACCGAAAGGTAACATAATATGACTATATTTAGATATTGGCTGTAAGATTATAATAGCAATTACCGAAAATAATCGCACTGAACTATGAATATTTTATTCCCACGAGACAAGCACTGACATATAAAAATCAAAGATGTTTTTATGAAACACTGTAAGCGAGACCAATGGTTATAGAGGGCCTGAGCACTGACCTGCAACGTCACGTCGTCTGGGCAGTTTAGACCAATAGCTCGTTGCAATGTCACATGTCTGTACGACGTGGCAACGAGCTATAGGTCTAAACTGCCCACAGGTTGTGACGTTTGAGGTCAGTGTTCAGTACTTCTATAACGAATGGTCTCGATGTAAAGCCTATGTATTTGTGGGTGGGAAGTGGAATACAAGTTGCACCAAGGGCCGGTCCTAACGATTGCGGGGCCCTATACGAAACTGATTGCGCGGGCCTAGTCTGGGTGGGAATAAGGATAATAAGTGAGAATTAAAAATTTATTAGAAAATAAATTCGACTTTGAAATGTATTCATTTTTTTTATTAAGTAGGAAATAGCGATCAAATTAATTTTACTTTACGAACCATAGACATATATCTATATATTATACGAACCTTGCAATCTAAGCTATATTTGTATGCCAGTGACTATACAAGTAAATAAAGTATTGGAACTTCGATTAAGCTAAAAATTCGCCAAATTATTACCATTTAATTCATCTTATCTTTTATAATACGGACGTTACTTGAAAAAAGAAGATTATAGCCGACGAAGGCTTTTTTTATCGCGCGTAAGATTGGCGTTTTCCAAAATGAATGACACCCGCAAATGACGATTTCGTCTAATTTTTATGAGATTTTAATAAATTATGATTTCCAGGAATTTTTTAAAAATATATTTTACAATTTAAACATCTAGGATTAGCGCGGGGCCTATGAAAGCGCGGGGCCCACTGCCACCGCATAGGTAGCAGTGACCTAAGACAGGCCCTGGTTGCACCTACTACATAATATGCACCCATTTTTTAATTTGGAGATTTTTAGGGCGCCCCCGAGTCCACCCAACTCTAATGGGTACCTGTTTTTAGTTGGGGAAAGTAAAGGCGGTTGGTCGTTGTGCTGGCCACACGACACCCTGCTCGTTTAATCGTTTGCCCCATAGATGACAAAGTCTGAATGGGAGGTTTTACTTTTTTACTATTTAGATT
This sequence comes from Biomphalaria straminea, assembly GCA_021533235.1. Lineage (NCBI taxonomy): Eukaryota > Metazoa > Mollusca > Gastropoda > Planorbidae > Biomphalaria > Biomphalaria straminea. Next base: position 24,268,304 of record JADKLZ010000104.1, read on the forward strand.
TTAACAAATTTATTTGATTTCAAAAGAACAAGAGCTAAATATTTAACATTAGGACAAGTCCTCAAAGTAAAAACAAAAACAGAGTTGACAATATTTATATGTGTCAGCAATTCTCTGGGCATCACGTGACCGAGAAATATCTTCAGCAAAGAAAAGCATGCGACCTCGTTCGTGTTAAATCTGGCACTGGTGGAAAGAATACGGTTCATATCCTGGTTCAGGAGTCAATGTTTTTAATTCTTGTCACGATGATCACTGATAAGACATTTGATTGTTTCGTTTCTTTTATTCTGTAGTATAGCTTCTTGTTTATTGCTGTGTGTGCTGATGTGTGCGTCCTAACGTTAAACAGGGAAAGTTTTTCTTGTAAGTACACCGTCCTCTTATTGCCAGTGCCATGGCAGTGTAACGTGATATTGGTGAGACCAAGTGCCATGGCAGTGTAACGTGATATTGGTGAGACCAAGT
>JADKLZ010000104.1:24289392-24300011 GCA_021533235.1 Biomphalaria straminea
ATTCAGTGATAAAGTACAACTAATCCAGTGATAAAGGGCAACAAATTTAGTGATAAAGGGCAAATAATTCAACGATAAAGGGCAAATAATTCAGTGATAAAGGGAAACTAATTCAGTTATAAAGGGCAGCTAATTTGGTTATAAAGGGCAGCTAGCTCAGTGAAAAGGGCAGCTAATTCAGTGATAAAGGGCAGCTAATTCAGTGATAATGGGCAGCTAATTCAGTGATAATGGGCAGCTAATTCAGTGATAATGGGCAGCTAATTCAGTGATAATGGGCAGCTAATTCAGTGATAATGGTAGCTAATTCAGTGATAATGGGCCACTTATTCAGTGATAAAGAGCAACTAATTCAGTGATGAAAGCTTATATTGAGAGAAATTGCACAGGGCATTTCTATATAAAACAAAATTAATTAATTATGACTAACCAATGAACTAATTGGTCATTTTTAGCGGCCCCCGAAAGGGGAAAAGACGCTATTAGTTTTGTGTGGCCTGTCTGTCCGTCTGTCTGTCTGTCTGTCCGTCCGTCCGTCCGTCCCGTTTAGTGCTCAGAAAGTAGAAGAGAAAATGAAAATCTGACATCACGATAATATAGAGCATTCAAAGTTCTGATGCAACGGCTACTTTTTTTTTTTCTAAAAGCTCAAAATCTAATTTTTAAAAATATTTTATGCAAACAGTATTTAAAGAGAAAAAACCTAATTAGTATGCAATATAAATGAAACCTACTTTAAGACAATTTATAATCAAATATACCGCACATGTCTTCACATTTTTTTTGTTCCAACATACGAGTAACATACCAGTATTTACTCGTAAAGTAATCAACTCATAAAAAAGTGTGGCAGTTGCCTTGAACATCGGCTTTACAAGGCTAACGTTGAGAGATCAAAGCACGGAAGATGTATATTAGTTTTGTGTGGCCTGTCTGTCCGTCTGTCTGTCTGTCTGTCTGTCTGTCCGTCCGTTGAGAGATCAAAGCGGATCTGACAGGGATCCGACTCCGACGGGGGCCGCCTCTGAGTTTGTGTATCACACAAATTCTCTTTGTAATCTTGTTTTTTATTGATTTCTGTGTTGTTAGGGACAATGAATAATTGTGCAGAGTTTCAACTTGATCAGAGAATGGGAAGTGGCAGAAATCACATGTACAAGATTCCAGACATCCAGAGGGAGTTGTTTTAAGCTTTGTTTAAAAAAAACACAACTATTTCATTATTAAAAATAGACATAAAAGTCTACATGCAGCAGACCTTCAGACTATAATGCAAGCAGAAGGTCATGAAAAAGATGAATTGCTTGTTTTGTTTGTAAAATGTTTTACATGTTTCGGGTGTTCCTTCAGTGCTGAAAATAATCTACTTCCTAGTCCAAACCTCTTGCAGGGATGACGGGGTTGGGTGAAGGGCAGCGGGCAGAGTAAGAACCCAGAACTAAAAACCTATTGTTTTTAAACATAATGTTCCAGGTGATGTCAATGTTGCAGATAACTTTAAAAAATATTGTTGTCCAATGTATTAGGACACTCCTCTATTCCTGCATTTCTTGGCTTCTATGTTAATCAAGGAATGTAATAAAATGTACTTTATTGGAGTTCTAGTATATCAAGTATATCAAGGCTACTTCAAAAGTAGCAGAGCTCTACAAGTTTTTACTAGAACATTTTGTTAATTTTTTTTTAAAACTTCAATTTTTTTGCATGTTTGCATTATTGGTATGGTCAATAATTTTAAAAAATCACCCTCGCTAAAGACAAATTACTTATTTTAAGAGGGCGTTTGGAATGAATGGTAAATCACTCCTTCACTGGAGAGTCTCAGTATCCAATCTCTGGAAAGAAAGGGAGGTCATTGTCAGGGTGAATTTTTACCATATTCACTTTTTACAAGGATTTATGAAAAAAAAGGGGAACAACCTGAAACTCAAGCCTCCTCATGCCCAAAAACTACTCTGCTAGTGAGGTGCCTAAGAAAATAGAAGATTGTAGAGTTATCTATTGTTTGTTACAAAATTTACTTTAAAGCAGCCATCTATAAAGGGGACTAATTCAGCTTATTCCACCACTTCAGTTAAGTAAAAACTTTTTTCCTTATTCCAGATACCAAACAAAATAATTTTCCATAGTTGATCAACTAATTAGTTAATTTTTTATATTGATTCCTGTGTTGTCAGATAAAAGAAATAATTGTGCACAATTTCAGCCTGCTCCGAGATAGGGTGTCAGAGAGAGAAAAACATTTATGAACAGAGTGAGTTAAGTTTGTAAGAAATATATCTAGCTAGCTTGTTAATATTTCAGCTAAGAGAAACAGAAAAAAAAGTGGTGTGATAGTAAAAAATAAATATTATATTATTTTGATACTCATTCTCTATGGTAGTGTTTCCTAAACAGTGTTCTGCATAACCCTAGTGTTCAGTGTGGCTTGAATAGGTATTCCACAAAGTACCATAGACCACTCATGAATCAACCTCTCTTAAAAACTCAGTAAAGTGTTCCAATAAATACTCAGAATGTTGTAAGTGTTCCATTAAGGAAAAAGTTTGGGAAACAATGTCCTATAGTTTGTTTATATTCTATAACCTAATAAATATTATATATTATATAATTATATATTATATGTTGTTTTTTCATTCAGTCTACTTACTTGTTTGTCTTTTCCAGCTTAATGGCATCTCTCAGGTCAGTATTCTTGGACTTCAAAGCCTGTACTTGACTATCTTCATCAGAGTGAATGGAGGACCTCAGTTTACCTTGACTCCGTGCTCTGACCTCTGCTTTGCTGGCCTGCTCTTGGAGCCAGTTCATGTGGTCCTGGTCCATGGAGATCGCCAAAGGGGGAACCATACCATTGCCCTCATGTTGTTGGTGCTCATCTCGACTTCGTAGAGTGATGTCCATCAGCATAGATTCAGAAAGGTGTGCAGTTTCTGGAGCATCCTGGAGATCTTGATTTGAAGCATTAGGTCTGGGTGACAAATCAGACTTTTTATTCCTGACACTTGAAGGTCTAGATCCAGCGTTCTCCACGGAAGCTCTCGACTGACTGCTGCTCCTACGAGGTGGGTTGTACCACTTGGAGTTCTTTAATTTAGACTCGTGGTTGACTTTAAGTGTCCTCGGAGTGAATGCTCTATCGGGCTCAGTAAAGAGGTGAGGCCTTTTGTCCAGCAAGTCACCCTGGTAAGTCACTTTGGCAGGGTCATGAATGGACACTCTTGAGGTCATGCTGGTCACAGAATGACCAGACCTCGCAGATCTTAAGGATTGGGTGGACCTGGCTGAAACAGGTCGAAAACTTCTGCTCCCCATATGAGTATCCCCGCCTTGGTTGAGCAACATACTGCTATCTAGATTTTGAGACTCCTGCAATGAAGTGGAGCCATAGGTAGCTTTGTTGCTGTTTCCAGGCTGACCAGTAAGTGTGGCTTTCATGATGGAGTGTACAAGTCTACTATCCTCATCTTCTGGCTCATCCTGGAACCAAACAAATTCATAAAACATCATCTTCTGAAGTTTCTATAAAATAATAAAATAACTTTTGTAAGACAGAAATTGTTTAGTTTTGTTTAATAAATGAGAAGGCTGACACCCTCACCAAGAGTGGGAGAACAAACTCACAATTAAACATTGCACTCTATCCAGAAGAAATGAAGAAATAAATAACATAAAAAAGAAATGGACAAGCTCTCATCCAAATCACAAGAAAGATGATGTCTGTTAAAAGCTATCCTGACAAGATCAATGTCTAATCTTTCGAAGCTCAAAATTGGAACCAGTAAAATCTGCCCATGTGGAGTGTCACCTGAGAATGCTGACCATGCCCTAAGACTAAGACGACAACTAAGACTAAAACTGCTTCATTGATCCTTACGGAAATTTGTTGTGATTACAAGGACTCTTTTCTCGTATAAAGACAACACAACAGAAACATACATATAAATACAACAGACACAACATAAAGAGTTCATACAGTGACTATACACAGGCATCTTGGTTCAACGAGTGGCGGTGATATAGTCTGACCGAGTAAGGAAGTTACGAGTACCGCTCTGTTCTAGTCTTGATTGACAGAAGTCACCCACCTAGTGACAACTTGACCTAGTTCTGATGGAGCGGGTGGATGTTGTCTTCCAAGATTTTTTCGATTTTTCTTAGACACTTTTGTTCAAAAAGTCCTTCAAAACTGCTCTCTTTACCAAGAGGCCAGTACAAGACACTGGCCCCAAAACACCCCAATAGAAAGAAAAAAATATGGACAGCTCCCTGATTTGGAAACCACTGCGCAGTTCATCTCATATATTTGTCTAGTCATCTGAACGCTCCAACATAGAAAGGAGAACAGAGAAGAAGAATGAAGAAGTTCAATAAATTCGGGACGTTTAAAAATGATTAGGTCATAGGTCAAAACTCCTGGAGGTCAGGGTTCAAACTAGAGACCATTGTAACAACAGTCCAAAGTGCAAACCACAAAACCGTCAGCCATCCAAAGTTATGTTCAAGGCCAGCAAATCTGTAAGGCAGGTAATAAACCAATATTATTAAAGAGAATAACAAGGGACCAGACTATTAATTATTCCCCTTTACTTTGCTCTTAGAGCTAGTTTGCTATAGACATGTAGTCAAATGTCCAATGAACTTTTAAATGAAATGTATATCAAGACCCTTCACTGACACATACAGGAGTGAAAGTGGACAATTAGTCTAAAAAAAATTGTCAATAATTGAAGTTTATATGATATTTATTAATATATTAATTTATGTATTATTAAAAATATTTTAATCAAAGTTGTTGATATATAAGCCCAATCTCCAGTCCATTGACTGATGACTAACTTATTCACTCATTACTAAATTTCCCAATGGATCTCATTCACCAATTGTAAACAAACAACACTTAGTCACAGGCCATCACATCACATTTTAAATACCAGTTTAACTATGTGAACAAGTATGTTTCTGAGTACATGTTATTAAAGTGTCAAAAGAATTACAGCAAGATCTATACTACATCTAGATTTAGAAGTCAATACCTGATTTAAAGACCGCGTCACAAACCAGGAGATTAGAGACATGGCTACTGCAGCGATCGGACCCCATGATGACCTGCTAACTACTGTGAAAAAACGCAAGCTAAAAAACTATGGCCATATAACAAGATCTTCGGGGCTCGCAAAGACCTTCCTCCAGGAAACAGTACCAGGAAAAAGAAGAAGAGGCAGACAGAGAAAATAATGGGAAGACATAAAAGAATGGATGGGCCTACCACTGAAAGAAGTTCTAATCAGGGCAAAGGATAGAGAGGAATGGAGAAAGACAGTCTACAAGTCTTGCTTGGTGCCCCAAAGGTCCACCAGACTAAGGGATAGGTAACAGGTAACCTGAAGAATAGTCAGAGAGTGTATATAGCATTTTATTTGGGTGACAGGGGGGACAATTTAGAGAAGCCCCTGCCCCCTTTACCTGATTCAATCTTTTATTTTATTCGCCAGGGTCAAGTCAGCTTATCTAAATAGTATGATTAGCTGGTACATTAAAAACAAGACATGAAATAAATCTTAACAGTAAACAAAACAAAATAAATAGTAAAGCAGTTACTAACATTGAAGAGGTCATGGTAACTTTGGAGGTCACTGTGGGAGCGAGAGAAAGACTTGTGCAGACTGGGAGTGTTCATACGTGACTCTCTGTTCCTTCTGTCTCGCACTGACAAGGAAGCAATGACAATATTACAAGTTTTCTTAGCATTTCGTTTTTTTCAATTTCCACTTACTTCATTGTAAATAAATGGTGCAAGGTAAAATTTTGAACACAGTAGCAACTCTATTTGTTTAGGAACATTCTAAATCTCAACCTCCATTTTTTTCTATTACAAAGCCTAAGAATATAAAATCTGGTCATGTTTAATTGTCTATCCAATGTAGGTAAGATGCTAGCACCCAGCATATACTGTTTTTTTTCTTGCTATCTTCTTTGTACATAATACCAAAATGTATATACGCTGTTATCTTAATTAATCAAGTCCTAATAACCAGCTGGTCGAATTAAACAAATTCAATTATATAAAAGAATTGCTTTCTATAGGAATAAGCTTCTGAACTGATTAACTGGTGGTTCAATTAACTGTTGGTTCAATTAACTGAATTTGGCTGTATTTACATGGCTATAATTATCACAAACATTCACATATTTAAAATTCTGATTGTTTTGTTTAGAACTAGGAACCAACCATACAGACCTGAAGATCATGGATCATTATTACAAGTAAGGAAAGAATTTTAAAAAATAAATTTTTAAATGATAATGAATAGATCATGTATTATCTAGAGATACAAGCAAATTATTGTGATCAAATTCACACTGTTCATCAATATGAAAGAATACTGCTTAAAATTGTGTCAATATTATTGTTAAGAAACATGCTTTCAACTGAGTCTTGGATATATCAAGCATTTAAGAATTTCAATAACTAATTCTCCTGCTAAATTATTGTAACTAAAAACTTACTTTTCTGACTAGTTGTTAAACTCTTTGGAGGCTTGGTGTCAATAACAGCTGGAAAAAGACACATAGTAGAAAATAGAATTTAATAATATAAGTACTTATTAAAAAAAAAGTAGTAACTCAGACCTTGTTACATAGAGTTTATATTAAAACTCAGACACTACTTACCACTTCTTGTTCACACTCCAAAAATTGCAAGAATATTCCTTCAAATTAAACCACTATCTGCTGTAAACAGTTAGGTCACAAAAGCCAATACTCAACCCTCTGACAGATTATAATAGCTGGAGTTTCGAACTACTGTCCAGAACCACCAAACAATTATTGATTGATTATCAATCATCATCATCTCATCAACTGTCTCTTGACAATGCTGTCAAGGGGTGCTGTGACAGTTCACATAACCAAATGCTGTCAAGGGGTGCTGTGACAGTTCACAAAACCAAATGCTGTCAAGTGGTGCTGTGACAGTTCACATAACCAAATGCTGTCAAGGGGTGCTGTGACAGTTCACATAACCAAATGCTGTCAAGGGGTGCTGTGACAGTTCACTTAACCAAATTCCTTCACTTTTTTCCAGTCAGCAACCATTAATATAAGGATATCAAGAGAGAGGCCACTCCATTCTTTTATCTTGTCCAACCAGCTTTCTTTATGCTCCCTATCCACTGTACCTTGAATAATGACTTCGGACAATGAATCATGTCTTACAACATGAATAGCTCAGCTTTTTTCTCTTCACAGTATTGAGGAATTTGTTCTTTTTTTTGCCAGCCAGAGTGTTGACTTGTTAACAGTAGAAAACTCAATTGTTTTCTATTCTGGTATCTGATACCCAGCATTTTTCTTTAGCACTTACTCTCAAAATCTTGAATTCTTCTGTTAGTCTCAGCATCCAGTGTCCAACTTTCACAACAATACAGGAGTACAGAGAACAAAGAATACAGTTCTAGTTTTACTGGAGGCTGATGTTACTCTTCCAGATTTTCCACAGTTTGCTCATAACAGCAAATGCCAAGCTTAAACAGGTTTTTATCATGATCCTCCATTTCTTGTTATGTTGGAACTTTGGTATTTAAATGAATCAACATCCTCTAGTGTTTTGCCATTCAACTGTAAGCAACATCTCATACTGTCTCCACCACAGACTAGTGTTTACATGTAAATTGCTCTAACTGAAGCATTTAGTTTTGAAGTAAGATCTTATACCTGATCTACATTTCTTCAATCTGCAAAACTAAGATTGGAAATTGGCAGCCCATTTAATATCAATGGCTTATTAAAAAATGTTTCTTATTTAAGGTAAAAAAATTATTTGTCCATTCCTGTTGAATTTTGTGTCTGTCTGTCTTATATTCCAGCAGGACACTTTAAACTAAAATGTTGGAACTGTTCATATAACTGCTCATTTATCTGCAATATACAGCACAAAGGTCTCTAGTTCTCCAAAGAGTTTTAATTTGATAGGAAACATAATATCAATTGTGCTGAATAACACAACATAAAGTTTGAAGGATGTGAAAGAATTTTTTAAAGCAAATCAACAAGGACATATGTTGCAAATCTTCAATTCAGAGATTAATAAAAGGATTATATAAATTACAAACCTCTTATCATTGTCTTAGATTTTGATTTCAAACATTATAATATGTACAATTGACAATGCATTTTATTTAGTTCTTAATAAACATACTCTTAAGTAGAGCCAATCAAAATTAACTTACACCTTGCTTTTGCAATCTTGTTATAATGGTTGGTCATGTGATCAAGCACCAAGTACTGAGTGGACAACTTGCAAGCAGTAGGGGCCAGAGCTAAGAAAAGATATCAGTAACAAAGTTAATGAGTATTTTAATAATAATATTATACATATTAGCAAAAGGACCTGTTTGTGGCATGACTGGTACGTTAGATGGAGTAATCCTTTATAGCTATCTAGTAGTTGTACTCATTGGTTATCTTACAAACCAAAACCCCATTAACTCTTGCTCCCCTCTTTCTAGAAATGAGAAGAGATTTAAAAAAAAAAAAAAAGCACAATGAAGCCATAATTTTGTGAGTCAGTTTGAGAATTAAACAGAAAAGTCAGCAATTTAAATGGAGGAAGCAATACATGCAGCCTGGTCATGCGGTATGCGAGCTGAACCACCATTCTGTTGACTAAATGGTCCCAGGCTCATACTCTGCCCACTGCCATCCCCTGTTAGCCTGCAGAAGGTTTGGATTCAGAATGTAGATTATCTTCTACTCTGAAGGAATATCCGAAACATGTAAAACATATTTACAAACATAAAGTAATGTTTTTATGTTACTTACTACAAGTTTTAGTTTTATATTATAAAACTATTTTCAAAGTCAAAGAGCTGATTCTAAAATTAATTTTTAAATGTATTTATAATCAAATACTTACGGCTACTCTTCAGTCCCAGATTTCCTCTTAAACTTTCAGCCATCTGAAATATTTTAAAACAATCATTGAAAGTTACTAGATCTATAAATCTATCACAAGACATAGAAAATATTTTTATCATTCATGTGACTATCACGTAGGCCCTACTATTCTAATACTATTAAAACACTATATATATATTGTCTATTATTTTATTGGCAGTAGATTAGGCATTGATGTTATACAATGCGATTAACTTAGATTTAAATCTAGCTAGATCAAGCAACACAACATGAATACAGATCTTTTAAAATCTATTATGTATGAGAATATAACTTTGATTGTCTAGATACTAATATGCGAAAGAGACAGTGACCAAGAAAGCTATGGACAGCAAAAGAAACGGGCATACAAAAAATGGCCAGCTCCAGCCTCTACCACTGAAGCGAAAACCACCTTAACATGCAATATTTGTGGACGGGAGTGTCGCTCCAAAATAGGGCTCCAAAGCCACATGAGGAAGTGTGCGAGATGATCCATAGTCATTCTATGACTGAAGGAGGCCAATAAAATGAAATGAAGTATGCGAAAGAGACAGGAAGAAAAGGAAAGAGAGCAGGTGGTGAAATTTCATTTTAAAAGATACTTTTATTCATGGGCTAAAAAAGTATTTAGGTTGATTGTTAAAATGTGGCCATTTTATTAAATGAAAAAAAATATAAATAAATGGGTGTTACTAGCCATAATAAACATTATAAAGCCTTGGAACAAATCAACAGTGGGAAGCCGGTCTGTACTGCTATTTTTATATGATATAATCATATTATAGGCTTAATTTTATAAAGATAAAATAAATCTAGTATTCTTAGACTTAGTTTACAGTATAACTATTTATACTTAAATTAAATACTTTGGAATGGAAGACACTGAGTGACTGACACTGGCTGATTGTTATTACTAAACTTAAAACTAAGTTAACGAGATTTAGAATAGATTATAATAATCATTATTTTCTGTTGGTTTATTCATGTCATGATCATCTAGACTACAGATAAATACGATAATAATATAGTAAGCCTATCTAAAAAATAACTTTAGATCTAATGTTCCATTTAATAAGTTAGAACAGTCACTGCCGACGTGTCGTCAGTCAGTCACTCAGTGACTGGTCTGAGTGAGTGAGTCTCGAGTCATTCTCAGTCCTCAGTCAGTGTTTTGACTTTATTTGTGTTTCTTTTCTTAATGAATTTGAAAAAAAAGATAAAGATGTGCACTCTTTTTTTAGAAGATTTTCCGTTTACTTTTTTTGCTTGATTATACTTATAGATCTAGATTACATCTAGATCTACACGTAGTAGATCTAGTGTTTGTTATATTTCATGTTTCGTCCAAACTCGTCGGCCACCATTTTGGTTACTATAAACGAAGTATGTCGCCCCCTACTTCCTTTTTTTTTTTTTGCACTGAACTAAATTTTATATATCAGACAAGATGGGGTGTCCAGTTCAGAAGTCAGAATTAGATACTACACCATATTTTCAATCACCACCATCACATGTAAAATACTAGAACATATAATACGAAGCATTAACATCATAAACCACATAGACAAACATAATATATGCTCACTCCATATCAACATGGCCTTAAGAAATATAGTTCATGTAAAAGTCAACTAACATAATTTTTTCAAAGGGTTCAGATAATCCTATACTCTTAAGCG
>JADKLZ010000104.1:24342504-24369980 GCA_021533235.1 Biomphalaria straminea
TCCTATAAAATTGCGGGTCCTATGAAATGCGGGCCCCACTGCGGTCGCCGGCCCTGGTAAATAGCGGCGTATGCTATGCCGCCGGTCAACTAGTGGAACTATACTAATGGAACTACGACTCCGAGGTTTTTTACAAAGCCGTATAGAAAACAGGTTCTTTGCGCATGTCTCGCGCATCCTGCAATGCCTAAAAAATAAAATGATTGAAATAAAGAAGGATCTTACGCCTCGAACGCGCGCAATTTACCCGTGTTGCTTAGAAAATGTTTTTTGGCTTTTTATAAACAGATCGATAAAAACTTTATCCATTTTCAGACAATCTGTTATAGTAAATATAATTTATTAGAGTAAGAGATTATCACAAAATTATTTTATTTTTAATCACCCCTGGCGTCAAATTCACTCTAAAGTCGATGCTTCTGTTTTGAAGTTGCCGTTCGTTTAGTAATTTTCATGTTAGGTATTTTCTACTAGATCTGGGTAATTTTTTTATGCGCTACTGATGCATGTGGGCCAACTTATAGGCCTATAGCCTACATTTTAAAAAAAATCCATAAGAATGTAATTTCTATCTCTTATTAGTTAAATTCATATTTGCATGGAAACAGTCAACAGTAATAAAAAAAAACCGTAGGCCTTCATATAGGTCTAATGCAAGCAAAGTTAATAAACGTGCGATCGATAGAAAGGACCACTTTTATTAAAAAGTATAATTTGTTTGAACTATAATCTATATACCTATAGTATTAAGAGATTTTTCTTAAAAATCTAAATTATGAAGAAAAAAAAACAGTAAGCCTATTATTAGGTCTATTGATAGTAGACTTATTCAGAGACGGTAGGCCTATATTTAGAGAGTTAGACCTAGATCTATATATCTAATGATGCTATTATATATTTAGCAATGTTTATAAAAGTCGAGCTCAACAATCTATATCATTACGATATTAGAGACATTTTAATTATAGACAATATTTAAAAATAATTTAATGAAATCAACCTAATTAATGTACAGATAGCCTATCAAATCTAGTATGCTTGTTTGCAGAAGATATTTATGAGCCTGGAATAGATCTAATATAGGATGCTAAAAACCATGTCAATAAAATAACATTTATCTGGGTATATTTAAAACTAGAAATATAGATCTAGACATTTTCCATAACGGAAATAGATCTACAGTGTTTACAAACGAAGTAAAATGCCGTAATCTAAAGTAATACTAGATCTAGCGCTATATCTAGAAAACACAATCTATTTCTAGTGAAAACATAGTGCTTGTCTATACGTTTTTGTGATCTAAATCTATTATCGGTTTCATTATTACTACGTTTATATATTACGACAGTGTAGAAAAGGCATCTAGATTGATTGTAAACACCGTAGATCAATATTCGATAACGAAAATGCCTAAATCTATATTCTAGTTTTAAATATACCCAGATTGCCAGATTTTTTTGCAGTAGTATTTACAACTAGCGTTTTACCCGGCTTTTTCGGGTTTTGAATTATGAATTTGTTTTCTTATATTCGTGGCAAGTTTCTTCAAGATTTTTTCAGAATCTTTTTTTTTATTTTTGTTATACATATTTTAATTCATCGTACTAGATCTAGAAAATACTTGGGCAAAGAGTGTGTGTGCTTATGTACTTTTAAATATAGCCTAATTAATTAACATAATAGATTATACCGATATATGTAGATCTACTTATCTACTTGAAATATTCCTTAATAGTTGCAATAACATATTTTTTTTAAAAAATGGATCTGTTATAGTAATATAAAAGTTTTTTTCTTAACACAATCTTAAATAAAGACTTAAATAAAGACTTACTACTACAGTGATCTGTAGTTCTTAAAAAAAATTGAAACGCCCGTTTGAGAACAAATGAACAAATGGATAGTTTATATTTTGTACGTTCACTTCTAAAACTAAAAAAGTTATCTTTTTGAAGATTAGAGTGAGTATATAAAGCCTTGGTCAATCAAAAAGATGCGAACGATGTGACATTAAAATTTTACGTTATTTTGGAGCCCGGAGTTGTCAAGTTCTTTCAGTTGGTGGTGTATGGTGCAGTTTGCAGAGAGCCTGCATAGTGAGATTCGTAACAATACGTCTTTTATTTTATTTTTTTTTTTTGGGGGGGGGGCCTTCATGCTTATTTGATTTGTATCTCCGTGCTGCTCAAGTAAGCTGCGGGCGGGATTATGAATGGAGCTATCGATGTCAAGCGGACCATTTGGGCTACATGTAATATTGTGTCTACAGAGTTTAGTAATTTTTTTTTATATTATTTTTAGGATCTTCACTTTATGGTAGTACTACTTAACATATTTTAGGTTTACCGCTAGTATCTAAGGAGTATTTATCATAAGTTTCATCAAGATTGGTTAACTTGTTTTTTTATTTCTAACAAAGACATACATACATAGTTACATACATACTTCTTACATTCAATTATATATATATATATCTTAATGGGACGAACCATGCTCTAGATCTTATGCCATTGTAATTTTCATTCACGTTTAAAAACCTACCTTTTTTAAAATTAGAAAAAATAAACTTACACATACTCATATACTTATAACTTATAAACTTATAAGCCTACATGGATCTTGTTGTCATTATAGATCTAGAATCTATATCTGCATTACAAATTTAAGAAATAGATCTAAAATTTCAATCAAGACGTACAATAATTTAAAATATACTTGAGATGTAAAATCTAAGCTTTAGCCTCTTATATAAGAGACACTTTACGACTATATATCTACTCTATATTATTTTATAAATATAATCTAAATCTAGATAATAATCTAATATCTACATTAAGGCTAAATCTACTAGTTAGGCCTACTAGATATCGTGTAGATTTAGATGTAAATCTGATCTAGTATAGATTTAAATATATAGATAGATCTAGATCAAGATTTAAATCAAGACTACAACTTGAATCTACATCTAGACCTAAAAGATCAAATAGGCAGTAAATCTGGATCTATATTCTAATTTAAAAATAATGACGATTTTTTTTTGTCGGAATTGGGACTTTGCGGGACACAATAAAAGAGCCAATGAGGAATGCCGTAACATGTGTGTGTTTTTTTATGTTTTAGCGGGACGGTTCCGCTTAATGCGGAACGGTATGCTCATTTGCAAGTAGCATATGAAACTGCACCATACCTAGTAGAAAAAACCCAACATTGGAATCCCTGAGAACATATAATTTTGAGTAGGATGATACAAAATAAATTAATTTTGTGATTATCTCTTACTTTGATAAAATATATCTATTATAACAGATTGTCGGAAAATGGATAAAGTTTTTTATAATTTGTTTATAAAAAGCTAAACAACATTTTCTAATCAACACGGGTAAATCGCGCGCGTTCGATGCCCTAAAATCCTTCTTTGTCTCTGTATTTTTTTTTAAACATTGTACAGGATGCGCAGACAGGATGCGCAAAGACCTGTTTCGAAGTCGTAGTTCCATTAGTATAGTTCCATGAGTAAACACAAACGCAATTCACACATTTTTGTTTCATAAAACTTTCTTATTGGCCAGTCTATATTTATTATGTCTATGCTTTGGCCCTACAGAAACTAAACAATGAAAATCTAGAAATTTCATTTTACAGTGCTAAAAAGTGCACAATGGTTACCTCCCATTGAAATCCTATAGCTTATCATCACTTTCTAAATATAGTAGGCCTACACCAGACACATCAAAATAACTACAAATCACTAATAGCAAGAAGCATATGTTGACTTCAATGACTAGCATAACATCTCTTTGTTCACGATCTTTCTTTATGACTCATTTTTTAAGCTCTAGTTTTTTACTTGTGTATCAAATTGAAGTCGTTTTTTTTTTTTCATTATTTAATAACTAAATACTGATCTCTATAATTTTCTACTGTTACTATTCTTTAGGTCTTAGTCGCAAAGGGTCAGACCAAACAATGAAATGTGATTAAAATAATCTATTCGCCTGGAAATTATTTCAAAGCACTACACACAGTGTCACAAACAAGATACAATCCAATAGTTTGTCTTCAAACAGCGAGGATTTAAAGAGTTAACTGTGAAATATGGGGGACATGGACAAAGCCTCCCTGCGTGCAAACATCGTGGAAAGAAAAAGATTTGAACAACTAGTAAGTATCTACGAAAGCTCAAAACGAAACTTGATTTCTGACATGCGCAAATCGCAGGCGTCATACCGGCGGAAGTTGAAAGTTTACAGGGAAAGAAAACGAGAGATAATAATGTCGAGGTCTAAGAATTCGGACTCCGCCATGGAAGAGTTATTTTTGGAGCAGATGAGATCGCGAAATCAGGTCGGCCCCAGACCAATGATCAAATCATTGACCTCAATTAATGGAAACGAGGCTGTGGAACCTTTGTCAAGGCACACCACCTTGATGTCTGATTCCTTAGAGCCAGACGATGACGGAAGCAAAATATTTAAATCTAGACTTTCGGCATACACATCAGAGTTGAATAACTGTTCTCCCAGAAGCAAATCTAATTCTGATTCGGGAACAAAAGAACAGCTGACATCCAATGAATTAATCATCACAGTTGAGGGTGTCGTCAAAAATTCAGAAACTGAGGGATCCCCATCTGATAGAAAACATCTATTGACAGTGAAAACACTACCAGGCAGAAAAAATACGTCATTATCGTCTTCACCTTCCCAGAGTTCAGCCGATACGCAAGATTTACAAACACTTTTAGCAGCAGACGTCAAGCCCAGTACAGCTCCAGCAGCTAAGGTCAATCCGAACTTGGAAAAGGGACACGTAAGATCCTCTGCACTGCCATCGATTCAAAGATCCGGTTTACGCGAGAACTCGGTCACTCCAGATGATACTGGTTTTGAAATGCCAAGGTCTTCTAGCAGACAAAGGTCGAGACTAGATCTTCGTCCAAGAACAGCCTGGGAGCTTCTGAATTTGGAGAGAGTTTCAGATGATAGAAGACAAGCTGGCAGTATGGAGAGATTTCAGAAAAAGCTGGCAGGGAACTATCGTCAGGTAAATATTCTTTTTCATGCCACTGTTTTTTTTCTAAAATAGCTTTAACAAATACATTTACATTTTCCTTTTTATTTTATAAATTTGCAAAACATAAAGTACCCTAAAATTCTAAATAACCCATTGTTTTATAAAACAAATGACTCCCTAAATCAGGCCAGATCATATTTTTGTCACGAGATAGACGAGATGGGGCTAAAAGTGACATGGGCCGGTTGTAACAAACTCTCTGCAGACATAATAGTAATAGCTTAAACAAAATTGTAAAATTACATTGAAGCTGCTTACCTAAACTAAAAATATGCAAATAGTTACAAAATGAAGTCGCTACCGCTTTCTGTTCCCTAAACTATCATTGTCTGATTGGTTTAAAAAATGGAATTTGATTTTTTGCGTAATTTTGTCATCTCAAGATAAACTAAACAATGCCAATGACGCTAAATTGAACTTCACTGTTGCCAACTTTACGAAAAGGAATTGAGCTCGAATTTGAACAGTAGGCCTACCTTAATGCATGGCAATTTTACGTCGACCTAGTTGCCCATTCTTTAAAATAAGTTTCAAGTCGTAGAGTGAAAGTCCAATGCTTCAGTCATAATGACATGATAGGAAAGAGCTCGGGATATTTCATTTTGCAGTGCTAAAAAGTGTACGCAGATGTTTATACACATTGTCGAAACAAAATCCTTATCAACACTTCCTTTATTGTGTACCCCGGACACTATAAAAAGACTTTTATAATTTTGTCACCGCTATGACTAAAATTCTCCTAAAAAATTGAAATAAGTTTTTCAGAACACCCAAGTAAAGCTGGGGGGGGGGGGGGGCATAAATCATTTTTTTCACAACGAGGAAACTGCTACAAAGAGCAAAAGGTCTTGATTCATTTTCTAGATTGTTGTAAGTCATATCAAACTGTGGTTTATATTTGTATGTATGACTTTTTACCCAATGCCGTGTGTCAACTTACCCCAGTGTGGGGCAAACTGACATAACCTCAGCCCAATCACTTTTTTCTTGCAGAACTCTTGTGAACGAAGAGATTTTTTAATTTATTCTAGTTGTAGTCCGAGTTTTAAAGTTACAACGTGTGAGGTTTGGTAAGAATAGATGAATTCTAAATGGAAATTGTAAATGACAATGTTTTACCCCCAAGTTCCCCCGACTAGCTTCAGAATGTATCTCGTAGTAAGCCTAATGTCGAGCCAGAACTGTAAGGATTCAGTGTTCTGATCATATTTCTGAAGCTCAGTGTTTTACTTTGGATTAGCGGACCTAGCTGGAATGGCTGCCTTGACATATGGAGGCGTGGTCGAGAGGCTAAGTGCGCTTGAACTTGGCTGGCTTGGCTACCTAGAAGGGTCAAGGTTCGACACCCGACTCGGGCAGAGTTGTGTTTACTGAACGCCTAAAGGCAGCACGGGAAACCAACTCCTAGATAGCCCCTCCTCCTTCCCCCCACGGGTCCACAAATGAGATTGGACCAAAGCGTTCTGGGCAGGCTAAAAGCATGAAAGTAGCGCTATATAAAAGCTATAATAATATGTTGAGGTGAGATGTCTAAATACGTAACTGTTTTTCTGACAAAACAGTATAGCATTAGCCAAGGTTAACGGATTATATACGCCGCTATTTTGCAGTGCCAACCTTAGGCCATAGCAACCTATGCGACCGCAGTAGGCCCCGCAATTTTAGTTGTATAAATTATTAAATTACACCATTTTATAACTTATAACAGATTTCCCGCGGCCTCCTGACGATTTAACAGGAGGTCCTGGATATCTCCTGAAATTGCAAAATATACGAAAAAGTCCTGGAAATATCCGAAAATTATTAACATCTTTTGAAAACTCAAACAAATCTCCTGAAATATATAGACGAAAATTTTCATTTTTTTTTAAATGACCTAGGATAACTCCCTCCGTCCGAGTTGTAGAAATAAAACAGTGATCTTTCCATTGTGTCCAAACTCTTGAGAGTGCTCTGTCACCTCGATAGTTGCTATTATTACTATAGAGTAGATTACTCCCCCCCTTTTTTTTTAACGTGAGGTAGAAATAAAAAAAAGTGATATTGCAACGGTCCGGCCCTGCTATTTTGTGACTACGTGTTCTCCCCCCCCCCTCTTGTTTTCTCGTGGACTATCCGCAGAGTGATCTTTCCTTTACTTCTTGCTACTCGACAAAACTCTTGAGGGAAGAAGAGAATTATATATATAGATTTAAACTGAATTGGGGGGGGGGGAAGAGACGGCTGGTAAAGCGCTCGGCCCCGAACTGAGTTTAAATACTGGTGATGACTTGGATTTTGAACTTTGGGATTTTTAGAGCGCTCCTGAGTCCATCGAAACCAACCCGAACGGGCACGTGACCTCCGTATCGAAGGTGTTGCCTGGCATACGTAGGGTGTCAGGTGGTGTTAACGGTCTAGGGTATGCTGGGTCCCCACCTGAGGGATGTTGCTTAACTTTCTGCCGGGGTTAGAATTAAGCCGCGGCTCGTCTGCCTTGGCACCCCTAAGAGTCTGCCGATCATTTTGTCAAAGTTGCAAGAGTATTAAAGAACGACTAATACAAATAGCAACGTAGACTATTGAATAACAAGTTAATATATAACAATAAAGGTTTAATGGATTGATTATATAATGAAGCATAAAGAACGAATGAATATTTGTAGCATTTACACATGTACTGCAAATAAATATGTTATTCAAATTAAATAAGGCTATTTAACTAAACCTCAAACTCGGTGCCATAACTCTACAACACGGTGCCATGGATGCACGGACCCTACACCTCATACAGACAACACACTGTTAATCAGGCATGACTATGACAGAGTCCCAAGCCTGCGTCCCTAAACAAGAAAAATAAACATAACATTCCTTAAGAAAGCCGTTCACACGATCATAGGGCCAAAGAATTTAAAGCTACGCCATGAAGAATAAAGAACAATAAATAATTTACCACAATACTGGGGAAAGAAAGAAAGCAACTCATCAAAGATCCGCCATCACACGAAGGCAAAGACGTAATGACAACAAAGCGCAACTTTAGGAACAGAAACTCGCAAAACTTATGGTGCAATAAAGGAAATACTAATCAAGATGTGCATGACATGGGGAAGTAAATGAGGCTGACCACATGACACTCTCGTTAACCATCGGACATTCTCTGCAAACCGCATGCAAGTGCCATACTTAGAGCATGGGAATGCACCAATGGCGTATGTAGGTAAGGTCACTATGTTAGATGAAAATAAATAGGGAAATATATGGTTCACATGTTGATGTATTTGCCTCTTGTTTATATTTCTATAGTCCAAGTTTAGTAGTTAAATATGCAGTTTCAATGCTTCAGACTAGTATTACTGTGCACTAGTGCTGAACCAAATCCGTCCAAATAGATCTCACTACGTGAAGAAAAAAACGCAAAATGCATTTTTAAGTATTTTAATAGTTTATAAGATCTACCACTCTAGATCTATGATGTATTCCAATGAATTCCACATTTATTAGTCTTGAGTCTTAGGCCTACTTGTATACCAGACTTGATGTTTCTGTTTCTGTTTGCCCACAGATTGTTTACTTAGATAAAGACGAGTTACAGGAACGTGGAACATTCTACAATTACTTGCTGAAGGGTCGCCTGGAAAGAGAACACTCTAGGTTCGCCGACATCTGCCACAAAGTCCAAGACTTTTGTCGTAGTCCAGGTTTGTTTCTGGTTGTCAAGGACGCCGACACCATGGCTGCCAATACTCTCGGAGAAAGACCGCTATCTAACAGAAGATATTCCGTGACGCCAACTTCAAGCACAAAAGGCATGCCAAGGATAACAGCGTTGAAGCAATTCTAATAAGAGAAACTGCTCTAGTGGCTTCTGTTGTAATGCATTAAAAAGAATCAAATGTTTCAATGTGTTACAGTTCTATGCTTTTTGTTTTGTTCATACGAATCATAATATCCGCTCCTAGATCGCAATTAGCACTGAAGTCTGCAGGCTAATGGCTAACTCATACTCTAATCTACATCTTTAAATATGTGTTTTACATTAGTAAATAAGTTACACCCCGACTTAAAAACACAGTTTGAATGTGAACATATCTGATTATCCCGAAAGATCTGGAAAGCAAAATTCAAGCCCTATTGCTAGTATCTATTTCTTCTTTACATGAATTGAATTGCATCCTTTTTTATTTCTTTGTATTTCCTATGACCTGCCACGGTACAAGTTTGACTAGTACACGGTACACCTATTCCACAAGTTTACAGATCGGTCACTTTAGTTGAATTGTATTTCAAGTTTGAAAGGTTCAGGTCTAAAATGTAGAAAATGGTTTTCTATTTCCTTTTTTAAAAAATTAAAGTACGATCACATTAGTGCATGCAATACCTGTAAAAGCCGTATTAATTATACATAACCACTCAACAGGGAATTTTGAAATCAAAATACTGTATACAAAATGTAAATTAAATTTCGGTAGAAAATATTTGATCTTGTATGAAATAATGAGAAATAAACAATAAAATTTGAATACAAATCAAAATGTGTATGTAAGAAAGCAAACACTGCGACTATAAATACTAACTAAAAGGTCAGAACTATTGTCTGCCAGCTCACTCACTAGGGTCCTGAGTGACCCCTGAGCATGCTTGTGTGTAGCAGAACAACACAGGGGAATAGTTTGGGAATCCCTGGGTTTAGAGTACAAGAAATAAGATATTACACGCCCTATTTCTGTAATAAAATGTTTAAAATTACTAAAATTATGGACATTTCATTTAAAAAAAAGATCAATACTATATATGCAAGTATGTGTGACATGACAGAAATCATGTTCCAGAAGTCACCAAATGAAACATACTCAGCCCCAAGGATCACAGTAAACGGACAGCCCCTTAACGTGGTAGACCACTTCACATTGCTACCACCAGGTAGCATTGTGTCAAATGACGCCTCACTTTCAAGGGAAGTTGATAACCGTCTGGCCAGGGCCAGCAGTTTTTTGGACGCCTTCAGGCGAGAGTTTGGAAGCACAAATCGCTCCGCCTACCTACAAAAATTAATGTCTACCAGGCGGTGGTTCTCTCAACCCTTCTATATGGCTCTGAGACATGGACACTATATAGAAAACAGCTAATACTTCTTGAGCGCTTTCATTAAAGATGCTTGCGCTCCATCATGGACATACTATGGCGGGACCGCACTACAAACAGCGATGTCCTTGCGAACGCCGGTATGGACAGTATAGAGGGACTTCTTATGATCCGACAGCTACGCTGGGCAGGGCACGTATCCCGTATGGGAGACGAACGTATGCCAAAGGCAGTCTTTTTTTGGTGAGCTAAAAGGTGGTCGACGTAAAAGAGGCGCCCTACAGAAACGCTTCAAAGACCAGCTTAGGCGTCAACTTTCCTTGGCTGACATAGAAGAGAGCACCTGGTTGCATGCGGCGTCGGAACGAGACAGCTGGAGGTCACTCACGAAGGCCGCGGGATACACATTTGAGACCAAAAAAAAAATCTGCCGCCGATGACAAACGCAGACGACGAAAAGAAAATCTAAACCGACCACCTGCGGACAATGGTTTTGCTTGCCCTGGATGTGGCAAAATAAGTAGGTCACAGCTGGGGCTGCACAGCCACGGGAAACACTGTACTCCTCAATAATCTTCGGATTCGAAGACAAGCTTATTATTATTATTATTATGTGTGACAATTGATAATTGACTGTCATTCGGCCTTTTATAGGGGCTTCTAAACTATAGGCTATGGCTTAGTTTACTTATAGGTAAATCCGGCACTGCTCAAGTCTCTCAGAGCTTGTTAAATGATGATAGTGATAGTTAATAGTGACTCCCTGCAGGAATAAACATCTCTTCATTTTTCGAATAGACTTTGTTGTAGCCTAAATGGAGTCACTGACATATATATTCAATGCTCTTCCTCTGACTTTGTTGTGTTCCTTCCTTAGGTTGCTTATATAAAAAAAAAGGGTTCAGGGTTCACTGTGACCAAGGGTTCACGTAAATTAAGTGAAGAAAAGCTTATGTTTTGTATTTTTTTAAATCTGTTAATTCTGATAAAGTGAATCTTTCCAACTATCTACGGAATCAAGTTGGATGAAATGTTAAAATCCATCATCCAGTGCATTTCTTAAAATTCTTAATTAACTTCAGTCAATCACTCGTCATAACCCTTCCAAAGAAAGGCAATTTACAACTCTGCCAAAATTATCGCACCATAGGCCATCCCAGCAAAGTATTATTAAAAAATATATTAAACCGGCTAAAACCGATAGCAGACACCATCATATAAGAAGAACAAGCAGAAGGTCGCAGCACAACAGAGCAAATCCTAAACCTCAGAATACTCTGTGAAAAATATCTCCAACTTTTCCATGTCTTTATTGATTTCAAGAAAGCTTTCGATCGAGTATGGCACGGGGCACTCTGGGCGACAATGGAAAAGTACAACATTAATAAAAACATAATCAAAGTTATCCAGAACCTCTACAAGGATGCCACCAGTGCGGTGTACTTCAACAACAATATTGGCGACAGATTCAAAACCACAGTTGGAGTAAGACAAGGCTGCCTACTTTCACCAACATTCTTCAATATCTTCATTGAAAAGATAATGGAAGATGCTCTCGAGGGTATGAAGGTACTGTCAGCATCGGAGAAAAAAATTACTAACTTGATGACATTGATGGCCTAGCAGAGACAGAAGAAGAGCTAGCTGATCTGGTGATGCGCATTGACAAGACTTCCGCAGCATATGGCATGCAAATATATGCCGTAAAAAACAACAAATTATGATTAATAGCCAACAGGGCTTTAAAAGAGGCATTAGTATTGGAGGTGAAAAGCTGACTAGTGTTAGCAACTTAAAATACCTCGGAGCTATTGTCTCAGACGAGGGAACAAAACCCGCTATTGGCCCGAATAGCACAGTCCACAGCAGCCCTTTCAAAACTCAAAATTTGGAAAGACAAGGGCTTAGCCCTCGGCACTAAAATCAGACTGATGCGCTCCCTGGTCATGGCTACATTTTTATATGCTTGCGAGTCGTGGACGTTGAATGCGCAGCTAGAGAGGAGGATCCTAGCAATGGAATTGAGATGCTACAGAAGGATCCTAGGCATCACATTCAAAGACCGCATCACAAACCAAGAGATTAGATCATTAGAGACAGGGTTACTGCAGCGATCGGACCCCATGATGACCTGCTAACTATTGTAAAAAAAAAAAACGGAAGCTCAAAATCTATGGCCACATTACAAGATCTGAGGGGCTTGCAAATACCTTCCTTCAGGGAACAGTACCAGGAAAAAGAACTAGATGCAGACAGAGAAAGCGATGGGAGGAGAATATAAAAGAATGGACAGGCCAACCATTGAAGGAGGTTTTGGACAGGGCAAAAGATAGGGAGGAATGGAGAAAGACGGTTGACAAGTCTTGCTTGGTGCCCCAGCGGTCCAACACAACAGACTAAGGCAGGGGTGGGCAACCTTTTTCAACCGAGGGCCGCATTAATGAAATTAGGGGACTAGGCGGGCCGCATATATATATATATATATATATATAAATATATATATATATATATATATTTGAAAAGATTTAGGATGCACATACATGTTATGTGCAAACAAAAAATTACAATGCTTCCGATGATAGACATGAAGTTTGTCTTCAACTCTTCATTAGAAATTTTAGGAAAAGGTCATAGTCATTGTCCATCAAGGAACCTACCGATTTCTTCCTTTAGATTCCATATTGATCTAATGATTGGCCAGTGAATACAACTGTGTTACCGAACATCAGAATGTTTTAATTCCAAATCTTCATCTACTTTTCGGAACTGTCAGTCGGGACCGGCCTTGGATAATTGGAGGCCATAGCCAAAGTGAATTTGGTGGCCCCGAATAAAATAAGAATATACCAAATACAGAGAAAAAAACTAAAATTTTGCAATGTATTAAAGACCTAGTGTACTTCGAACAATAACGATGAGTACAAGTTTCACTATTCCTTTTCTGTAATTTTAAGCTATAGTTCCTTTAGCCCTTTAACAAAAGTTGTACATAGGAGCTGCATAATTTGACTACGCCTTAATTTAGACTAGTAACATTTATACAACTTTTGAAACAAAGAATTTTGTGAATTTAATGGAGCTTTGTATAAACTTTCCAGTTACTAGTTTATGGTAAAAATATTTTCTTTATTTTATTAAAAAGGTTGTTTTTCTCAGTCAAAGCTCCATCAGTTGTTACCCTTGCCATCTTGTACAAGCCAACCCAACTCTTTCAACACAGTTCTCCATAGCATTGAATAAATACTGGACAGTACTTATGTCTTTTACTGAATTTATATAGTATTGCTACTATATACTGATACTATTGCTTTTTTTTTTTTATAAAACTCTTTAGAAAGACGTTTAGAGACAATATTTCTTTAGCCTATTCATTGCACGTGATAATCAAAAGTTTAAATAATTTTTATAGATATTTACAATGATTTATTTAGGTTTTTGCGGGCCGCATAAAACACTTCGGCGTGCTGCATGTGGCACGCGGTCCCTAAGTTGCCCACCCCTGGACTAAGGATAGGTAAGGTAAATTCAGTCACTTATTTCAATAGCACATGAAAAATTGACTTTAAAATAAAAAAACACATGAAAGAATCACAAAATATTTTCTTTGTAAATATAGAGATTTATTTCAAGTAAAATTTCCGGATAAAATCAGTAGATAGTAAAAATTTAAATATGTAATAATGACAAGATTGTGACAGCCTTGAACATCACTATAACCTTGAGCCTGGAAGTACAAGAACTAACTCATGTAAATATAAGCAGATCTTCTAATAATACTTTATACAATAATAAGAGATGGTTCATTAAATGATGTTGGAACACAACTAATACTAGCAAATATTGAAGCAATAAAGAACAAATTGAAAGACTGAATTGATAACAACAGCTGTAAACATAACATCCTTTAACTCTCTTCGTACTAATTCATTATTGCATTTCCTTCAAGTCTGTTGACTAGTAGCTAGTAGAAACAATATTGTAATAAATGATTCAATGAAATAGTCATGCATCAAAACAAAATGTCTGCAAACCAATGCATACAATGGATGTCACATGACAGATGTTTAGAATAGCAAATGTCAAATGACAGATGTCTAGAATAGCAAATGCCAAATGACAGATGTCTAGTATAGCAAATGTCAAATGACAGATGTCTAGAATAGCAAATGTAAAATAATGAGATGCATTACATTAATTGCATAAAAATCAAAATGTGTATGTACATCTATATGTACATCTAAACACTTTGACCACTGACATCCCTTCTTTACACTTTGAGCACTGACCAGTCAATATAAAATAACACTAAAATTCAACACATTACAATAAAGCTTTTTTTTTTTTAAATGTAAAATCTCAGGTGACAGTATTTAAACAAACACAATACATACCTAGTACTGACAGTAAACAACACAACCAATGTCTATGAAAGCTACTTGTTTAATAATGTAATAAAATTACATAATATCAGAAAATAGATAAATTGATAAAGGTATCTTTTACACAAAATATAGTCATTCAATACATTAAATTTTACAATCAAATTTGGCAAAATTAATAGCAAGAAAAATAAATACTTTTTTTTTAAAGACTATTTATCCTTTTAACATCATATAGGGCAATTATTTAGCCCTTAATAACTAATGATTGTTAGACTCCCCCCAAAAAAAATCCTGGTCAAGTGAAAGTATAAATGTACTAGATTTTAGAATATCCCCAAGATAGGCCTTTAGATGTAAATTTAAAAGACAGTGCACAAAATGTTCCTTAACATTAATGAATTAAATTCTTTAATTAATAGGTTTTACATGTGGAAATACCTGAAGACGAAGTCTGTTCAAGATAAATATTTTCTAGTTCTCTATCCTAAATTTATTTAATTTATTTGAAAAAACTGTAAAGGTCAAACTACAGTTTTCCCAGTGTGGCCAAATAGCTACTAATTCTTTTCCCAAAGATGTACATCAACTATCCAATTTTTAGGAAAAAATCGTTAGAGCTGTTTTCAAGAACTATGTCCAGGTTTTTTATATTTGATGTTTTTGCCAATAAATGTGCAACCTGAATAGAGGAATTGTAAAAAAAAAAAAAAAAAAAAAACAACTAAAGGATCAATTGTTTCTCTTCATTAAAAGAGATGTAACAGTTATTTGTAAGACCAGGCCTACTACAATGTCTAGGCTATTATATTTCCTTAGTTTTAACTAGTACCAACAGAAAAAAACAAACCCTGAAAGCAAGAACGACGTTCCAGCAATTTTATTTACAATAGAACAACTGCCTATGTTGTGTATGACACTAAAATATTTATCAGTTTTGGGTAGAATAAAATAAATGCTGCCAGTCTGTCAAATAACTATTATGCTAAGTTAGGCACTGCGAACAGAAAAAATTCCACTTTTTTCCCTAATCGAGTTTACAATATCCTTAATATCTATACACATAGAAAAAAAAATATTTTTAGCTTTACAGAAAAAAAAAGAAATTGTATTCGTTCTAATAATCATATGCATTGAGTCTTTTTGAAATGACTTAATAATTGTTTTCCTTAACTATTGATACTGTAAGTAAATAAAGAGAAGTCATGTGACTAGATTATACATGAGATTGTGGGAAATTAAGGAACACAGTTGTACTCCTCTGGAATGTTCAATAAGATGAGTTCACCAAGTTAATAGACAATCCCAAATCTACTCAAAATGTTCTGCACTCTCTCAAACCAGTGGTCATAGTTTTGACTGAGCTGATAGGTCATAACCCCAAGGCCCACTACTCCAGTGACACCCAGGACTGTTAAACATCGAGTCAGAACCTGTCAAATCAAAAGAATCGCCATAATGGGATAAAAAAATTGCAGTGAATGAGAAATAAAATGATCTATACGTAGCTATTTCAGTGTCTAGTCAAATCAATTACCTGATCTTGCCATTCTCTGCGTTGGATTGCCTCTTGATAACCAATTCTTGTGAAAGAAACCTGAATGTGAATATAAATATAGAGGTAGTAGTTCTGAATTCTAATTCAGAAATTTTTTGAAAAGTCAATCACAACAATTAGATATTTCTTACCATGGTGTAGAGAGGCACCCATGTCTTGGGGAATATCTTAAAAAGTAAATTGTCCAATTTTTTTCTGATCAGGAAACTTGTAGTGTTTACCTTTGACCTCATCTGAAAAAAATGTTAGTAGCAAACCATGAACATGAAGAAAGAAACACTTATGTCATGAATGTTATTATAAATGTCTGGTAATTACCTCAATATAGTTGTACATAGCTAAATCACAAATAGCCTTGGCATCAGGGTTTCTCTTGTTGGTATAAGCTGGCAGAGCTTTAGCTGTGGAACAGGTTAATGAAATGTCATTGATTCTTAATTTGATTTTACAAAATTAAAAAATTATTTAAGAAAATAATAGATTGAAATAAGAATTTTTCACAACGATTTAAAAACTTTTTATCTTTGTAAGTTAAGCACTGGAGAAAAAAAAAATACTTACAGAAATCATTATCACAGGCATCCAATATTTCATCCAGAATGATACAGTCTTCCATACCCTACAAAGTTAATGAAATGGATCTAAATGAAGACTTAAAGTATCTATATATATAATCCTCAAAAGACAAGTTCAAACAACAAGTAAATGGGAAGACCCCATGGCGCAGCACGGTGTGAATGGAACCTGGTGCACCCAATCCGCACTATTTTTTCATTCACAAAATAGCATAGACATAAATAAATATAGACTGGAAAAAGGAAGTAACTTCATGTAACTTGAAAACATGTATATTATATATCTACTATTGAATTCGGATTTCCAAATTATGAAAAATTAAAAAATTGCATGATCTTCAGTCTTAGAGATTAAATACAATTTATAGACATAAAAAAAATACACACAATTGTAATGCACAAATTTTTGTTTCATAAAACTCTCTTATGAATTTGTGTAGTGAATGGAAGGGAGGTTAAAAAAGTGGAAGCCGGAAGAGATTATATAGTGTCGTAAGACTCCTGAAACTAGAACGACAATACACAGATAGATACTACTCTCAGGTTTGACTTTAGCGCGGGAAATCTGTTATATCATGTTATAAAATGGTTCAATTTAATAATTTATACACCTAAAAATTAGAACGGGTCCAAAGAAAGTGCGGCACCCACTGCGGTCGCATATGTTGCAGTGCCTAAGGCCTGCCCTGCAAAATGGCAGCGTATGGTATGCCGCCGGTCGACTAGAGTTAAATATTTCATTAGATTTTGTTTTTAATTTACATTTTCTCTTTGCTGAGTATTTATATTGTTGCACGCCATTTCATGGTGTTGGATCCAAACGATGAACTAAACAGGAGGTAAACTCCAACTAACTCAATAACATCAACGAAAGGCTGAACAAATAATGCTCGTGTTAAACAGTTAACACTTTAATCTTCAAAAGAGAACACATCCAATGTCTTCGGTCGCTAGCCGTTTTCTTATTACCTATTACTTTTACTATTCTAATGAAAACACATCTAGTGTACTGTATAATAGAGCCTTCTACTTTTTAACTAACTTTGCTTCATCTGTAACTAATTAAAACTTTCCCTTATTATTCCTGAAACAAATCTAACTAAATCCTAATCGTGTCATAACAATATTTTAGGTCAGCTTAAAAACTTGTATTAGTTTATATGGTGGCATAAGTTCCAATGACCTCACACAAACAAAAAAAATCCTGCAAGTCACAATACCAGAAGATGAAAGAGAAGAGTAAAGGTATTACTTTTATTACATTTCGATACAAATATGAGTTGACAGTATAAAGAGTTACAATTTAGAAAGTATCAAATACATTTGCTCTAAAGAGTTAAAGGAACATAAAACAAAAATCTTTAAAGTCTTTACTCACACAGTTCATTCCTTGTCCATAAAAAGGCACCATGGCATGGGCTGCATCTCCAAGGAGAACAGCTTTGTTATTCACATGATAGGGATGGCACTAAGGAAAAACAAAAATGTCAGTAAACATTTCACTTTATTTAAACTGCTGATTGGAGGCACAGCATTAATAGCCATTTTTTTAAAACATTGTATTAAGAAATGCTGATATTACGTTGATTTCTGTGTGAATGAAGTGATTAAAAACAAAGTGAGTTGATGAAGCCATATTTTATATTTTTAGAGCTTAAGCATTTCAAAATATACATTCAAATAACATTGACAAAGTAATACACAAAAAAATATAAAATAGATTAGAATCTGGCATTCTGAGTGTCAAGCGTCCTTTTAAAAAATATAAGAGATTTATATTGATAAACAAAATGCTATCAACATTGTAACAAAAAGATATTTCCATTGCTACATAAAGTTACTTAATACAGAGGTAATTTTTTTCTTTCAACTAATTCTTTAAAGAAAGATCCTCTCAACACAAATGTGTCTGTTGCAGTAATGAAAAGAATAAAAAAATATATTTACCTTGACAGTAATGAGAGGAAGAGCTTTGCTGGACATAAATGTTTTGATCAGTTCCTCTCTGAAGTCAGTAATACAAACAAATAGAGTTGAAACACAATGACTTTGTTTTATTTTAATTCAGTTCATTTCATATTCATACAATTAATTTTGATAAAGGGATTTACATGGCCGATAATTTAAAATTCATCTCTTTCTGTGAGCGACATGAAAGTGTCAACTAGGACATGGACTTTTTCTCTTTATTAATGTGTGAAGATAATAAGACTCAGGCTAGGCTATGCTAGACTCATAATGGGGCCGGTGAGGAAAGGCAGCCAAACAAGACACCTGTTGGGGTGTCTAAGAAACAGTCGTTAGAAGAGATGACTAGGTCAATAGGGCAGCCAAATAAGACACCTGTTGGGGTGTCTAAGAACTTTGTTCATTGAACTGGTCGGGGATTGAAAGAGAGCTCTAACAGTCATATCAAGATCCATATGCCATTCCTCAAAAGACTGTTTTATAGTGGACACCTGCTTGACCACTATGGTACACTGAAGGAACAATGGAGAAAGTTTCTCTGTGTACTCAGCTTTCTGCCTAGTCTCTAGACCAGAGTCTTGAGGCACCTGAATAGAAATGTGATGATTTACATCTGCTGGGATCTCTTCAAGACAGAATAATTGTTCAAAGAGGCTTGAGGGAGGATGCTTTGAATAGCCTAGAGTTTCAAGAGTCTTACAACAATGACAAAATTTGTGATTTAAGAAATGAATTAACTCTTTCTCTCCTAACTGACGGTACCAACGTTGATTCCATCAGAATATGGTAAATAATTACGGAGAGAAAGAGTTAAGTGTTAGCCTTCAATCCATGATTACACAAACCCCAGTCTTCATGGGAATTAGATCACATGAGATGGAAAGCAAGTGCTTCAGAACTATCTCTGCCTATTCTTAATATTATATATATTAAAAAAAATCAATGGTTTCAGTATGTGCTAATCAGAGATATGCTCAGATAAAATGAGCTTTTAGCTAATAAAAAGATTTTTGTTTTAAAATGGTACTCACTGTCCTAATAAAGGAAGATCAGAGATATGCTCAGATAAAATGAGCTTTTAGGTAATAAAAAGATGTTTGTTTTAAAATGGTACTCACTGTCCTAATAAAGGAAGATCAGAGATATGCTCAGATAAAATGAGCTTTTAGCTAATAAAAAGATGTTTGTTTTAAAATGGTACTCACTGTCCTAATAAAGGAAGAGCATCAGGAAACTCCTCTTTAAAAAACTGGACGAGCTTCTCCTCAGTGGTGATTGCTTCAAACATTTCAAAAGGCATGAATAAAGTGGTTGTGAAAGATTTATCCAGATTTGGCAGTGCTATCATCATGTATTCATTTCTTGGCCAAATGTGAAGATAATTTATTTCCATTGCAAACTGAAATCAACAAAATGTAATAGTTTAGTTTTTTAAGAAGTATTTTGACTTTGATTTTGAAGATTGATATGTATTAGCAAAGCCTCTGAACAAGACAAAGAAAATCAAACAGGCAAAAGAAACAGGAAACACAGCATCAATGGACTTAAGACACATTAGGTGAGACTCTGATTTGACTGGTGATCTATACTATCTAATACATAGTGGAAGATTTTTTTTTTCTTTCTAGCATCCAGATTCTTTAATAAAAAAATATTCTAAACTGAGAACATTACATCAGTGGTTCTCAAACTGTGATCTGTGGAACCACAGAGGTCCACATTAAAATTGTACACAATTAAAATAACTTCTTGGCTAAAAACTAGTTAATATGATCAGATAATGTTAATAATAATCAACACGCCCCTCGCTACTGTTTAATATGTCTATTACATACGACGACATGACGACATAAACCAAAGCATTTTTTACTTGCATATTCTGACTGAGTTTTAGTTTTGAGAACCACTGCATTACACTACCTACTTCATTTTGACTGTTTGGTGGGATATTGAGTTCCATGTAGCCATGGGGTATGTACGTCTGTTGATAGTCAAACCTACTCAACTTCATCATCTGTTTCCTGACAGCTGAGTATGCTCCATCACAGCCAATAATCAGGTCAAATTGTTTGGTCACTCTCTGTCCTTGCTCACTGAGACAAAAATAAAAACCACAAGATTTTTGTATGAATAGAAATAACAACCAGTTTTTCAACTTGAATTAATATAAGAGACAATCTGAACTAAATGTTTCCATTAAGACTTCCTCCAATGAAACAATCACTCGCTTAGTTAATCATTTCTACAAATATATAGTGCTTACATAGTAGATTAAATTAAATAGCTTCAATAAACAATAAAATAATGCTAGTTTTTACTTCTCAAAGGTTGCCTCTGCAGTCTCAAAGTTACATGTAGTCAACTTATGAGAGAAATGCATCTCCACATCAGGAAACTTCTCAACAGCTGATTGAAAAAAAAAATATATTTTTTTTTAATTATGAGGTCAAATATCAATTTTTTTTAGACAGCTCTTGAAAATATAATAGACTAGTCTTGAATTAACTATAGAGTCTGGTTAATTAGACCACTGATTCATGGGACCAGCCACTTATTCAGATTAAATTCCTAGGTAGCAAAGCAAATCTTAACATGCAGTCAAATCCAGTTAACTGGGCCAGTTGGTCATTAGGACCAAAACAATTGTGTCCAGGTCCAATTAACAGGATTGAACTGTACTAGCAGAAGTTAGAAGAGACCTTTTAATTGATTAACTGACCTGAGAGCATAATTTCATTCAACAGACGTCTGTCTATGGACATGATGTACTGGGGACAATGTAAAGGCAGTTGAAAACAACAAAATTGGACTTGACAGTAACTATCATTAAAGCCTGGTCTCAATACATTATAGTAAAAAGAGTCAATTTTAAGTTGAGATTTCTTTTTTTTTATTGAACTAGAAAAAACTTTTTGCTCATATATGCATTTCAGCAAACAAATATTTTAAGTAAAGGGGTAAATGATTCCTAAGTGAAAAGCCGACTACGAAATCTGTGACCTGCACTTGACGCCTATAGTTTACAAATTTTTTTCACAGCTGCTAAAACTCTACCTGATCTTGTGTGCCGTATAATATTGGTCGTCGCCTCCCGTTCAGGTCATGGATCATGCGTGCGTGCATAGGAATACCATACTTGGTGACAGCATCCTCAAGCCCAACACGTTTTAATGCTTCTCTGCCTCTACATGACAAAGCCAGGTTGATACTCTTTCCTCTTACCACTTTCATGGTTCTAATATCTGAAACAGAAATACAATAATTTCTTGTATTTTTTAAATATGAGCTGCATGTTATTTTGAAAACTGCCCCCCACCCCAAAAAAAGTTTATAATACTTTTATAATAATAATATAATATTATAATATAATATTATATTATAATATAATATTATATAATTATAATATAATATAATAAAAATATAATAATAATAATAATAATACATAGAATTTTTTAAGTTGCATTGTCTTCATTACTAATTAATTGTTATGGGCTTATGTAAAAAAAAAAAAAAACACTGCCTAATTCATCTAGAACAAAAAGCCCTAAATATCAAGAATGATTTTAATGAAACTCTACTTTAACTATGTCAAGATTACATTCAGTCAAGTTATGTTTGTAGTGCTCTGAAGAAAAATCATTTATAAAACTTATTATAAGTGTTTACCTGGTCTCATTTCATATAGATCCACCTTGTAACCTCTTCTGGCCATGTAGCAAGCATTCAGTGCACCCACCTTGAAAATACATTTTATAATATTTAATTTATCAGATAAACTTGAAGTAACAAAACAAACTTGAACAGCTATCCAACACATTTTAAAAAATTAATTCATAGAATCTGTATTTTTCTATACATTTGATTCAATCTGGAAACAGTGATCAATATATTATATCTTATTATTAGACATTTAAATCAGGTGCATTAAACTATAGGCATTTATGAATGTTTACTCTAGATCACTAGATGAGACTAGATCTGGAACTTGATTAGTTTGTGCTCTCTAGATTGGAAATGAATGGCTCAGGAAAGACCTGAATGAAGGGATATGTTGAAGCAGGCCAGAGCCATCCATGGGCTGTAGCATGACGCCGGATAGATGGGTGGATTAAAGTTTAGATAAGATTCTACAGACTGTCTAGATTTCCAGACTCGTACTGCTCTTAAAATAATTATATCTACTAAAGAGAATTTATCTAGGCTACGTACCAGACCTCCACCACAAACTGCCACATGTTTCTTTTTTTCTTGATGGAATGACATTATAGATTTCTAGATGTGATTGACTTCTACAAAGTAGAAAAGAGACATGCAAAACTATAGTTAGTAATCAAATAAGAGGTAAAACCCTAGATCTCTGCAAATAACTTGGTACATAAAATTTATTTCAACACTATCTTTTAATGTTAAACTTTTCAGATTTGAGAGGGATTTCCCTTTGCTTTAGTAGTAAATTGGATGCAGGAACGACACATTTAAAAAAAAAAAAGTCTACATTGAGTTAGTGTTTTCTCTTTTTCAGTATATTATATATGGAAATATAATTTCTTAATGTAATTGTTCATCTTTTATGAAATTTAAAGTGATAAAATGTGTTTAATTTTGTGATTTTTAAATATTTATGGTTTAAATGTATAATTCACAGGTTAAATCTTTCAGTATAATATCAATTTTTAAAGAATTTTTGGTATCCATTTTCCTTTTTTTTGTACTCATTTTAAAGAAATTGTAGGCCTATTTTCTTTAGGTAAAATTTTTTTATTACACTTTTGTAGCCAATTTATTTTCCTTTAAAATAAATTCTAATTTGGTGTTTAGATTATATAATAAAATTAAAAAAAAATAATGTTAGTTTTAGTAACTCTACCCCATTGCACATTTTTTGTTTGTCCAGGAAAACTCCATGTTTTCAATCAAAACAATATGCACTGAAAGAGTTTTTAAAACTGACTATTAATCTCTAAAGTGTTCCACATTGACTCTAATATCACATATTGGCTTGTGCCCCTTGCCAATCTTCATTTTTTGAGTATTTTCCCACAATATTATTATTAACTTTAATAACTTTAAAATCAACCTTTATCAACTTCTATCTACCAAAAAAAAATAGCTATAGAGGTCTGTCTACCAAAAAAAAAAAGCTCTAAATCTATCTCTTCAATAACACTTGCTTATTAAACCTTCTTCTTGTGCCTTCTCATATTTATATTATTAGAGGTTTCAGGTGACTAGTTCAATATATGAGATGAACTGCACTGCAGTCCAGATCTATCATATATATAGTTTTTCTGCTACAGTGACTACAGGCTATAAGTATAATGGGTGTTTTGAGTGTATGATGCTTTGAATTTGAAGGACATGGTGACACTCTACTGTCTACAAGGGCCAACATGTGTTGATTCATTTTGTTGTGTTCAGTTGTGATGTAAAAATTATACATTGAACAAGATTTAAATTTAATAAGACTAGATCTAGACTAAGACTATTAAAACTTTAACTAAGACAAAGAAGAGTCTAACTAGTCTAAAGTCTAAATCTAGGAGTAGACTTACTCGTATCTATATCCAGAGTCTAGAGCTGTAATAGATTCTGCTAGAATCCTAGATCATTCAGTATTCCAGGCTCTTAAATAATCATGTATCTTGTGATTCTTGTCTGATGGTATTCATAGTTTTCATAGACTCATACATATAGCGTAGCAAGATATCCGTGGGCCCGGGTTCAAGAATATCTTGGTGGGCCCCCCCTTCCTCAAAAAAGACGTAATGTATAGTGTGATAGAACAATTGAGCAATCTGAATGTAAAGGTATATTAACCAAAAGATATTCCATTACATTCTACTTTATGTAGCTCTTGTTCATCTTTTTTTTTTTTTAAATTTTCAATGCAACGCTGACTCAGTGACTGCGCTTACAATTTAGTAATTGACAATAAGAAATTATAATTTTCCTCTAAAGTCTAAGTCAAGTGATGTAGGCTTCAAAGAGTTTTTTCCTTTGAGGAACACAATATAATTTGTGTGTTAACAGCGTTAGTAAATCAAAATATTCGAATCCTTCCTTAATGACCACCTTGTGGGCAAAAGTATTTAGTGTACTCCACTCTACATTTGAGTTGCTACTCCAAAGGATGTGGAACCACTTCGCGCTAAATGGATGCTACGGCTACACCACTGCATATCATGTAATCATGATATTAATTAAATGATATGATGATGATCATCCGATAAAGAAAGACTACTGTCTCTTACTCATGATAACTGAGGCACACAGTACACTGTTACTGTGAGTCATTTTAATTTGAGACATTCTTTCTTCAACTTTCAAGTCATTAAATTTTAAATTAGAATCTAATTTACATAGAAACTGTCACTTAGAAAGTGACAAGTCGGAAAACACGAACAGGCTCAATGTTATAAGTCTAGACTCTAGACAAACTTATTGTCTAGTCTATTTTGATTCTAATTCTAGGTCTAGATATTTTTTATAGATCTAGATTCTACTTACTGTCGACGACTAAAAAAAGTGTGGATATGTGTCTGCTTGGGCTTGGTGGCCTTGTCAGTATTGTTTGTTTTTATTTGAACCAACAAGTGCGAAGGGAATTTAAGGAGAAGCGATCTTGCCAACTCATTTTTGAAAAATAACAACAACAAAAATACGTTTAGATAGAAGATCTTTATAATCTATAGTAATGTAATAAGTCTATAGACTAGCTTATACTAGATACATATATAGATCTATAAGCTATGTCTACAGATCTAGATTTACAACCGCCATATCCTTCATTCATATCACCCAATTTTGCGCCTGGCTATTTTTTTAAATAAGTTTTTCAATAAAATCTGCGAAATCTATTCCTCCATCCCAGTGGCGCTACAGCCTATGATAATAAAGGACCCTGGCCTGCTTTAGCACATCTCTCCAAGCTGATCTATCCTGTGCTTTATGTCTTTATGCCCGGACTTATATAGCTGTTGTAGATTCGCCTCTACGTCATCAAGTCACCGTACTCGTGGTCTGCATTTGGGGCGCCTACCTTTTGGTTTTTGCCGGTGAACAATCTTTGCTCCGTCTTTAATCTACAACAATGTAAATTTTTAAATTTCATTTTAATTTTTTTTAAAATCAATTCATTGTAGGCCTATGCTTATTGGCTTATTACAAATTGATCTTGATCAAAAGTTTTAAAGAAAAAAAAATCACGATTTCTAAATCTCTCAATGAGATCAAAATATAAATATTAATCTTCTTATCTTATCTTATATAATACAGACGTTACTTCAAAAAAGAAGATGATTACGTCCTACGCGTCATGCATTCAGTCATGCATATTTACCAGTGACTTAAATTCTGCCAAGTCACTGGTTTTCCTGGCTAGCTCAGGAAAGACATCTTAGTGGCGAACTGACGAATGTTTTAAACACAATAATATTCTTTTAAAATGCAATGACTCAATTGATTGCGAAGTATTTTTCGATTAAACCATTTTCTTTTCAGTAGTGCATCAATCAGTTGTCAGGTGAACTAATATGCTATAGACTACTATAGAGTATAGACCATGTTAAAAATGGCACTTGAAAAAAAAAACTGAACATGTGGTAACAATTATTTAATGCCCCCATATTGATTAATCGCAATGATTTTATTGAAAGACTTGTTTCTGCCATGTTTATCATGTCAAGTGTTTATTATTAAGATTATATTTTTTTTTATTATTTGAATTTTAAAAAAAACATGATCTAAGAAAAACAAAAAAAAAAAGTTAAAAAAAAGTTCTGCTTGCGTGGTTGTGGAGTTTAATTTGGCGAAAGTAATGTGACGAGAATTTAAACCATTTTTCTGATAATCTTTCTACATAAAAGTAACTATTTAGGACAAATAATATTTAGCGTAAAGATTACTAAATAAGCAGCATTAGGGTAAGTAGGTCATGGTCAAAGGTGTGTGTCTTGTATAACATATTTTATTGGTTTACAACTTTACAGTAATGTCAAACTGGTGGCCGATATTTTGGGGTCAAGGTCATTAAACACGGACTAAATATATATGTACTGCCCATTCCGGCATTCCTAGCTTTACTCTGATTAGACATAGCAGCATATTCTGTTGGACCGTTGCGAGAACTCTCAACCTTTTATCTCCATTCCTTAAAATGTCTATACTTTTGTCTTGGATAGAATTTCATCACTTGCACATTCGTTGATGTCTTCCCATCGCTTTCTCTGCCCTCCTCTTCTTCTTCCCGTTACTAGGTGGATCCCTGGAGGAAGGTCTTTGCGAGCCCCGAGGACCTTGTGTGATGTGGTCATAGAGTTTGAGTTTATGTTAGCAGGTCATTGTGGGGTCCCTATTACTGTTTTAATCATGTTTCTTATCTCTTCATTCGTGATGCCGTCTTTGTAACTGACACCTAAAGATCTATATGTGCGTGTGCACATAATTAATCTTTATTACATTCCGAACCTTTTGTCTTTCGGAAGACGTTTAGTACACCAGAATAGATTCTTCCAGCAGTTTGGAGAAAGACTGGACATCCCGCCCTTGCCAGCCTGTAAGTCAGGAGGAAAGCCGTGAGTGAGTTCCCCTAATCAGGTCCGGGCGAAGCACTATTTTCAGTAGCCTATTTAACAGGCAGGGGCGTAGCTAGGGTTTCGGGGGCCCGGGGGGACCGACCTTTTTGGGGGCCCCTTGCATTTTCACATTCGACATATGATATAATGACATAATGTACGCAAAAAAATATATAAGCCCAAGATCTAATTGGTTCAGTATATCAGAAAACTTAACAAAAAAATTATTAAGATTCTTTTAATAATTAATGCCGTTGTTTATTAGCTAAATAATGCACTAGTG
>JADKLZ010000104.1:24371514-24384745 GCA_021533235.1 Biomphalaria straminea
TTACTTTTTAATGTTCTGAATGTATAAAAGCTGCTTTACTTTTTAATCTTCTGAATTTATACAAATGCTGCTTTACTTTTTAATCTTCTGAATGTATAAAAGCTGCTTTACTTTTTAATCTTCTGACCTGAAGTGTCTCCAAATTTAGTTATTTTACTAATGGCGTTATTGCTATTGTCCAGACTACAAACTTAATATATATACACCAAAACAACCAAAACATCACAGATGCAGCCAATCTTGTATTTGAACTTGTAGCATATATAATATAAGGCTTGCCTTCGAGTCCGAAGATTAATGAGAATTCACTATTCCCCGAGGCTACGTAGCCCCAGCTGCGACCTACATATTTTGCGACATGCAGCGCAGACATAATCATTTCCCGCCTGTTGTTGATTTGGATTTTCTTTTCAATAAATCTGTCCTCGTCAGTGGATTTTCTTTTCGGCTCAAATATGTGTATTAGTATATGATTTGTGATTTTAAAAAAAAATGTTATACACTTTAAAGTTTAATACTAATCTAAAGCATTTTCGTAAATACACTACATACTACACACATATATAGTGCTTCTAGTGGATGTCAATTCCTTATAGCCTACACACTTATAGAAATCGACCTTACTGTGAATACATTCGGATGAGTTCCATGCGTTGATTGGACTTAAAATGCAAAAGAATCGAAAAAGAAGGAGCAGAAAATAAGTAAGTAGGCTAAAAAAGGGAAAATTATTAATGTTTTCTCGAAAGCACTAGATATTCACCAACCTTATGAATGAATTTATGAATCAACAGGCTCAACAACATAAGAAACACTAATATCAAGACGACTACGATATACACAGAAGTCGAAATATAAAGAGACTCTGATGAATTACCTTCAAACAAGCGGACATGTTCATGTAGGCAGCACTAAGATGCAAACAGTTCAATTGGGTTCCAAGTTATTGAGAAAGCAGTCAGTATATGACGCTGTGAGGAAAGTTCCACTTTCACGCCTTGCGTTCTACAGGGCAGATAATGTTTAGATCATGTGTTTCTTTGGACAACGGTTAACAAGAAGGGTGTCATGTGGCCAGCACAAGGACAAACCGCCTTTACTTTCCCCAACTAAAATTAGGTACCCGTTAGAGTTGGGTGAATTTCAAAATCCTTGTCTGGATTCGAACCCAGGACCCAACGTTCGGAAACCAAGCGCTTCACCGCTCAGCCACCGCGCCCCCATGACCTTGTGAGATGGGCAGTTAAAGAATGGAGGATGGAGAGTTGAGAAAATGGGAGGAGTGAATCCTAAACAATATATTCGTTGATGGAAATATGGTAGCAGCAATAGTTCACATTGATTCCCCATTCCAAAAATTGTTCTTTATTCATTTAGTAATAGCGCTTATCAGTTTCAAAATAATCAAATACGTTATTCATTATTTGATACATTATTAAAATTAAAATTCTGTTAACGATAGTTATAATTGCATGTCCATTATGTGGCATATAGCCTAATTTGTGGGCCGGTTTGCATAGAAATGTTAGGAACGATTTTGACACACAATCGGCCCCTGACGATGATCGATTCAAATTATTGAACTTAATGAACTAGCTCATTTATACTTTGGTTCTTGCCACACGATCATTGTCCACTCAATAAATTCACCAATGTCAAGTTTTAAGTAGTTTAGTTTTATTGTCAAAATGTCATCTGTGACAATAGGCCTATTATATAGATTTATTTATTTTTTATATAGCGCTATAAGTTATGATGCATCCATTGTCTTCCGAGAAAGAAGGAGCCATATATATATATATATATATAGGTTATATATATATATATATAAGTTATGATAAAATCAAATTGTTAATATTAGATCCATAAGCTTCTATGAACTTAATTTTGTTTAATTAAATATCAAAACGTGACAAACTCACATACAGGCACACTACACAAAAAAACGGCTCTTCCCCCTTTGGAAGGCCACTAACGATAATTGAAATTGAAAAAGTCTACTTATAAATGACTTCAAGTCATTTGGCAGTTAATTGTACACATCTGGCGCAGCTTGTTTGTTTTAACTCCAATTTTGTTCTGTTTCTTGAAGGTGGGTGCGTTGAATGCTTGCTACATGGCTAGAAGAGGTTACAAGGTGGATGTCTTTGAAATGAGACCAGGTAAACAGTGTTGATACTAACGTCTGTCATTGCAGACTATTGGAGCTACTAAAAACCAAGTTCCCATCAAGAATTAAATATAAAATTTGTATACTGTATAAGGGCTGCATTGGCGCATCTGGGTGGACATTCGCCCCCCCCCCCCCCCCGCCGTGTCCATTTCTGGCCTAGACAGTAGATACGCTTTGCTAGCCCTCCCACTCTTCTAGGTAACCAAACATATGTTTATGCGCAATCTATATATATATATATATATATATATATAATTCTCAAAGTCGACAATGTTCAAAAGTTCAATCGAGCACGCAAGCAAGCAAGCAACAAGTAAAAGGGAAGATCCCATGGCGCAGCATGGTTTGAATGGAAAATGTTGTGAATTTGTGTAGTGAATGGAAGGTTAAAAAAAAAACCTGGAAGTCGGAGGATATGAACAGGAAGAGAGATGAAATTATTGTCTACTTAATTTGTCATTATATTAATATTCTGTCGTAAGACTCTTGAAACTAGAACGACAATACACAGATAGAGTCTACTCTCAGGTTTCACTTTAGAAATACTTTAATTAAAATAATAATTTCACGGGCTTCCTGTTCATATCCTTCTAGCTTCCCCCTTTTAATCTCACTTTAATCTCATTTTCAATTTTTATCTAGATATTTCTGGACATTTTTTTACTTTACTTTTACTTTACAAACGATTTTAATAATATCCGGAGATTTCTAGGATTTTTTCGTAGGCCTATATTTTGCAATTTCAGGACATTTTCAGGTGCTCCTGGTAAATCAAGAGGCCGCGGGAGATCTCTTATATGTTATACAATGGTTTAATTAAATAATTTATACACCTAAAAATTAGCATGGGTCCAAAGAAAGTGCGGGACCCACTGCGGTCGCATATGTTGCAGTGCCTAAGGCCTGCCCGGCAAAATAGCGGCGTATGCTATGCCGCCGGTCGACTAAATATTAAATTTATATTGCCTAAAGTTTTATTCTGCTTAAATTTTTTTAGTTGAAACCTTATTTAAAAAAAGGACGAAACGCTCGTAGGCTACTTTAAATCTCCAGCAAACCTTTGAACCTTATTTTCAGCACTATACCAGCTGCATGGATAGGACTTATATTTTGATTTAGAGAATTGTTTTCATGAAAGCATCAAAAT
Source organism: Biomphalaria straminea (assembly GCA_021533235.1). NCBI lineage: Eukaryota > Metazoa > Mollusca > Gastropoda > Planorbidae > Biomphalaria > Biomphalaria straminea. The sequence goes on from JADKLZ010000104.1 coordinate 24,374,835, forward strand.
ACCAGAAAGACAACCAATAATTAGTGTTTATCAAATGACAACCAACTGCAGACATTAAGTATGCAAAGATAAAATCACGAGACGTTTGAAGATTATTCATTAGGCTTTGAAATTATTACTGTTATTGACGTAAAAAAAAATATGGATGAACAACTTGAACATAATTTTTGTTATCACAAGCAGAATCAGGTGTTTCATTGTCATATCGACATTGAGTGAATTTTTTATGTGATGTATTTTCCAAATGTGATCTAGTATTGAAAGAACACATATAAGACTGGAAAGCAGCGATGCTCATAAAACTCAGAATGAATTTATAAATATGATTGTTTAGCAAACCAAGTAAAGGATAGATACCTGAAACATAGAGGCTACAAGATACTTTGATATCTGCGCAACATATCATGTAGCACACACAGCAGCACACAAGTGTGATAGTAAGTGTATGTGTTTTGAGTGGCTAGTAGCGCAGTGTGTGTGCCTGTGTGTGAAGTGACCAGTTGACCTTCAGAGTACATGGTTGAGTGAACAGCATAGAAAGTCTGTCTATTACACAAGGGAACAAACTAATAATATCTGTTCTGATGAGCTTGTGTAAAGCTCAGAGATATGACAATGAAGTTATAGCGTCTGGAAGAGTACAAGCATTTTTTTTTAAAACCATCATGAAAGTCTTTTTTAATGGATGTGTAGACCATTCACTAACTTTTTGTGATCAACATTATTTTTCAGAAATTGCCTTAATGTTAGATTGTTGGTACAAATGAAATATTTGTTTCAACCAGACACACATCTCAGAGATTATTACCAAATGTCTGTATCAATGCTTTGCTTACGTTTTGGCCATTTGTATTGAAAAGAAATGATACACAAGAATTCATTGAAACTAAAAGAGTTAACTATTAACAAAGTGGTGGTCAAGCTTTATCAAAAGTATGACTTAAGCGGAAAACTTTACTTAGTTGGTTCTAAAATAAAAAAAAATCAACATGAAGATTTCAAAGACATATTTTAAGACGCCAGTCTCACTATATTGAATAAAAGTAATTTTCGTAGCCTATGTTGATCGCTTTTTGTGTTGAGCTTCAACTTAAACAAGAAAATATCAATCAAGTAGTACAGGTTTTCAAATTATATAAACCAATGGATAGTTGTTGTTTTTTTTTATTTGGGGGGAAACCCACCCTAATGACACCACTAGGCTATATACTATTCTCTTGAAAACACAAACAGTCAAATGAAAACATATAATTTAGAGAGAGGTTTTTTTATTTGTCTGAACTTTTTTCTTAATTTGCAATAGTAATGATGAATAGCAGAATGTATAGGACGTCTATATTTAAGATAACAAGATATTTTGCAATTAAAGAGAGAGGGGGGGGAGGGAATGAGAGAGACGGGTTAGATATGCATAAATAAGTCAAACTTAGCAAAAAATGATGGAGAATGAACATTAGGCCTATATAATAAATCAAATTCTAAAAGTAGTACGCTGCGTTTCTTTTGTTTCAGATATTAGAACTATGAAAGTGGTGAGAGGAAAAAGTATTAATCTGACCTTGTCATGTCGAGGTATTGAGGCGTTGAAATATGTTGGACTGGACGAGGCTGTCACTAAGTGTTGTATCCCCATGCATGCACGAATGATCCATGACCTGGATGGAAAACAAAGTCCAATCATGTATGGCACAAAAGATCAGGTGCAGTGTGTGGAAAATGTTTAGAGATTGTTAGGAAACATATAATTTCTCACTTGAAGTTCCACTGATAATACTTGCTTAAGAAACCAATCACAATAACAAATTTTCATGCAAATCAAAATCAAGTTATTAAGTTAGGCCTAAAGATCTTGGTGCTATTTGACTTTTTGTCTAGCTTTTTCCCTATTGGTTTGTTCCACATCTTTGATCAATGATCCCTCTTTTAATTTTCCCTTCCAACTGAACCTGTTAAGTTTTATATATTTGTTAAAGGTATGCCACTTTTGCAAACATCAGGAAATAAATTGTTACACTATACACTATTACAAATTCAGCAAAACCCATTATGGAAATGGAATTTATCATTGCAGTTAAAGGGTCTGATCTTGTGAAAATTGACCCTTTGGCATTCAGTATATATGACCATGTATGCCAAGGTCAAGGACATCTCTTTATGAGAGCTACAACTCTTGTAGTAAAGAAAATAGAAAAGACTTCTACAAGTTACAGTTTAAATAATTTAATTTGAAATCAATTAAAATCCATGAAATAGGAAACATCAAAAGATAGTTAAAATAAAGGTAGCTATGGTAATGAGTTCACCTTATACAAAAAGTAAGTTTAGGACTAGAACATTTAATTCTAGTTGTTATAATAATTTAATAATTTGAATTTTATTTTTTTGTTTGCTCAACATTGAGCCTATCATGAAAATTTTTTTATTTTATTTTCCCATGTTGTACAGTACATTATGTCTATTGACAGACGTGTATTGAATGAAATCATGCTTTCAGGTCAGTTTTTGATTAACAAATAAATCTTTGTGCCAGCACTAGTATAGTTATAGTATCTAATTTAGATTGTCATTTTTATCTAGAACTTCTAATTAGTAGGCCTATTTCATGTTTTCTTGAATGAGAATTTCTTAAATTGAAAACTTGGTTTGTTTACACCAACCTATATAGGCCCCTATGTATGTATATTTTTCAATGTCTATATGTTAAATATACATATACTGTTGTTTCTTTATAAGCTGCTGAGAAGTTTCCTAATGTGGAGATGCATTTCTCTCACAAATTGACCACATGTAACTTTGAGACAGGAGAGGCTACCTTTGATAAGTAAAGTAAAAGTTATTAAGTCAAGCAATTTTTTTTTACAAAGCTTATATCAACTCTGTCTGTCTGACTGGAAAAAAATTTTGAACACATCATTTCTCTATATTCCCATTCTTGGATCAAGTTGAAACTTTGCGTTGTTCTTAACAAAACATATGAAACAAACAAAAAATTAAACAATCAATTTAATTTTTTCAGTGAGAATTATTTTGATAGAAAAAATGGAGTTTTCCGGGATGAACACACATTTTAAAAGGGGGGGGGGTAGAGTTACAAAAACTAACATAATTATTTTATTTTTTAAAATAATCTAACATATTTGATTTTATTTTGAAGGAAAATGTATGAGCTACAAAAGTATAATATTTAATATAAATAATTCAAAAAAATCTTTTTTTCATTAGAAAATTCATTAAAAAATCGATATACTGAAACATTTGACCTTTTAATTAAACATTTAATCCATAAATATTGAAAAATCACAATACTAAACACATATAATCACTTTAAATTTCATAAAAAAAGATAAACAAATGCACTAAGAAACTGTATTATTTACTTTTTTTTTCGGTACTGGGAAATGAACTAAAAAAGAGGAACCATTAACATAATGTTGTCTTTTTTTTTTCTTTAAACATATTGGTACTGCATCAAATTAACTATCAAAACAAAAAACTAAAAAATAAAAAAAAGAGAGAATAAAAAGTTTAACATAAAAGATAGTGAAATAAATATTATTAACCAAGTTACTTGTTGAGAGTAACGCCACACTCACAATTGCTAACGAAGTTACTCACTGAGAGTGAAATTGCACTGAAAGAGTTAAATAGTTGTCAATTATTAATTATTATTTTTTATTGGAATAAATCTCACAGTATTGATACATAGGGATGTAAAGGTGAAGTTCTTCCCCTTACATAAATCTTTCTTTTTAAGTCTTTTTTATATTTGCTTGTTCAAATTATAGAGAAAAAAACAACTCTTTTAGCCTTTAGCCATTTTCCATGCACCAGCTTAGAGATGACTATTAGTATTACCTGTTAACTATCCCTTAGTCTGTGGACCGTTGGGGCACCAAGCAAGACTTGTAGACTGTCTATTCCATTCCTCACTATCCTTTACCCTGTTTAGGACCTCTTTCAATGGTAGGCCCGTCCATTCTTTTATCATGTCATCCCACCCCTTTCTCTGTCTGCCTCTTTTTCTTTTTCCTGGTACTGTTCCCTGGAGGAAGGTCTTTGCAAGCCCCAAAGATCTTGTAATATGGCCATAGATTTTAAGCTTGCATTCTTTTCACGGTAGTTAGCAGGTCATCACATCTTTAAATGGCTTTAAATCTCTTTATCTGTTAAAATAGATAAAATAATGTTATGAATCATAAAAGTAGAGATAAAATCAAAAATATTTGTTGAAAAGTGTGAAAATCTGTGAATTGGAATTAATAATAATAACAATCTTAATTATTCATAAGGAAATCTTACAATTTGTGCATTACATAAAAAAACAAAATATACACCAGACACAATCATAATTTACTTTTGAAATTTTTATATCAGATAGCTGAATGAATTTTATTTAATCATTTGATTGCCAACGGGACAATAGAGGTTTTGTATCTGTTTGTCTTTGCTGTCAGTGTCTCGTATTTCCTGTGTGATGGTAATATCATAAAATCCTGACCCAAAGGGTGATTTTTTATTTCTAAAATCTTTTTTTAGCTTTCTTATGAACAGATCTAAATATTAAAAGGTAAAATAGTTTTGTATTGTTTTGCAATGTTGAAATGAATGAAGTTTAACATGAAAATATTTATCAGAAGTCTTAATTTAACAGGTTGTTTTAGAGGCGAGTTGATCATGTTTTAATAATATTCTTCTACCACCAGTGAGCAAGGACAGAAAGTGACCAAACAATTTGACCTGATTATTGGCTGTGATGGAGCATACTCAGCTGTCAGGAAACAGATGATGAAGTTGAGCAGGTTTGACTATCAGCAGACGTACATACCCCATGGCTACATGGAACTCAAAATACAACCAAATAGTAGAAATGAGGTAAACAATTAAAATGTTAATTATTTCAAAAGATTAAGGATGTGACAAGAACATAATTTAAATCTTTTATCTCTCTTAATTTGTCTTCAATTATTCCATAGAATGATAGACTTTGAAGGCCCCACAAGTTTTTGTTCTTGATTTTCTCTCTTTAATCTGTCATTGTGGGGGGTGGTTGGTTGAGTGCTAACGCTTTTGTGTCTCAAGTTGGAATCCTGGTTAAATCCATCCAATACTAATGGTTAATTGTCTTATGCTGGGGGAAGCAAATGCAATTGTTCATTGTCCTGACCACATTACATCCTCCTTAATTATAGGCCATAGTAAAAGATAAGCTGTCCATCATCACCCCCAATAGATCACAATATCTGAGAGAGGTACATTTACCTTTTTCTTTTAAATCATCTGTCATTATTTTAAAAGTTCCCCTTTCAGACCTTGTGGTCTATAGGGCAGATGATGTAAAGGTCATCTAATTATGTAGCCTACGGTTAACGAGGGTGTCATGTGGCCAGCACAACAACCAACCGCTTTTACTTTTCCCCAACTAATGTCAGGTACCAATTAGAGCTGGGTGGACTCAGAGGCACCTGAGAATTCGAACCCCAGACCCCGGTTCGGCAGTCAAGCACTTTACTGCTCAGCCACTGCACCTCCTGTCATTATTTTAAAACCATGGAAATAACAAAGTATTTTTCTTTTTTATGTCATGCCCCTTTTTCTCTTCTTTCTTCACATTCTATAGAAAAACATTGCTAATGCTAATTAGTACTAAAACAATAGTCTCTTCATTGTAATTGTTAAAAATACTTTTTTATATGTTTTTATTTAGTTTGCATTGGAAAAAAACTACCTGCATATTTGGCCTAGACATGAATATATGATGATAGCCATGCCCAATCTGGATAAATCTTTTACCACCACTTTGATTATGCCATTTGAAATGTTTGAATCTATCACTACAGGAGAGCAGCTCATTCAGTTTTTTAAAGCTGAATTTCCTGATGCTCTCCCCTTAATAGGACAGTGAGTACCATACTTAGACTAACAAAAACAAATGATTAATCCAATTTAAATGTTCTAGTCTATGTATTAGAAATCTGTTTAAATCCTTCTCTGTATATTTTTATAAGGAAACAGAGTGAATATTAAGTTCCGGTGTATTGGTTTCTAAAATCTTAGTTGCTGGTTCAGATCCAGGTGAAAGCTAGGATTTTTATTTTAGATGCTGTTTGGTCTCACAAAGGCTGCGGGACTAACATTTAAGACTCAAAGAAAAACCATTATTGAAGACAGGCACAGAAGATGGAAAGAAAACCACTTGCGGACAATGGCTTTGTCTGCACGAGATGTGGAAAAATATGCAGTTTGCAACTGGGTTTATGCAGTTTGCAACTGGGTTTGCGTAGTCGCGTGAAACTCTACACTCATCCATGATCTTTGGAATTAAACACATTTCCATTATCAGACCACCCAACTGCAAGGGTTACTATACATTTATCTGGCTAGGTCAAAAGGTGTTTCGTTGTCTTATTATCCATTTACATCATCTGCCTTTTAAGCCTCAGTAAAATGTTTAATTTAGAGTGATTTGGTTGTGATTAAATAATTTTTCTTGTTACTTGCAACAGACAATCACTGATTGAGACATTTATGTTCTGTAAAGCTCTTCCATTCATTACCATCAAGGTAAAAATATTTCTTTATTTAGTCATTTGATTACAACAACTAAAGTGTTCTCATAGCAAATAAAATTTTCTAAACAGAAGATTTCTTTTATAATTTTTTTTTTACAATATCTTATGAATATTGCTCTTCAAAGAAAAAAGATAATTACATCCTACCAGACATTATAGAAATAGTAAAAGTAATTACATTTTTTCACTTTTGTAACGAACAAAAAAACTATTTGTAATGATAGAAATAGCTTTTTAAAAAAAAAAATAATTTAATAATAATCTGAATTTGTTTTCATTTGATATTAGTTTCATTAAAAATGTGTACTAGTTTCTTGTCATTGTTTATTTATTGATTCTTTTGCATTATTTCTAGGCTAATATAGACTTTGAAAATAAACATAGAACACTGGGGTGGTAATTTGCATACGGGCGTAGTGTCTTTGGATCAGAAGAATGTTTTTTTGGACATTCGGATGGTCTAGAGGCTAACTTCGCTTGGTGTGTTATCGCTAGGCGGTGTTGCCGTTGCCGGGGTCACAGGTTTGGGCCCCGGTCGACGCAGTCCCTTATTTTCGTAGCATTAAATTCACTAAAACAACTCAATAACCCACTTTACAATTATCCTAATAGTGCCATCCATATCATGTGAATGACAAAGCAGTTATCCTTGGGGATGCTGCTCATGCAATGGTGCCATTTTATGGACAAGGAATTAACTGTGTGAGTAAAGACTTATGACTTATTCTCATGACAATCATGTAAAATTATTTTAAAAGTTTCACTGTTTACAAAAATACTGACCTGGCCTTTGTATACATAACAGAAGGACTAGGGCAATCAAAAATATAAATAATGAAATATGTTACTTAATGCTTTGTCAACATAATTTTTAAAAAAATGGCTAATAATATTGTTTCTACACCAAATATCCATATTACTTCTTCTTCTTCTTCATCGTTCTCATTGTTATGTTGGAGGGTTCAGATCACTACACCAATATCTGAGATGAACTGCGCAGTGGTTTCCAAGTCAGGGAGCTCTCCATATAGTTTTCTTTCTATTGGGGTGTTTTGCGGCCAGTGTCTTAGATGGGCCTCTTGGTACAGAGCGCAGTCTTGGAGGACATGGTTGGCATTCTCTGATGACACTCCACATGGGCAGATATCACTGGTTCCAATTTTGAGCTTCCGGTACATGTGTTGTCGCATTCTGTTGTGTCCGGTCCTAAGTCGAAAGATTACACGTTGATCTTGTCATCCATATTATAATGGTTTAGTTTTCACTGCACTCCATATAACATAGTAGTCATACTTATTTTTCTTTAGTCATTTGTGTAGTATTATTCCTTAAAGATAATTTTTGGCAAGATCATTAGATTTAAAAATGGAATCATAGGAACTATAAATTAAATTACTGACCTATATATTAAAATCTAAAAATGAAGGTAATTGCTTGTTTTTCTAGATTCTATAATTTAATATTTAGTTCTCTTTAATCTTTGACTTTGAAAACTTTTGATAGGGTATGGAAGACTGTATCATACTGGATGAATTATTGGATCTATATAACAATGATTTCTGTATGTAGATTTGTTATATTTTTGAGTTACAAAATAAAAAATCTTTGTCATTCTTAAGATGTAATTAAAATATAACTGTCTATATTTATTTATTAGCTGATTTTTTTTTCATATTTTTCTTTACATATATTTGGTTCAGTTAATTAATATTCATTTCACAAATGTTTCTCAGCTAAAGCTCTGCCAGCTTATACCAACAAGAGAAACCCTGATGCCAAGGCTATTTGTGATTTAGCCATGTACAACTATATTGAGGTAATTATTAGATATTCATTCTCATTGTCTGGTGTCTTTTCATTGGTACATACGCAATGATATATTCATTCTCATTGTCTGGTGTCTTTTCATTGGTACATACGCAATGCTTTTCAAACACTACTATGAGCTAATATGTTTGACTGAGGGGGAGTGACCTTCGCAGTTGACACAAATGCCTTATTTGGAGTCATATTGTAACACTATTTTTTTTTAGCTTACCCAAACTGATAGATCTTGGCAAAAATAAGTCTAGTCAAAGTCCTGGCTACAAAATTATCCTATTTTTAATAATAATTAATTTGTTTTGCACATTGTGCACTATACACAATACATTACTAGAGCAAACACTTTGTAAGATAGCACACAACATATGTGTTCATACCCCAGTTTATCTATACTTGTAGTCATCACTTTTGTCAAATTTATTCTGGAATCTTTTATTTTGGGCCATTCATTTACCAGATAATCCTCATGAAAAGTCATACAATAAGCTGAAACAATTACCCTAAGTATTAATTTTATTATACCGTATTGTGAAACATCATGTATATTTCTCCTCTGCAACTGTTTTTCAGATGAGGTCAAAGGTGAACACTACAAGTTTCCTGATCAGAAAAAAACTGGACAATTTACTCTTTAAGATTTTCCCAAAGACATGGGTGCCTCTGTACACCATGGTAAGAAATATCTAATTGTTGTGAATGACTTATAAAAATGTCTAAATGAGATCAAATTAAAAATCCAGAGCTACTACCTATACATTTGCATATACATTCAGGTTTCTTTCACAAGAATTGGTTATCAAGAGGCAATCCAACGCAGAGAATGGCAAGATAAGGTAATTGACTTGACTTGACCACATTTTACTAGCTTCATTAAACTATGGAAAATATTCTTAGAGTAACAAAAAAATTAGCTGGTGACTGTAGGGTGAATTACATAAACAAAAAACTATATACTGGCTACATCAGTGGGTCTGTAGCCTAAACAAAAACATGTATGAAATATCAGTACAAAATATTTGGTACAATGAGGCAAAGCATAATCTGGTAGATAAAAATCACAAGTTTTACCATAGAATGCTTTTAAAATTTATAAAACCTGCATCTTTATCAAGAGGCTTGATTATGATTCTTTCATGCTTAGGCAAGCTCTATGAAAAGATGCCTTAGGTGGATACTTCAGTGGATTTATCTAAATACAAGTCTGGTTAATTAATACCTTCAATACCAGATAATCACATAATAAGAAGAAGAACTAAAAAAAAAAAAGCAAGACTATGAAATCTTTTATGTATAATTAACTGCACACACACAGACTTACAAGTGTATCTACATACACTAATTTATTAATAATTAATATTTAAATTCTAAATTAACCTAAAATAAATGTTGTAATGTTAAAATTTGATAAAAGTGATTTTAAAATGTGTATTGATTAGTTTATATTAGTATTTGTTTCTAAATTTCACAGATTCTGACCAGATGTTTGGCAGTCCTGGCCATCAGTGGTATGGTGGGTCT
>JADKLZ010000104.1:24384755-24403894 GCA_021533235.1 Biomphalaria straminea
GATAAGTAAGATAGAAATAACTTTAACAATAGACAATTCTGTGTGTGTGTTAATGACAAACAAACCAAAAAAAAGCAGTTAGGCTAGTGATGTCCCATGATTGATTAAACCACAAATGAAGTCAAAACAATATCTCTTATGTTCCTTTTTGAGTACCATAAACTGTTCTAATGTCTTTCACTATTGACATATCATCACATCTTTTGTTTTTTTAAATTATTAAAATTTGAATATGTTGTCTTGGTTTGTATAAAAAAACAAGTGTAATAAATATACATTTTTTAATATGTGTCAATTATTGTTTACCAGTAAATTTTTTATTATTATTAGATTGTGCACAAAACAAAAAGATTACAGATACTATGCCAGAAATAATTGTATTGAATCTAATAGTTTTAATTACTCCAACTGTCTGTACAGTAAAAATCTTGTTCACATTATTTCTTCCACTTCAAATTCTCAGATCAAGTTGAAACTTTGTTCAATTATTCATTTTCGATAACAACACATGAATAATTAAAAAAATTAACCAGTTAGTCATAATTAATTTTTTTTTTACATAGAAAATGTACTAAGCAAAGGGGAAATAAGCCTTTGTAGAGAATTTGGTCAATCACATAGACATAAATAAATATAGACTGGTCGATAAAAGAGTTTTATGAAACGAAAATTTGTGACTTGCAATTTTGTGTATTTTATTTATGTCTGAGTTTTGTTTAATCTCTAAGTCTGAAAATCATGCAATTTTTCACAATTCGGAAATCCGAATACAATAGATATACATGTTTTCAAATTACATCAAGTTATTTCCTTTTTCCAGTCTATATCCATAGATATGTATGGTCAATCACCAACAATGATATGTTAACTATAAAACCTTTTTTTTTAATAAGTACTTGAATATCTCATGGCAAACATGTGGGCTTTTCATCATTGAGTTCAAATACAGACTTGTGGGCTTTTCATCATAGAGTTCAAATACAGACTCAAGCATCTTTCTTTCCTTTTTTTAAAATCACTTTTGAAAAGTCAGCATGGGAAACTTGCAAGATATCCCCCTCCCCTCCACAAAGTGATTGGACCATAGCGCACTATTAGAAATTTTTTATTTCTTGTTGCGATAACTTTTTTTTTACCATAATTTAATAAAGAATATTGTTCCAGTGTATCAATAAACAGTTGTTCAGAAACATGTTCAGATTCCATTTTTTTTTAAATGTTGGCTTGACTTGAAGTATTTCTCAGACATAAAAATAAAACATAAGGTATGATTGTTCAAAAAGAAAATGTTTTAATGAGAAATGGATCCTCAGACATTGTATACCTTTGAGGTAAATTAAATAAACAACATGTATAGAAAACAATCCCACATGGACAACACTGACTACATCTATTTATAAAACTCATGTTCTGTTTCATCCTTCTTGATGTTGTTCTTGTAACCTTTTTCAAAATCTTTGGCCAGTACAACATATCTGTTCTCTCTGACAGCTTGCATGCCAGCCTGGAAGAAAAGACAACTTCTTGATAAGGTGGGGCATCATTTATTGATTGTGTAATCTTACTGTGTTCTGTTGAACTTGTACAAGTCTACCCTATCAGCTCATTTGTTCAATCATATCAATGAGCCTCTATACCAAACACCAGTTTTGTTTTATCAACCTTTTGCATATGAATACTTGGGGGAAAAAAAAAGAGGGAAGGGCAAGGAGAAACTCATGGAACAAGTGAAAAAAAAAAGGTATATCTTTCATAGATACAAAACAATGAAATGATGAAGTGCAGCTTACAGACATGGGTGCCAAGACTTGCCAGTGACAAAAGTCTTGCGTAAGGCAAAGGCTCTATGCCAACTGTTATGGAAATAATGGATGAGATCTTTGAGGGTTGAAATAAATGTACAAGTATCAGGACAGAATCTGAGGTGAATTAAAAGGTCTTGGAATTGAGTTCAAAATAAACTGGGACCATGACAGAACAAAGTTGGTCAGTAAGTAGTGTGATATGTGTACTCTTCAAAGTCCCAAAAAAGCTGTAAATACTAACATATTCACAAACATTCAAGTTTCTACAAGAACAGCAAGCATGTTATTTATGCTACCTGAATTTGCTGCTTAAAAACCTATACCGAGAAGAAAAAAGTGTGTTTCCAAGGTCCACAAATCAATAAGTAACATGCAAAGTCTACTTTGGTGAATCTATCATTAAAATGAAGTTATAGTGTGTTAAATCTTTGCATAATTCTTACTTAAGATTTCAAAATATTTTCATTAGTAAAAAAGAATTCTGTTCTTTCTCCCCCTAAACATTTCCTGTAGACATTTGACATTAGCTCACATCAGATTTAACATCTGAAACTACTACCACAGATTCCAAAGTAACAAACTAGTTTTTTTAGCTAATTTTTCATTTGTTTCTTGGCATCCAACTTATGACACTTGGGGAGAGGAAGAATTTAGATTCAAATTTTCTGATGAAAAAATAGTAGCAAACCTTGACAATAATTTAAGATAGCTAATACAAATTTCATAAAACCAAGGCTACAAAGATATGTCTCAAGGGATAAAAAAAAAGACAACTAACCTCTTGACATATAGCATTGATATCAGCACCACTAATTTTGTCAGGCCTGGCCACATAGTCCTCAAGGTCAACTTCATCACTCAGGTTCATCTTCCCTGTAATGGTGGAGAAAATAAGTCGTTTCTGTCGACGATCTGGTAGCGGGAACTCTATTTTTCTGTCCAGCCTTCCAGGCCGGAGTAACGCGGGGTCAAGTGTGTCTGCCCTGTTGGTGGCCATGATTACCTAAAATATTGATAACAGACAAGTGAAATGTCAACTCTACAGTAAATGTCAAGTGAGAACATTTAGATCTGAACACAATTCATAAAAGCATAGCTTGAAACAATTCTAACCTTAACATTCACAGTTTGATCAAAGCCATCCATCTGATTTAAAAGTTCTAGAAGGATTCTCTGGACCTCTCTATCAGCTGAAACAGATAAAATAACACACTATACAACATAGCATGAAAGAGACTTTAATACAATTTACAAATACAAAAAGTTTTTTACTACAAAGACTTTAGATATTTTTGTATGAAAAGACAAAACACAATTTACACAATTCAATTTTTATTTTATTTTTTTTTATTCTATTCTATTATTTTCTTATTCTAAATTAGAATATGTTCAGTTCAAAACTCTAACAACTGAATATAATGTAAAACAATTTTCTCTATATCTGGTATTAAATCAACAATATATAGTTAAATGAACAAATGTAAAGTCTATAGGGAAAATGCGTATTAATATAAAATAAAGAAACTTATGTTCACCTCCTGTTTGAGCATCAAATCTTTTTGTAGCTATAGCATCAATCTCATCAATAAATATAATGGCAGGTGCATTCTCCTTAGCTAGACGAAACACATCACGCACCATCCTGGGACCTTCTCCCAAATATTTCTGGACAAACTCGGAACCAACAACACGAATAAATGCAGCTGTTAACAGAGAAGACAAAAAATTTTGTTGCGAAGGAAAAAAAAAAAGATAAATGTAAAGAGACTGTATTCTACAATCTACCAGTGCACAGTATTCTCATTCCTCAAAGATTCACCTGTAGTGTGATGGGCCACTGCTTTGGCCAACATAGTTTTCCCACATCCAGGTGGCCCAAACATGAGGACACCTCGAGGAGGGTCAATGCCAATCTGTTTGTAGAGCTCAAAGTGAGTCAAGGGCAGCTCCACGGCTTCCCTGACTTCCTGCTTCTGTATGTCCATACCTCCAATGTCATGATAAGCAACATCTGGCTTCTCATCTGAAACAATCACAAGTAGATTATTCATTGACAGTAGGTTTAGCACAATGAAGCTCATAGTGATCTAAATGTACATAAGTCAAATGTCTACCGACACTCTGTCAACATGATCTAAATGTACACAAGTCTAATGTCTGCTGAGTCAACTAATGTTGACATTATTAATCAGTTAAGTTCTAAATTTTATATGATTTTTTTTTCTAACAATAAAATTTATTTCACATTGTTAATTTGTTTCATTAATCTGTATTTTTGTTTTTATTATTGGTGACCTATAAATGTTTTTTTTTGTCTTACACTAAAAAGTTTGTTTTTAAATAATAACAATTAAAAAAATTATCTAAAATAAACAATAGTTGAAAAAAAAAATTCCACTATCTAACATATCTATCTGTTAGACTAAGAGTTGCTGTCATGAGTTTTATGAAATGCCTAAAAATACATCTGTACAACTGACCAGCTTGTAACATGGTGATGCTGCTATCTGCCTCAGGGGGTAGGACATCCACCAGTGCATTGCTGTGCTTGTGGAGTGCAACACTTGCTGATGGCTTCAATAGCTCTCTGTCTATGGTACTCAAGATTCTAACATAATAGTTGGAGCCTAAGATAAGAAGAGAAGATACAACTGAACAAATGTCATGTATGTGTAGATTATTACATAAAGATAACTTTAAGACAAATTGTAACTTGAATGTAGCCAGTCTTATACGAAAGTGGCTTGCACAAAATCAATTCACAGAAACTATAAACATCAAAAAGTGAACATGAAAATTACAAGTGTTCAGTCAAAGGTAAGAGCTATTACTATAAAGTTTCAGATCAGCTGAAGATGCAGTATTACATAGCCTCAATAAAGTGATTTCAAATTTCATCTATAACATACCTGCCTACCTAAAAAAGTCCATATGTGTATTCCTGAGGGTCAAAATGTGTATTTTGGGACCTCAATGTGTAACACATACGCGAACGACTTTTTTTTAACCGCATAAACCGAAATGATATTAAAATTATATATATATTATAATTATATATATATATATATATATAAAATGATATATATATTAATATAGACCTATGGATAGATAGATAAATAATTTAATTCTCATATAATGTAAGAATAACTAGTAAATATAGAAACTAAAATTTCTAAATAAATATAGTCTAGATCTAGATTAATTCATTAATCTAGAGTGACTAGATTTTTGTCTCTCTACAGACTAGATCTAGATCTACCTAACTGATTACAGTTTTAGATATATCGAGATCCAACTATACTCCTATTACTACATATAGATTTTCTATTTATATTAATAAATTTCTAATAGTAGGCCTATGTCTATAGACTTAGAATCTAGAAATACCAATAGAGATCTTAGACCTAGTCATTGCACTTCTTTATCTTTAACCTAAATCTAAAATATGTAGACCAAGATCTAGAATAAGAATGTAGACATGGTAGAACTAGATTTTCTAGATAACTAGAGAATTTCAATCTATCTTAGACTTAGACGGTAGCTAGGTCTAGATCTACTGTATAATAAGTATTATAAGTAGATATAGTCTGATATCTAAATCTAGATTCTTAGATCTAGAGGTCTATATAGAATATAGATCCAGATTATTCTAAATCTAGACATCTAGATATAGCTAAAATAGGTTGCTTGGAATCAATAGCGCTTAAATATTTTTTATTAAAATTAATATGGGAGTCATTTTTTTTTTGCATTCAACTTTTTTTAAGCTCCAAATTAATTAATCTCTAATGAAAATAAAGTCACGTTGGTGACTGAATGATACCAACCCACCACCCCCCCCTCTTGCGTGGTACCAAACCGCTATTCCCACCACTCTAGCGTTCTTCATTTGATGACTAGATTGATTCCAATCAACGTATATCTAGATCTGGGCTCAATGTATCCACCCCACCTTTTCTGTTTTTTTTCCCCACAACACGACGGCTTAGCGCATGACCTCTTTGTCAAAGTTGCCGCTTAGCATGACCTCCGTGGCCGCTCGTAAGCTAGTTAAGAGAGGGGAAAAAAAAGGTACGAAATGCGTAACGCGACGGGTTTAATTCGTATTTGTGTACTCGCTGTCATTTTTGGGCGCTTTTGCGTAACGAATATGCATTTTGCGTAACGGTAGGCAGGTATGCTATAAAATTGTTGTAATCTGTGCTTCATCAAACTAATTCCCCATTAAGGCTCACATGTCAATTATGCATGTAAAGTCAAATTTAAGTGTCCTGATATCTTTGGCACAGAGGTAGATGCTAAAATATTGTTATATTTTTTTCAATTCCTGGCTTATTCTATACAGAGCAAAGTGGACCTAAGATAATCAACCACAAACGTTTTGCTTGGTTGCACACACTCTAAACACCCTCTCCCCCATTTTACATTACATCATGACAAACATGGTAGGCAAGTCTGGATATCTATATCAATTATCAACACTTGTACAAACTGAACCAATTACCTGTTGTAATATCTATATCAATTATCAACACTTGTACAAACTGAACAAATTACCTGTTGTAATATCTATATCAATTATCAACACTTGTACAAACTGAACCAATTACCTGTAGTTGAGCCGACAATGCCATTGTTGTGGTCAACAGCCTCTAAAAACTGACCAATCACCAGCGGCACACTTTGAATTCTCTTGACTTCTTCTTGCGCATGTAAATATTCTTTCTTTAAGTTTTTCTGTTCATCTTTGATGTACTCTTCCTGAACTTCTAAAAATTCCAACTGTCTCTCTAATTTCTGCAAAGTCACAATCAAAGATAAAACAGTTATATAATTACAAATCTTTTGTTGAATCAGCATGTCAGAATATGTTTTATCACAAACCATTATGATACTTGTCACAGGTCAAATTAAGTAATACAATTGTGAGGCATAAAAGGAGTCAATTATTGGGTGTCACAGGACTGGAGGTGTAGGTATGTGAAAAACCTGAATCAACATCAAGCATTCAGATTAGTAAATTGTGCACTGAATCAAAATGTAGCATTCAGAGTAGTGAATTGTGTATAGAATCAAAATGTTGCATTCAGAGTAGTGAATTGTGTATTAAGTCAAGATTTAGTTTTGAAGAAGAAAATTGTAACTTTACTTTTGAACAAAGGGTGCGGTGGCTGAGCGGTAAAGCGCTAGGCTTCCGTACTGGAGGTCCCGGGTTCGAATCCTGGTGAAGACTGGGATTTTCATTTCGGGATTTTCGGGCGCCCTTGAGTCCACCCAGCTCTAATGGGTACCTGACATTAGTTGGGGAAAAGTAAAGGCGGTTGGTCGTTGTGCTGGCCACATGACACCCTCGTTAACCATGGGCCACAGAATCAGATGACCTTTACATCATCTGCCCTATAGACTAGAGATGGGAAACGAACCGAACCCGAACCGAACACACCGAACTCGAACCCTACTTATGACCGAACCGAACCGAACCCGAACTTTAGACCTGACCGAACCGAACCGAACCCGAACTTTAAAGTTGCTTGGTACGAACCGAACCGAACGAACCCTCCTTTTCTTAACCGAACTAATATTGCAATTTGTTCAATCCTTTCAAAAATATATCTTTTTTTAATAATAATAAGACCAAGTCCACCAACCAGGCCACGACTTTTCACTTATCTCTCCTTGATCGTGCAAAGATAAACAAACAGTCACCTACAGTGGCCTTAGGCGCCGGCTGCCCGACTATCAAGGTCGACACCACCTGAGCTATATACTTCATTCTTTTTCCACCCCACGTTTCTCTGTAATGGAGAAGATTATTCCTGTCAACACGTGTCGTAACATTGGAAGGTGCGACTTTTATCACTAATTAGAGAATTAGACTTCGCCCACGTGATAGATGACCCTTAGTCTATCGCAGTTCCTATTTCCGGACCAATATAAGGTGGACCATTCTTTTCAGGCCTTTACAGTCCATTACATTGATCATAATTATTGCCTTACAAACAAATGTATTGGACTATTTGAGTTTACCGAGTAAGTTACCATCCCATAATTTCTATTTTAAACATAGAGCAGATGACATCCAGAGCAGACGTGAGTCTATCCCTCTATATAGCGATACAGCTAATAATGTTTACATATGACTATATACAGCGTTTAGTGTCATTAAGAGAGCTCGTAATGCGAGCAGCCAATCATAGTGAGAGGAATATGGGGGGAAGGATGCAGAGACAAACTGTTTGTATTGCAGGCCTGGGGTTTGGTTCCCGATGTTTATGTCGGAGAAATCGCGCGGTAGGCACTCTAAATTGAATCACTGTAAGGCGCTTACTAGATGTCACATAATTATGAAAGGTTAAGTCACCGTAAACATATGAGGGTATTGATTACGACGTAGTCAAATGGTGATTGTTGAGAAGATTATGTCATATGTCGAAACAGATCAAACTGTCTAGCAGGACGCCTGGTCTAAGTTAACTTACTACGGTGTCAAACTGTAGTCTATAGAAAATGTTGACCTGACGCCTAATTGCAAAATATATAATTAATTGTTTGTAAGACCCAGCTAGTCCAAGTCACTGCTAAGTCAGAGGTTCTAAAACGTTTTGACCGGAGGACCCCTTTGTACAGTCATAACTTGCCCACGGACCCCTGAATGAAAAAGCTACTATAGGCATAACATATTGTGACGTTACTTTCTCTCTGTCACACGCCGAGGATTGTAAATAATAATTTGATAAGCTCAATAAATGAAGACAGAATTACTTCTGTAGTTTCTCGAACAAACTTTAATGACTTCTTCTGCTTTCTTGAACAACAACTCAATCTAAATCTTGAATAATAAATCTTTACTTATAAATAAATATCACTTCGTATAACATTTACTCTCTAGTAGATTTCTAAGAGAAGATTAAACATAGGACCATCGCTCTATTAAATACAATACAAGAACTTTTCTTCCACTATAACCATTTCTAAGCGAGGACCCCAACTAACTCCTTTTCCCCTTATTTATACTTTTTCAAATCGTATCTTCCAGAAGCATAGAAAATTCTCTGATAACTAATTTAGTAACGTTGACCTTCTGGAAGCTGACGTGTATAATTTTTTCCCTTAACCTCTTTCTACGATTGGCTATTCTAAAATTAACTTGTTTACGCTGGACTCGGTGGAATAGTCAGTTTTTTCTTTTGCGATCATTGTCATGTCAGTTAAACCATGTCAAGTCCATTTTGGCTGATGCAAAGCAGTTTGACAAACTTGAGCAACTAAACAATGTAAATGAAAAAATGTTAAGTGACGTTGTTGAATTTTTGCATCCGTTTCACAAGGCTACTGTGCAACTGTCTCATGACAATGTGCCGACATCCCCTGATGTATGGCCGATGCTATTTCATCTTCGGTCACTCTGTAAGATCAATGGTTCAGACAGTGACAGTATGCGTGATTTGAAGGCAGCTTTTCTGTCCAGCTTGGAGGAAAAATATATTATTCACCCACTGCACCAACTTTCAACTATTATTGTGCCATCTTATAAATACTTGACTTTTGTGAATGCAGAAGATCGTGAAACTGTTTATTCGGAGATGTGTAAAATGGTAGACAAGTTTAAGACTTCTTCAACACACCAGGTGGAATCAAAGCACTCAGACGTTGCATGTATAGACAGTTGTGGCGAATGCAGTCATTCAGATCAACCACCTCTTACCAAAAAGAGAAATGTTGACCCTGAGTCGTTTGATTTACTGTCAGACTTTAAGACAGCAGTTACTCCATTAACTAATGCTGATAGTAATAACACGAGACATTAACTTGAAAAACATTTGGCACTGCCAGTGACTGACTGCAACACATTGGAATTTTGGAAAGAGAACGATTGTGAACATAAGCTTCCAATGATGGCATCGATCGCTAAAAAGTTGTTGGCTATTCCCGCTACAAGTACTGCCAGCGAAAGAGTATTTTCAGTTTGTGGAGTGACAATAAGTGATTGCAGGTCTAGGCTTAACCCAGAAACATTACACATGCTGACATTTCTCAAGTACAACATGCAACCCTGATTGCTTAACTGACCTTAGGATATTTTTGATACCATTATATGCATATAATATCCTATCGTTATTCATCACATTTACTGTTGTTATATTTTTGTGTATATAACTGAAGCAATTTTTAGTTTGAAGTTGCAATAGCTAACATGTTTCAAATAATTTGTTTTATGTAAAAATTCAAATGAAAGTGTTTTAGATAATAAATTGCATTAAACCTTATAACTTAATTTTGTTATTATATAATTTCATAACATCGAACCGAACCGAACCCGAACTTCAGACCTGACCGAACCGAACCGAACCCGAACTTAAGACCTGACCGAACCGAACCGAACCCGAACTATACTCGTCATCGAACCGAACCGAACACGAACTTAAATCTGACCGAACCGAACAGAACCCGAACTTTAAAAATTGGGTTCGATTCCCATCTCTACTATAGACCACAAGGTCTGAAAGGGAACTTTACTTTTTTTACTTTACTTTTGAACAAGTGAACATACAGAATTTAGTTGAATGAACTAGTATTTTATAATTACGTCTAGTTGAATCTACGTAGATACAAGAAACTAGAGGATGTTGAATATTGTTGATCTTGCAATGGTTTTGTGTAATATTTATTTTCATTGCATCCATATCCTAAAATTTGCTGAATAACATATCATGATCATTATTGTACTGTAATGAAGCATTTCTGTCAACAAAACATCTTCATTTTTATAATTTATATAAATATTCAAGATGAACGAATGATGAAAATAGTTCAGACTCTTACTGAAAGCTGATACAAGTGCTGGATTACAAAAGAAACAGACATCGCCTTCTTAGGAATATTATTATATCAATACATTTCACATAGTAAATAAAATAAACACTGTCTAAAGATCTGTAATAATTATTTGTGTCAACTGACAAGCCATTTATTATTAGGACGTTTAAACATTATCATTTGATTTCACTGGCTTCACTCAATGAATATATATGTACATGAAGTAAATACAGAAAGGAATTTTAATTTTGTTCCATACCTTATATTTGACATACAAATCTTCTACATCTGGATTCATAGGATCCCCAGATCCTCCAGCCATGGATGTACCAGGCCGTGAGTCAGGCAAATTTGATTCATCCTAAATTTACAGACAAAATATAATTATTTTCAAAGAGCTGCAATAAGTAGCCTATTAGATGATTTAAATTTAAACAAAAGCCAGTTTTTATAACATAGAATAGATTAATTATACCTAAGAAATCTAAATCTAAGATGAGCTGCAGATCTGGTAAAATGTTAGTTCTTGTGTAAGTAACTTTAGTAAAGACTAAGACATTACTCACTCTAGACTCTAGAATTATAATAAATGACAAATAATTATCATCTATTATGATCTATCTTTTAGATCTCTCTCAATATTCTCAAGTCAAACTGTTAGCGTTAACTAACAGAGTATGAGATAATGAGTAGATCTAAATCTAGTAAAGTTGTTAGTATATATACCTAAGTCTAAGTCAATTATAATTGTAAAATAAACAGTCAAGCAGATAAGAACTCTGTAAAATAAAAATAAACTAAGAAGTGACATTGCAAAATAGAGGATCTGGTAGAATACATTAGTCATTACGACATTAATAATTTGATTACAACAGTGAACAGTGACAACACTGGATACTCTAAAATCTAGACTTTTATTCAACATCATAGCTTATATTTTCAACAATATAGAACTATTAGCTTAAAATATGGCATAAAAATTATTCTCTAATTGGAATAGTATATTTTAATAAAATATTTTAGATCTATTTTTATGACTCTTTATTGACGTGCCTTTTGATCGTTTCCTGACAAGCCAATTTCATCCATGTTGTTTTAGAAAATAAAAACTATAAATAATAATTTGCGGAAGAAACGTATTTTATTTTTAATATTATTTATTGAATATCAATAGAAAAATATAAATTTTAACTCATACATACATCTAATTTAGGTTTAAATAGATATAAGATAGCATTTTTCGGTAACAACCATTAATATATTTTCTTTTGAAAATTTTATTTTGTTTTGATTTACCATCGCTATGTTTTTTAAAATTTAGAGTCCTTATCTACGGCAACGTTTACAAATGGAGTAAGCCCAATCGCTGTCTTATTTTATTGTCGAGCAAGGATAATCTTCACTTATTCAATATGACTTCGAGTGGTAGATCTACACTAACGCCATCAAATAGATATTCACCATTACCACCAATAAAATCAAAAATTGATAGGGAGTTTATTGATGACTTAAACATGTTTATAAAGGCTGAACTTTGTAAAATAAGGACAGATGATGAAGAGCAGAAATATCTCGTTTGGAAAGCTGCATTTAATAAAGTATGACTCAAACTTTAAAAAAAATGCATACATTAAAAATGTTGGGGTCAAATTTCACATCAAAAATTGATGCATATTTTACTAATCTTCAGAATCACTTTTATCTAAACTGCCTATCTATGATATATGATAATTTTGTTTACTTATTATATTGATTTGATAATATATAATATAAATGTAATATAAATGTAAGTAGATCTATCGTAAACTATCACATTGTACTACTGAAAGTGCTACATGCAGTATAAAGGCTTTTGGCCTCTGGGATAGACAGCCCACTCTAGAGCAGACTGGCTATATATATATATAGGTAAAATGGGCGAATGCCTGGTGAGCCAGTACAATCGGTCAGTCTGGTCGCGACGGCAGCAAAACACAGATGCTGGAACACATTTTCTTGATTTTTTTAAAACTATTAAACTTAATTTCCTTTTAAATTCAACAAGAATAAAAAAAAATGTACACCATACACTGTACAAATTATCATTCGCAAAAGGTTAGACCATACGTTTTTCTGTATGTGTTTCTGGCATGGACTTCAATACTGCTTTGATGTCTTTGAGGTTGTGTTTGGCCTAATCATTTTGCTGGTCAGTCATCAAACATGAGTGTAGCCTAAAGGGGATTTGTGGTTATCCTCCCCCTACAATACAAAAACTAAAGCAAAACTATAGTTATCATTTTCTACCAGTCACTGGACTCCATCAATTAAGTGCAGTGACTAGCTGATTTTGTTTTTTAATTTTTTAATTGGAAGATTAACAAGCTAATTGCACAGTAGAAACCTCAGTATATCTATTTTTAAAGCTTAAAATAACGGAAATAATGCTTGGATCCGAGGCCTGCTGTGGGAGCTCACAGTGCTCTCACAGACTCCCTAGCTTTCTTTGGCAATGTGTACTGTCTTTTAACTAATTAAAGTAAGAAAGTATTCTTGGGTAGAAAAGAATGAAAGAATGAAAGGTCAGAATGAAGATTAATTACATAAACACTCACACACACACACTCTAGCAATATAGCAGATGGGTGTTAAAAAATCCAATATCACCAAAATTATCCTGGCTACACCCATGATCAGACATGTCATTTGCTGGCCGGTTGCTATGGTAATGCCTGGGCTGATTTTGATACCCAGTCTGCCACTGGCCCACTCCCTTTTGCATGATCAAAGGATTCTTTAATGTTAAGTTTTATCATCAAATCTAATGAAAATGTTACTCAACATTGAAAATCACCTTTTTACCCCCTACCCTACTTGTAACAAATCATAACAAAGCGCAGTAATACCTCCCCCCATATTAACATAAAAAAAAGACTTATTTCCCAAATAACATTTTTCATTATGGTATCGATAGCAATATTATATATATTTATTTATTTATTTATTTATACATATAGGTTATTGAACATGTTGTGGCTTACAGACCCATACTTACTGCTATCAAAAAAGAATATGAAGATACTATTGAAATTATTAAGACAGGGCAAAAAAATGCAGACTTTCTACATCTTAAATTGAAATCAATGGCTTCTGAACCATCCACGCTGAGGAACTACAAGAAGAGGGCTGATGAGCTTGAAGAAAGGTAAAATGTTCAAAAAGTGAATATTTCTGTCAATATTTTTGGCACTTTAATTTATTTTTCTAAAAGAATTTGTATGTTTAAAATATAAATAAGGAGTATACTGTAAGTTGGATAATTGAAATAAACGTTTAAATTCTAATTATTAATATATAATTGGAAATCTTTAGTTTACGAAAGAATCTGCATTACTTAGATTCCCATTGAAGTCTATCCTTATACGTTTTGAAGGTTCCTTCAGAAATGACAATTATTACATTCTAGCCTGGCAGCATGGCAAGTGGGCAGTATTTGAAGTCAAGACCATCGTAATCTGAAGCACATACTTCATGACTAGGCAGCCAATGACATAATATCATGATAATTGATATACAGTTTTCCTGAGATTTCTTGGCTTTTGATCATGAAATTGTAATTCTGGCTATTCATATTTTCTATCAGAAATGTACCCTGATTACTTATATGAGAAATAAATGTAGATAACAAATTCATTGGTAATATAATAACATATTCTTTAATCATAATAAAAAAAGTATTTATCGATGTATCTTCTTTTTGAATGACTCAGTAAATACAAAGCTGTTATCTCACAGATATATGCAACATGTTTAAACAATTGTATTTTCATATAGGATTGTACTTATCAAGAAAGAAAATGAGAAACTTGAACAAGAAATAAAAGACATGCAAGCTTTGAAGGAAGAAAGAGAAAAGCGACCTAAGACTGCAGAAACACCAAGGAGACAACTCAAAACAGACAACAGATTTATTCCAGGTAAATAAATACAAATAAAGTGTAGCTTTTGAATATTGGAGATATTCTTTTGTAAGTGTTATGCCAATATAGTTAATAATTTTCTAAATTTATAAAAAAACATGCTAAATAAAACAGTTGAGTTATCATAGATAGATCAAAGACAACTGAATATGTTGAGTAGCAGAGTTAAAACATGCTTTAACTAGATTAGCAGCAATCATTTGGTCTTCTTGCCTAGCCAGTGTCTTGGACTTCTTTGGTCACTCAGTTATATCACATTCCCCTCTATTTCTTCAATAATGTCTCTGTCTAGCCTCTATTTACATTTCAATAAATCTTCTGTTTTTCAAAGTGTTTTTTCATTTTCTGATTTTATTTTAATAATTTTTTTATTTTTTTTTACTTTTCTCTTTCTGCTAGGAAAAATTTTGAATATAGAAAATGATAAAATATAGAGATAGTAATATTACTGTTTCAGTCTTGACAGTGGCATAGCTAGGGTGGGTGGAGGAGGGGGGAGAAATAGAAAATCACCCCAGGCACTACTTGAGGGGACCCCCAAATGAGTGTTTTTTACATTAAAAATTAAATATTACTCAAAATGCAGGGCCCCCCCAAAGAGGTTATCCCCCCGGGCTCCCATGTGATGGAAAATTCCTAGCTATGCCCCTGAGTCTCGATAGATATATTGTAATGTGCTTGTAGTGTTAATGGCTCTGCTATGAGTCTTGACATGGTGTTTTAATTATTATATGTTCTGTTTAGTTTACATTTAAAAAAAAAGAGAGTTCTATCTAATGTGTAGGTTTAGCACTAGAAGAGATGACTGACATGAAAGTTCTTCAGAAAAAGTTTGAAGCTCTTGATAGGCAACTCAAAGAGTTAAATATCAGCTTGAAGACAAGATTCCTACCAAAGACACACAAAGTTCAGCTCAAGGAAACATTAGATACCAAAGTGACAACTAGAGACCAACTGCTGCATCAAAGTTTGGTAAACAATGTTTTTAGGTGGTATCAATACCATCAATATATATGTTTTTGTTAGATTAAATTTGGAATGAGTTGCTGAATTACATTTTTACCTATGTAATGGAAGTAAAAATTCCCCTTTCAGACCTCGTGGTCTATAGGGCAGATGATGTAAAGGTCATCTGATTCTGTGGCCTACAGTTAATGAGGGTGTCATGTGACCAGCACAACGACCAACAGCCTTCACTTTTCCCCAACTAATATCAGGTACCCATTGGAGCTGGGTGGACTCAGAGGCGTCCAAGGATCCCAAAATAAAAATCCCAGTCTTCCCCATGATTCAAACCCAGGACCCCCGGTTCAGAAGCCAAGTTCTTTACCACTCAGCTACCATGCCTCCATTTGTTTTACTATGTAATGGAAAGAATACATTTCATTTCAAAGATGTAAAATTGTTTTTATGTCTATATATTTATGTATATATATATATTGGATGTTTAAATGTTTTTAAAAAAATATGTTAGAAATTATAGCAGTAGACAGCATTATGCTAATAGATCAAAAAGAGTATATGTTGTTCATGGGATGTCACTTGAAATAACCTTCAGAGTTAAATCATCAAAACTGATATAATAAACATTAACTATGTCACTCTGTACATACATTTGTACACTATGTTATCAGGTGTATAAAGCCAGATGTCAAAGGTTAAAGATTGCTCTGGAAGCTGCTCAGGCTTACAATCAAATGAAGCCACCTCATCAAACTGTTGGGGATGCTGTAACTTTAGCATTTCATCAAGCAAATGGAACATTTCAGGAAGAGAAAGGTAAAATGTCCCTTTAGGCAAAAAAAAACTCATTAAAATTTCATTAGATACAATAATGACATTGTTAACTTATGTATTCTTATAAAACATGCCAAGATACTTTGCAGTAAAATGTTTTTACAAACCATTATGTTTTTCTAGTCTTATGATAGGATCCTGCTCTTATTTGATAAATAATCAACGAGAAATAGCTTATGAAGTTGTTTTTATTTTATTTATTGTATTTATGACTTTACTAAGGATTTTTTGTTTTAAATATCCTTTTATTAAGTCATTTAATTATTTTTCAATAATATTATGCTTTATAATATCAAAGAAATTATAATATCAAAGAAATTTGTTTTACAATTGTGCATAGTACACATCAGTTCAACAATAGAAAATATTTATATGTTTAATATACAAATACATAAGATATTCTATAATCATCCTCTTATATTTACAGTTAAACATTTCAAATTGGGATATACACAAATTACTTTTTATCCAAAAATGTAATTCCCAAGGGAAGAAAAAAAATTATAGACTATTTTTCTTCTACAATTTTGCAAATGTAAATAATAAGTAAATACAACTATTAACATGCCACTCCAGACAAACTGGACAAAGAGTATGGAGATGTTTTGGCTCAGTCCAACTCCACAGAAGATGATGACCCAAACAAGGAGAAGGAGGCTGAGTTAATGTTGGAATACATAGAGAAATTTAATGAGCTGTTTGAAGATGGGCTGTTTGAAGAGGCTGCTGTTCATGCAGCTAACAGCCCTAAGGGAATACTTAGAACACAAGCAACTTTAGCCAAATTTAGAGGTGAGAATTGTTTTCTTTTATGGATGGGGGAATTTGGGAGAAGTTGGGTATGTTAGTTTGTGCTCATTCTTTAGAACTGACATTCTGGGCTGTAAAGCTGCAATGTATCTTTGAATCACGTTCTAACCTATAATTGAGTAACAATTTTTAATACTAGATTATCTTATCTTATCAAATACAGACATTACCCCATATCAGAAGATGGTTACATCCTGCATGTGTCCCTAGGTCAATCTAGTCTTGCATGTTAATCAACGACTTAAATTCTGCCAAGTCATTGCATTTCCTGGCTGAGTCAGGCAACCCATTTCCTACTCTCTTAGCGCTAGGGAAGAAGAAGCATTTGTATAATTTTTTTATATACTATGGAACACGGAATGAGCCTTTATCTTTGTGTCTTTCTAAGTATTTTATAAGGTTTAGTTTTTGTATTTGAAGGATTATGGTTCAGTGTTTTATGTATAATTGCAAATTTACTATTAAGTCTTCTATCCTGAAGACTTTCTAAGTATAATGATTTTACTAAAGCTGTTACTAAAATCAGATGTGAATATTTGTTTTCTTCATTTTAATATTTAATCAATTTTATTGTAAAATAATTTTAAAGTTACCTCCTTCAAACTGTAATTCATGCTGATATATAAATTTCAGATAATTACATTGTCACATGTGTTGATTCCTGATTGTACTTTTTAGATGTTCCAGCAAAAGGTAAAGGGAGATCACCCTTGCTAGCTTTCTGTGATGCCTTAATGTCTTCAGTGAAGGCTGCTGGGAAGAAACCTAATGAAGCTTTGTCTCTGGACTGTGTTGAGGCAGGACTTAATGAGAGCCGAATAGACATGGTGCATCACTGGCTTGCACAGGACAGGTACTGTTCTGTTTCTCATAATGATACATCACTGGCTTGCACAGGACAGGTACTGTTTCTGTTTCTCATAATGATTGTCTCTACAATAATCTCCCCTTGAATAGGTTTCATTTTTTTTAGTTCATGATGACATTCTTAGCTCTAATCTCAAATAGGTTTCAGCACGGAAGAAATTACACTTAAGACTGTTATGTCAGCAACATTCCCCTTTCTTTAAAAAATAAAATAAAATATTTTGGAAAATACCATAAAAAATAAAATAAAACAAAAACAAAAAAACAAAACATAACCTACATATATATGCTTCAATGAATATCTTCTTATCTTATACAATACAGAGGTTACTTAAAAAAGAAGATGATTACGTCCTACGTGTCATGCATTCAGTAATGCATATTAACCAATGACTTAAATTCTGCCAAGTCACTGGTTTTCCTGGCTAGCTCAGGCAATCCATTCCATATGCTCTAATAGCGCTAGGGTAGAAGGAGCTTATGTACAAATTTGTCCTAGCATATGGGACGAGGAATGTGCCTTTTTCTTTGTGTCTTTCTGAGTATTTTATTAAATTTTGTTTTTGAATTTGAAGATTATGGTTCAATGTTTTATGTATAATTGCTACTTTACTTTTGAGTCTTCTGTCCTGAAGGCTTTCTAAATTTAGTGATTTTACTAAAGGTGTTACTCTAGTCAAATGTGAATATTGATTTGTTATGAATCTCACTGCTCTATTTTGTGTCTGTTCCAGTTTCTTAATGTTTTCTTGAGTTGAGGGGTCCCAAACAGAGGATGCACATTCTATTATAGGCCTAACCAACAAACATATCACTTTTAAATTAAACATTGAAGAGTTCATTGAAAAATATAGTCATTGAATCTTGTTGGTTTCTTCAACTAGAAGATGTTTCAGAGAAAATTTTAGTCTGAAATGTGGTTAAGACTTTAGAATTAGTCTATACTCTATACGAACTGAAGCTATAATATGAAATAATTTTAAAAAATTGTTTGCTTTACATCTTGAGAAAAGTTTTATTTTTTTAGATATTTAATTCCAAGAAAATACTTTCTATAACAGGCTGACTTTAATCCCAAGAAAAT
>JADKLZ010000104.1:24476227-24489603 GCA_021533235.1 Biomphalaria straminea
CCAGTCCAAGCACAGAACAATCCGTTCGGTGAGCACTTACGAAGAATATTAACAATGAAATTACAATGAAAAAAAAACTTGATCCGCTTAAGGTCTAAACAATACAATCACGTCGGCGCCATTTGAATGTTTATACTGAATATTTATTCATATTTGTGCTGAAAATTGATACCTGCATTTCTAGTTGCTTTGCTTACCAAACAGATGACTATTAGGACGCATCTGAGTTCTGTTGGTACAAACTCTCTTCATATTTTTTTGTCTAAACTCTCAACAAAAAAAAAAAACAAAAAAAAAACAACAACGTTTTAAGCTGTTGTATTCCTCAACATTGTTGTTCTAGCAAAGATTTCCTTGTATACGTTCTTGTCAGTGGCGTAGCTAGGGTATTGGATGGGCTGTGCGGCGATTCCTCGTGATGCCATCACTCTAATTTCGAAATAAAAAGTATTTATTATTTAAGCATTGCTATTTCGCAAAGAATCGAATTTAAAAAAAATTGATTTTACAATTGAATCTCACGTGCTTTCTCGCTAGCAAACTATCGATAATTTTATCGAAATTAGTTTTTTTTCCACTGTCTTGTTCAATAGACGAAATGGCCAAATTAGTGAGTAATAAATTCGTCATTTTGGTCGTAAATATTTCTTCATCAAAGTAAGTTAGGAAAAACTTCGCTTGCATGTAACCACATTTAAAACTTCGCTTACATGTAGTCACATTTAAAACTTCTCTTGCATGTAGCCACATTTACCACAATTTTAAAAAAAAAAAAAATGTGCGAATCAAGATAGCAATATTCGGGGACGGACATATTTTTTTTTAGAAAACTAAAGCTCAATAGATTATTGTTTTGGAAGTTCGGAGACATCCGGAGAAACTGAGACAATTCGCCTACCTGAATACCTAAAATTCATATTAACATGACGTTGTTTTTATGGGGTTACTAGACAGGTATTAGCCGCTGCCCGCGGGTCTTAACTTGCGTATTGCTAATATAGTCACTGATATAGTGCATTAGAAACAATTGAAGAAAATAATAATGTTGTAAGTTAAGCGGACTTTTGCGAAGAGAAGTTTCGTAACATTTCGGTCTGCGCATGCGTGACCTTTTTAATTAGATGTTTGTAAAATGTTTTACATGTTTCGGATGTTCCTTCAGAGTTGAAGATAGTTACTTCCTAGTCCAAACCTCCCGCAGGACGACGGGGGATGGGAGCGGGCAGGGTTTGAACCCGGGACCATCGATAATTCCAAACGACAGTCCAGCGTGCAAACCACTCGACCAAGTAGTACTTGAATGAATGAAACTATTCAGAGTAGGCCTATAAACCTATATCTATCTCAAAAAGGCTTCGTAGCTTTAGCGAACGAATGTATTATTAAAAATGCTTTAGAAAAAAACAAATTTGAATGTTAATTTGAGTAAAATATGAAATGAATGGACTATAATTGTTTATGTGTTTAATTATAAAAATATCTTTGCGAAGAGAAGTTATATCATCTTAGAGTTGAATTATAGTTTTAGACCTAGACATCGACGATGTGTAACATTTCGTGAAATGTCTAATGAAAGATTGTACGTCAGGAGATCGACATTCGTAGATATAAGAAACGAATTTATGTAAAAATGCTTTTAAAACACAAATTTGAAGCTTTATTTTATTAAATAATGAAATCAATAGACTATACAGGCATACTATATTTTAATGTATCAAAAGTAAAAAACTATCTGCGCAAAGAGTAGTTCTTAAAATTAGATCTAGGTACTTTCGATCGTTTCTCATGCCAACATTGTAAACAAAGCCTAGATCCATAAAATACTATAGCTGTAGGCTAATAGAGTTGGTCAACTTTTTTTTTTGAGGATCTTAAGTTTGTTTTAGGGCTACAATACATACACTACGGTCTAAGTTAGTACCCAATGAACATTTCTGCCAAGTTTTGTCAAGATTGATCAAACGGTTTTGATTTCCATTCGGCTCATACGTACATACATAGGCCAACGCCTTACTTTCTGCTTTATATATTAGACTATTTCATGAACATTATGGTATTTCCATCAGTAGCTCTTTCGTTTGCGTCGATAGAAAATCTACATTTTTTTTTTCACCTGGCAATTTTTTCTTCTACCCGATACGTCTTTGAGGCTCTGCATCAATGTACCAAAAAATTTTGATCCAAATTTTAGATGTTAAGGTTAGAAAATAATCGAGAAATATTTGCTTTCCAAACTTTTCTGTACCGGGTATGATTTGTTTTGTTTCGTGAGCACTTTCATTACAGGAAATACTTTTTTATTTTGTTGGGGCATGTGCGTATTCGGTGTCTCAGGAATGGATCGTACTTGGATAGTAATTTCACTCCAGGATAGTTCTTTGATTCTTCAACTCGTTCGCGATGCCCATGGAGTGCCAGATAGTACTTTAAGAGAAAACGCATGATGTCTAAGATATTCCACAGATAATCTCTCCACATTTTCACCCTCTTGCTCATTTAAATCTTAAGCCTTGTTGTCAATACTGTTGCCTAGTCACAGACAAACTCCAAGTTCCCTTCAAGCCAGCGATGTGTGAGTGAGAGGCTAAAACCCCTTGGTTATTGATTGGCCATCTTTCAAGGTGGCTTGAGTTCGAATCCCGACTCTAGCAGGGTTGTGTTTGCTGAGCGGTTGAAAACCTTCTCCCAAATCCCCCCCACTAGTCCATAAAAGAGATTGGATAATTACTGATTGGTAATTTAAAACAAAACACCACCACCACCATTATAAACTTGTCCATCACCAATGCATTGAACAATGAAGTAACATCATGTAAGGCTTCAAAAGTGTAACAGTGTGTTGCCTTCAGAGACTTAAATCTGGTAAAAATTGATTCAAGCAGGTCTACAGCTTACATTTTAGATTTCATTTTAAGAAAGACTATGGGACATAACGAATTACCAAAACAAATGAATGTAGAGTAGTGCAATGTGTAGTTTTACTAAGAAAGTTTGTCCTCATCACATGATGCTCCGTGCGGCCCCCACCACCCCGCTATGCCACTGTCATGTGGTCGATGGATTTATCTAGAGATATCTGCCATGTATAATTGTTTGGTGCAGGTAGAGGGACTGCAACAAATAGTAAAAAAGGGGGTGGCCATTCAAGAAACTGTTTCAAAGTTTTGCCACTTGGATTAAATACTTAATACTAGGCCTATTTATTGAACCAATCACGTAAGATCTTCCTAGAAAATATAAATAGACTTTCATCTATAAGTACCGGAAATAGTAACCAACATATTGATTGTCACCGAGTTAAAAAGAAACTTTACAAATAACCAATAAGCAAGTCATTTAGTAGATTTAAAAAAAAAATATTGTTCAACTATTTTGTATCATAACTTTTCTACATTCCTTTCTACCAACTAAGAGTCAGGTGAGCATTTCGCCATAATCCAAACATCTGACTAGCTTATGCCTTTTTTTTTTTTTTTGACAACCTCTAACATTAAGGCTACAAACATAACAAACATTAAGGCTACAAACATACACAAAGCCAAACAAAGCTGTTGAGATGATATCACACTTTATTGGAATCAAACTTCTCTAAGTCGGTTTTAGATCTAAATAGCAAACCCTAAAACAACAGTGAGACTAAGAACAAAACAAAAGTGGCATTTATTGACTTGTACTGGCGACCTTGACTAACAACTTAAAGGTCATTGCCGAAATTCTAATTGGTAAGGGCACAAAACAACAAATTACAATGTCAGAAAATCAAAGACTAATCTGTCTTCAATAATAACACAAGGGAAGACAGCTACGTGTCTCTCGCTATGCAGTATATATAGTGTACAGATTCGTTTTGCACGTGTTGCTCAAGTCTATTGAACTATCAATACACAAGTCTCCATTGTTGGCACCTTACACTTCAAAGTCTAAATGGTCAACCGTGTATAGAAACAAAAAGTGTATCATCCGTTAATAGAATAAAGTTACAAAGTAGTTTCACTAGTTTGTGTGATTGAATACAATGGCACCAAGTGTACCACAGCCTGAATATTGTCTATCACTTTACAAAGCTGGCTACATGGAATCACTAGTCTGTGTGATTGAATACAGTGGCACCAAGTGTACCACAGCCTGAATATTGTCTATCACTTTACAAAGCTGGCTACATGGACTCACTAGTTTCTTGGAGTGTGGAAACTAGAATCTTGTCTTAGTAACAAAAACATTGATCACAACATTCCCAAAGTTTTACAGCCAAATGATGTCCACCTACTTGGGTGTCTAGAGCATTGAACATTTTGTCTTTGGAAATGGGTTTTTCTTTATTCGACTCGTTCATTACAGGATTATTTCACATTGGAGAACATTGATAGTCATTTTGGATAAAAATTACATAATTTGGTTGAGAAAATGAATTTAAAATTAGATAGCCAAAACTAAAACCATTGTTTCCTCTAGGGAGAATGGAACATACATTTGTATGGGCTGTCTACAATGACCTGCTCTAAATCAAAGAGTGCATCACCTACATGTTACTACTACATTAGTTGTTGCACTACAAACTAATGTTCTGACACAAAGTGTACACTCACTAGAACCTACTCAAGGCAGCCTTAAACTAAATAATGATTGTTCATTATCTGCAGACATCATGGGCCCAGTGTATGGACTTGCCCAACACTAGTGCTGACTGCCTCTAGAGCTAGTCATGGAAATACACTATTCAAATTAAATCTCAAAAAAAAAAAAAAAATTAAAAAAAAAAAAAGATGAACATGAATACATGGATCCCTAATGATTTGTGCTATTTGGAGTCAAACCACTACATTCTGATTTTGTGACCTGGTGATTGGCCTGTTTAAAACAACAAAAAACTTCCATTTTTTAATGAAACCTCCTCTTTGACTTTACATTTGACATAGAATCACAGTCTGCCATGAAAAAAAGTGATCTAGATATATTTCCAAATCAACCTTTGTTTTAACACAAGTCAGTGTAAAGGGTTCCTTTGGACTGATAATTATTTGTCCATTTCCAATAGGCTGTCTTTTCAAGTGGCATCATTCAACTCATTGGCCATGTCAAACAAAACACAAGGCCTTAAAAATGTTCACTATAAACAGTTTGAAGCAAACATGAACATTAGTATCATTTCAACATTTCTTCAAGTTAACAGAAAACAACAACAACAGCTGTCCAAATGTTTGCTACTGAAATGATATTTGAACAAGAAAATACAACATTAGAATGAATGTGAGAGAATGAACCAATATCACAGTTGTCCAGGAGAAATAAAACACAAATTTCTTTAAGGCATTGATCAAATGTAAGGATGACTTCATAATGATGTTCATGGAAATGAATGTCAATTAATTAACAAAATCTTGCTAGTGTAGAAATCTTTGGACCTGGATTCCCAGAGTCCAGAGGTCATAAATTTATATGTCCCTAAAATTTCAGTTGATTCTTTTTTTTTTTTAAAAATCCTTGTCCTAAAGTTTCCAGTGAACAGCATCACATAATGTTCTTGGTGACAGTCCTACTTGTACTAAGCAGTAAGGGTAGGCAGGAAAAGCATGGCCAGTTGAAAGCAATTTACTGAGTAGAGCTGTGACTTAATTTGCATAGAACTGCACAAGTGAAGGGATGAAAGAGACTTGTTCATTTCTTTGGTGATACTTTTGATGTCATGTTTTCAATGCTGGTTTATTAGTTTGTGTGACTATAAAGAGAGAAGCAGTGAACAGAAGTGATATGTGGAGAGATTGGAGTTGACCATGACAAGTCACACAAGATGAAGGTGATGCTGCTGCCTGCTACATACACATTGGATCAAAAGATATGAAGTTTGGAACAGCGTAAAAAAAAAATGGGTTTAAATTGATATTATCATTATTTCTATTAAATGCAAAACTCTGCAATTTGTAGAGAATGATGAGCAGTGTGTGATGAGGTCCTCAGCTATAAATAGCTTCCTATCAAATGCAATTTGATCAACTTTATACCACAGTGAAGTCCTACATTCTGATGTCAGCTCCTACCTTAACAATGATTGCATGAGTATTTGATTGATCAGTATTTAGTCTAATGCACTGGGAAGACTATAGAGAAATATAAAGACACACACATGCAAAATAGTAGTGCACAAAAAGTCATCGCTGCATTGGATGAAATGATGATAGACTACAAATTGATAAGAAAATTGTCATTAAAAATCCTAGATTTATAGGGATTAAAAAACAAACAAATTCAGATAATTTAGGTTGTCAAACATATTAGATGATTAAAAGAATACAATTTTATTTTTTTTTAGCTTAAACAAGCAATCCCCCCCCCTTTCCAAAACTTTCATAATATTTAGCTGCACTAGAATGTTCCACAACTAACCTACTAATAGCAGGCTTTACATTTATTGGTAAACAAGAAATAAATACTACTACAGGTGACTAACAATGGTGGCTGAGGGGAACAGCTAGTCTCCAGATATCGTGACTCTCTTTTTTTTTCTTCTACTTTTATCATGAAATAAATCAATTTCAAGCAGACAGAATCTAAAATGGCAACCAGAAAAACTATAAATAGACACACACAAAATGAATTGAATGAAACAGTAACAATAAATTAATTTAACCCCATTTGTCTTTTGCATTCATTGTAAATAACATTGACCACTTTGTTTTGAAAAATATATATATATAAAAAAAAAAAAAGGGCCAAAACTTATTTTGGAATGCAAGAATGACTACACAAGCTCACTACATTCAACTTATAGGATTTCCCCATTTTTTCTGCCCCACTAAACACAAAATTTGATCCAATAAAACTAGAAAAGAAAAAAATGAAAAATATAGAAAAGTTAGCAGCATGTTCACAACTAATTCAATATTGTCTAAAAAAAATTAAAATGATACAATGTC
This sequence comes from Biomphalaria straminea, assembly GCA_021533235.1. Taxonomy (NCBI): domain Eukaryota; kingdom Metazoa; phylum Mollusca; class Gastropoda; family Planorbidae; genus Biomphalaria; species Biomphalaria straminea. Next base: position 24,483,139 of record JADKLZ010000104.1, read on the forward strand.
CATCATTGAAACAGACAAAACTATTAATGACAGCATTAAAGAAACTTGTTTACTCTTCAATTAGATCAACATCTATTCAGTCAACTTTTCTATGCACAACTTTTGACAAGCCTTAAAACTTGTTGACAAAAAAAACTAAAAAAAAACTCACCACGCATATTGAAAAAAAACAACAAAAATACACTATTATTTAAAATAAAAAAATAACAACAATAGATCAATAAAATAAAATAAAAATTTAGCTCACATTAGAGTGTAATCATCAATTAAAAAAAAAGGACATCAGTGTTAGAACAAAATGGAAGAGAGAAGAGCTAATGGGGGGTGGGGTGGGGTCAAAGAGGGTGAATACAAGTTCCTGAGTAAATATACTAAAGACAAGTTTTAGAAACTGAACTGTTTTGATCTACAACATACATACATTGGCTGGTATCTGCACATGTCTAGGATAGTCATCACTTAGCTCACAAACACATCCACATCACAGGTTCCTCAATCAATGACATTTACTGATGTACAGAGTCATCAACATACTTTGATTAGTACAGCCACCACAATACTTTCTCTACAGTCACACTTCTCTCAACATCATTCTCCAACAAAATGCCAGCATTACTTTCACAATTTATACATTACTTTCACATATCAAAAACTATATTCATATATAGTCCATTATAACAGTGTTAACCAAAAGTACACAAGTCTATGTAGCATTAGATAATAAAAACTAATATGAACCACTTTGGCCGAATTGTGTTATGTTCTAATATTTGTCCAGACTGCTGCACCCAAAAAAAAAATGTTTATACCCTAAAAATGTTTATAGCCTAAAAATGTTTATCTTTTACTATTTAAAAAAAAAAAAGTGTCCATATTAAGTAGGGCTTGTTTCATTGTTTAAACTCTGGTCCCAATGTTGGTACTACTTGACTGTGACTCGAACTTCAGTTACACTTCAATCAAAAGCTAACATATTATGTAAATGCCATGTTATTAATGTAATTCTACAAATGCACATTCTGTACCTCAGCCATCTGACAATATTTTTGAGACAGTCAGCTAATATATCCACTGGGACAAAATTGAGCATAGTCAAAGATGGTGAAGACGGCCTTCTTTCCATTTTTAGTTTCTTTGGAGTCATTTGAAAAACCTCATGCATGCTTTACCTTTTCAATTGAAGGATTATTAGAAGAGTTTCAAAAATGAACTAAAAAGATGAACAGATTTGGGATGTGACCAATGAATAACAGCATTGATTTTTGACTACCAGGGCAGTGAATACAGTACAAATAAAATGGCCAAAATTGACTTGGATGTATTATCACAGATAGTAAATTTGACCTTGCATTGCTTAGATACTACTGTTGAGCACATTTTGGCCATAAGTTTTGTTTGATTCAATGGAAAAGAGAGGCAAATAAAAACAAATCTACTTGTTAGGTAGCTTACTCTAAATATGTAGTTGATCAAGCCAACGCTGGGACAAGGTTTCAATCAAACTGAACATAAAACAGTGGAAGAAAAAAAAAAGATGAAATTATTTGCTGCCTTTTATTTTTGTTTTAAATAAGTTGATTGGGTTTTGGGCAACCAGCTAGTGACACACATAGCTGAATCAGACAGGACAAAAACATTGAAGCCAATGAAAGGTTTAACATTTGTTTCTCATGGGTGGAATACACAACTTGGAAGCTGAACAGAATTCTCTACTTGGACTTTAATCTGTCATTTTTTATTTAGATAAAAAGCAAATAGAATTGCAATTTATTAGCACTGAAAGTAGACTGTCTACAAAAGTGCCAAGACAAAAAACACAAAAAAAACATGATTAATTGATCTGAACAAATGTCAACATCAAAAGAATGATTGTGGTATTGAGCCCACATATTTGTATGTACATCCCACATCTGATATATCTAAAAACTCTACACTGCAAGCTATTGCCTAGTGACAATATCAACTAAATATACTAGTATCCACAAATAGTAGTCTCTACTCAATAAATAGAAAGCAACACACGTCTAGTAACACAATATGAATATATGTACAGGATGGATTTGAACGAAGCATCACATGGTTTGGCAATAGATTAGATGAAAATGTGTACAATACTGAAAAAAAACTTAACACTTCGTTCAAAACCAGCCCAAAAAAATAACAACATCATGGGAGCTGATTATTTTGTGTGACAAGAAAGCCCTTTAGTTGTTTAGTCTGAGGGAAACTAGACCACTAAGTTTGTTTGCATTGAACATTATCAACTGTGACAACAAACAGTTTGGGGTTGGGTGGTGGTGGCATAATGGCGGATTCATTTCTATATATTAAGATCAATGCTATTTATAGTATTTACAAATCTGTGCATTGATGAGAATCTTGTAGATAAATGACAAGTCAGCTTCCTCCATTGCAGGCCAGAGTACAGACTAGTAATGAGCAGAAGAAAGTCATATGGCACACACCCAAGGAAAACCCTAGGACTTGAAGCTGTACTGTACTGTTTGTCCACTCGGTGTCTGGCAGACAGAAGGAAGTGACGAGGAGAAGGAATGGCTCATTGGTTAAATTACGTCTCATGACTGGAGATAAGGCAAATGGTGAAAGTAGATGACATCAACAAGGGTGGTGAGTCTGTACATATGTACAAAGCTGGGCCATACAGGATGAGACTATGTCATTAAGACATACACCGCTCCCTATAGTAAGCCAATACATTGAAAATAACATGCAACACATTTTGACATATTTATTTATTTATTTTTTTACTTTTTTAATTTTTTTTTAACTTTTTTAATTATTTTTTTTTTATGTCTGCATGCAATTAATTTTTTAAAATTGATGCATGCGTTCCACTTTCAATTTTAAAACCAAATTGGAAAGTATTATTGGCCAACATGCAAAGAGAAACGTTTGTCCCCCATACAATAAACAACCAGTACAACAAGCATTCTATTTGAATAGGAATAGCATCATTCTATTCAGTCACAAGTTGACTCCCTCTTTTCTTGATGACCATATAGTAGGTCATCTTTCATTCAATCATACACACATAAATAGCTTTTAGTAGCATTTTCATACACATTTTTTTGTATCTTTTTTTTTAATGTATTTATTTATTTTTTTTTATTCTTTTTTTTTTTTTTTTTTTTTTTTTTTTAATTCTCATTTTTTTAAATTTTTTTTTTTAATTTTTTTGTATGACCAATCAATTGATTTTCACTTGATGTGTATTTATGTAAAAGATGATTCAGAAAAAGACAAGAGTAAATTGCTCTGATTATATAGAGGTATACACTCTGCTAGTCCACAAGCCTATATACATGTGTGCATACACTGCAATATCAACAGTCTAGATCAAAATAAAACAAAGTGGTCTGAGTGGACTAGTTTCCCTCGCCAAGATACTATTCATTTCTTCATTCAGAAAAGTCTTGTTTTTCACATATATATATATGTATAAATTATTTAAAATAAAATATATTATTTTGAGGTCAGCTGAAGTTTTATGCATGAGAAATAAGCTGTGCCGAACCAATACGTTCTTTGAGAAAAAAAAAAGGGGGATCAAGCGGCCAATTCGGTCACATCGCTGTGCACATTCATCATCTATATTATGTGCACATTCATCACATCTTTATTATGTCAGGTGTAAGAGCTGTGCACATTCATCATCTATATTATGTCAGGTGTAAGGACACAGGAATACAAAAAATGTTTCTAGGATGGCAAGTGTGTTACAAAGTCAGAGTCTCAGTATAGTGTGTCTGACTTATTAACCTAATGTCATTATCCAGAGTCTGTCTTAATGTCAAGAGTTGAAAAACAACAGTGTTTTGTTGTCTCCCAGAAATATAGAATTTTTTTTTACTCACTGACAAACTGTAGCCACTATCTCGAATATTGCCATATTAAACAGCCCACAACAGAACTATACCATAAAGCAATTCCTAAAAACAATTCTGAAACAAACTTATATCTTTTGTATGTCTTGTTGTGGGATAAAGCCTGATAGATTTGATGAAATACCATAACTAGCATACCTGTGTATGTTGTACAACACTTTCTTCAAGTTTCCAGAAATGCATTAAGATACCAATCAAATAAGTGCTGACTTATTGAACTTGTATACACAAGAGAAACATGAGACATGGTTTAAATAATGTGATAAAATATAAAATTCTTCCCCAGGAAAGTTTAAAAAAAATAGTTTTATTAGAAATTAACTTGATCTTTATCCTAAGCATTCACAGAGCAATTACTTAGTGATAAACATCAAGTATAAATTAATCTCAACAACTGTCAGACCTGAGTTGCATGTTCAATTAATACATACATATTCATACAGGCTGTGGCAGTACCATTAACAAACTAGTCCAAATAAAGATGGACAAAGCAAATATTTAAAAAAAAAGTAAAAAAAAATGTTTTTCAAATGTTATTCAAATTTTGTGCACCATTCAATTTTTTAACATATTTTTAAAAAAAATGCTGTTAAAAAGACTAAAAAAAAAAAAAAATGATGAAAAAAAAGGTCTTTCTAACAGTTTGGTGCAGGATGATGGCTCCATTAAGTAAATTACTTAACTCACATTAGCCATATTTGAAGAGCGAAGCATTTCTTAGTGACTTGCTTGACCTAGTAGGAAGCAGGCAGCTGGTCTTGTCAGTCTTTGTTTTGTTCTGGTCACAGTTTCTTTAGATGATGAATATGTACATTCCTGCACTCACCAGGATGAGGGGACATTAAATGAAGACTTTCTCTAATGTTGACATGCCCTCAGGAGTCAGCATCCAACATTTCCAAGAACAGCTTGTGCATCATGACACGACCATCTTTCTTCATGTCATACCAGAACTGTTTGGCCAGCAGTTTAATGTGTGTGATGGACGGCAATAAAAGAAATAGCTGGCCAAGGCGGCGAGTGTTTGGACCAAAGACAGATTTAACACAGTCAGAAAGAGAATCCTGGAGCTGGTCCTGAAGGTGGGAAACACATTCCCCAAGCTCTGCTATAACATCTGAAATACATGAACACAACATTCCATCAATAAAGTAACAGTAGAAGCATCCAGTTCTATCCATTAAGTTTATAGACTCATTTCTAGTTTATACTATTCTCTCAATCAACATGTAAATAACAATTATAAACTGAATCTGAAGGAATCTTGAATCCATATCAGAAAAAAAAAATCTTATTTTTGCTTCTTGAAATAATGACACAATTATTGTAAGTGTCTCTGAAGGATAGTAAATGATTTAGGAACATCCAACACAAAAAGTACCAGAAATTATAGCTGAAGGAATTAGTTTCAATCAACTATGGAAAGGTAAAAACTCTTTCAAGGATTTTAATTGTAGAACTAACAAAGTTCAATTGAACTAAAACATTGGCATCCATTATTTCTTCCACCCTAAACCTAGCTGTTCCCTATAACTATTGTTAATAAATTTCAAGATTTATCTCATCAATCCAATTGTTGTCTATGTGTCTGGACCTCGAACCAAATACATGATTCTTGATAAAACTCTGACTTATAAATAGTCAAAGTCAACTAAAATACAACTGTGATAAAAAATCCAAGACCTTAAGTTAACATGCTTGGTTAATCATCATAGTAACATTTTCACCATAATTCACCCCAAGTCAATTCAAACACAGGGATTAATTTACAAGGACTAACCAACTATCACATTTAATTATGATTGGTTGATTATTTGTATACAGTGATGCCTTCCATGGGCCTAAAGTTCTAAGAATGTTTGACTCAACTGTTAGAACAACTACAGAGGTCAAGTGTCAAGTAAAGTACCAGAAAAAAAATGTACAACAGCACAGCAGCTATTTTTGGAATTAAAGACAAATCAGTAGTGTGGTAATGAAATCTATATCATATCCTATATCCAAGGTAGTTAAAAAATACTTTTCACTTACCTATATTACAAAGGGTAATAGCTTTAAGAAGAACAAACTCCTCCTTTGTCACGCCAAGATGAGTGAATTTTTTACAGAGTTTACGCAACAACAAGTCTAGCTCTGTTGGGAAGCTGAGTGTCTCTACCATTTCTTCAGAGATCTGAAGGTCCTCTGCAAAGCATATGTTACCTTTGTAAGGACAGGAACGAAACACCAGGCTGAGCATTAGGATCTCCAGCCAGGAGTGTTGAAGTAACATCATTTGGTCCACTAGAGACAAGTTGGAGAAACCTGAAACAACCAATACAGTAGCTTTGTTTACAAACTCCCCATAGTACACTGATTATATAATTAAGGAAATTAGAGCCGTTCCACACTTTTTCTTTTGTTCCACAATAACATTAAATCTCATTTGTCCCTAACCCCACCTTTGTATTGACATCATCATTAGGTAAGGAATTCACTAGATGAGTCTATAATCAAATGTTTGGGTTAAATATAACATCATCATTAGGTAAGGAATTCACTAGATGAGTCCACAAATGTT
>JADKLZ010000104.1:24500187-24515975 GCA_021533235.1 Biomphalaria straminea
GATAAACAATAGGAAACATGCCTAAAATAAACAGGCAGGTAGAGAAAAGCACAGATAAACTATAGGAAACATGTCTAAAATAATTCGCACACAGCCGACCAAACACAGACTTCTCTATTACCCAAAACATTGTTAGCCTTCCTCCTAGCACGAAATGAACGGATCACTCTTCCACCCCGACTTATTAAATACGTGCTTGAAGACGAGGATTTATTGCAACAATATGGTCACTCGACGTGGGCTGGTACAAATGTAACAATTATACGCTACTTGTTAAAGTGACCAATGGCCAGCTAATTAGAACACAATCGATGGGAGGGGGGATTAAGAGCGGATCATACTGAGCCCATTCATGCATTGGTCATGTCAGACATTTAGGTTCAAGGCCCCTGACACACTGAACAATCATAATCGCTGGACTATGTCAAGAGAAGCTGGCCAGTCTGATAAAGTTTTTTTTTAGTTGTGTATAAGAAATAATCAAATGGCTAACAACTAACCATGTGGCTGGCAATGGACATTTTGAAACACCAGTTAATGAAATAATTGTTGAGATACAAATAGCCCCAAGATACGAAGTTAGACAAAAAGAACAATACCATCGTCAGCCTTTCATAATTTGTAGTTGTTGAACTTTTATTTCATAACTAAGTGTTTACTGTAGTTCCTGTTATGTTATTGCTATGCAGATCAAAGAAATAAAAAGGGACAGAAATGAAGACCAAACTTTCACAACTATATAATGTAGGGCCATTGAAAGATTTGTTTTGATAGAGAGTTCAAAGGAATGCATATGTGAATCATTTGAAATGATGTTCATTAACCGAGTGTAGATTTCTTTAGCCTAATAGCTACATTTCACATTATTCACAGCATCACTTAACTGTGCTGACACTCAATGCTTGAACAAAAGTCAATACAGAATTAATGCAGTATTAAAAAAAGCATTGACAGATCACTACATAACAAAATGGGGGGGGGGGGGCCGCACGGAACAAATCGGACATTAGTATAAGGGACATGATCTGTGTCCCTTGAAACCATCCCATGCTGAGATCTTCCTGACACGGGATCAAAGGACAAGGAACGAATGCATTACCAAGGTTCTCCTGTCTGTTCTCTTGTTCAAGAGACGGGAATAAACTAATTAGTCAATTAGCCGCCTTGCAGTCAGGACTTGAAAGCACGATACAGTCACGGGGACGGCGTTGGGAGATCGTCAATTTCACTGTCTTTTAAGCAACATTTTGAAGCAGAGACGGGGCGTGGAACTGGCTCCAAGAGAAACCAAGTGCTCCAGGAGCGTGGAAAGAAAGACTTCCCAAAGAGCCAGGAGCGTGGACAAAATTGCTTTCTAACCAAATGCAGTTTTTACATATATAATAGTAGAGAGCTTCGAACGAGCATCACTGGAAGGAATAGGACTTGGCTCTTATCTTTCTATACACACAAGTACTATCTAGAAGTCAAATTATATTTTAAAATGCATTTCTTTCATTAAAACAACAACTAGCACCAGAAGTCAGTTTGTACAACAAATCAATCAATGCAACACAAAAAATGTAAAACTTTTAGAACTATCAACATTATTGACTGGAAATTGGCAACAAACAAAAATCTAAATTTAAAATAGAACAAGATGAACCAGCCTATTTTGTTGCTAGACAGTACATGAACAGTCTACGTCTTTGTCTAAAAATATAATGATTTCAATCTTAACTACTGCTAAACAATTTACTACAGACAAGGAGGGAAAAATAAATGCTTACCATACTGAAGAAATCAATTTTCGTAGTTTAGAGAATTACCCAACACTAGTCTCCTGGTTTATCAATCTTAGAATAAGTAAGAGCAGATAACTCTATAAAATAATTAAATTTTCAAGCAGACGGTAATATTAGGTAATTGTATTTTTTTGTTGTTCTGTTTAAGTCAGCCTCAGTTTTGATACTCTAGTGTGTAAATATAAATCCTCATTAAAACAAACTGTCTATTTCATCGACTCGGGGATGTACACAAGAAAAACGGAACTGGTATAAGAAGTTCAGAAACTCCACAACATTCTCCAGAATTGGCTAAGAGTCGTGTCGAGCCCAAAGCAATGTTCTAAGTGTACAAGGGGAAGACGGGGCAGTTTTGTTTAGGACGGGGTACTGTAAATATGACGGCAGTTAGGCCACAGCGAAAACTAGAGGGAGGAAAGGGGGCACACTTTTCTTTCCATTCTACCTCCACCGCCTTCCCACCATCCAACCTCGATTTCAAGGCAATAAAAATTTCATTCCCAAGTGTGCCTCAACATCTTTCAAGCGTGGCGTCAACTCTCATGTGACCATACCTCCCTTTCCCCGCTCTGCTGCAAACAGTTAATGTAGTTCATTAATGACAACCTCCCTTTCTGCTCCTCTCTCTCAAACACAAAAACAATTTAGAAATTAAACTTTTTTTTTGCTTATTTACTGCTTTCTTTTTATCGTTTCCTCAAGAAATAATAATAATTAAAAAAAGGCCACACCCCCCGATGTCTGAGGTTCACCGCTTACCACACGAGGGCCCACCTCCTAAAGACGTATACAGGCCTACAGTTTTAATTGACGCCCTACAAGGGACAGTGAAGAAATCTACTGACATCCCGTGTGATTGCCCTTTTGTGGTTGATTTATGAATGGGGGTGGGGGGAGTCCTACTCTCCAACTCCGTCTGCAAACTATAAAAAAACTAAAAAAAAAGCGAAGAGTTAAAGGGCCAGTGGTAGTTAGACTAGTGTAGTAAAAGAGACGTATAAGCCGAGACAACGATATCCTATGGCTTTATCAAACAGTTTAAATAGCAGCAGTCAAAGCGTGAATGCTAATCAACGAAACTAGATCTATTAATGCTAGATGTTTCAACAACTTGACACTGTATTGAACAGACATGGACATTATACAATGTTATACAGCATACAATTCTTTCTATCTATTCTTAGGTGTAGCAATGGTATAGTTCAGGGCGACTAGCCAACCCCACACCAAAACATAACAATTCAGATTTACATTCAAGTACAAAGATAGTTGATTTTTTGTAAATTAATTAATACTTATTTCACCAAATTACTGTTTGCATTATCACTATAAGTACCGAATGAGTGGAGTACCTAGTCACTGTAAGTACCGAATGAGTGGACTACAGATTTAACGAGTTTGATTATTTCCTGTACCATTACTTTTGTCTTCGAAGATGAGCCCCGAAGAAATGTCACTGTGTCTCTTCAATGACCGGAAAGCCTGTACGTCACATGTTTCTAGAGCCATTTCTGGTTGCGCTATTCAGAGATATTGTTCAGTAGGTGTGAACTAGTCTTCTGAAGTGCTACTACACAATAGAACTCAACGGGGACGGAAATTAGCATAATATATCAAACTGTTACGAAACAACAGTGCACAGCAACAACAACAAAAATCAATAATTGAAACAATTCTTACTTATAGTAATAGTAATACATCCCCCCAGGTGCAATTAACTATAGCGAATTCCTAGCATTATGAATGCCAATTCACGTCAGGTCTTAAAATGTATTAAATAGAGCCCCAAAGCTTACGCTGTACACGTGATTACATTGTGTACATATGTATGTGGTGAGTGCACCATGACACCATGTATTTTACGTACACCATAATGTCGAAAAAATAAAATAAAACATTCACTAGATTAATTAAGAATACCCACGGTTACCTAAACATTGAGACTTCATTGCATTGAATTAGAGATTCCACACCAATGCTTTCACTGCGTGGTCTTGACTAAAAGAATCCTAGCTTACGGTAGACGGGTATGTTGTACCCAGGAAGACCGCTTCAAACTCATCAAGGAAATGAACACAATGAACAAATGTGCTTCCACGGTGTGAGCACATTTCACAACTGTGGGTCAACTCGGTGACCGTAATAAGGGGCCGAGAATTCTCGGCGCTGTTCCAATCGGCAGCACCACACCCCCACCCGTGCGACAACAGTGATAGTATTGATTTGTACAACGCCAGCAATGCTCAGACCTAGCCGGACTAAGCTCCGGCTCTAGTTTTTGTTGTCTTCTTAAAGATTTTCCACGTGAAGCTTAGGGTGTATATAAATATAAATAAAAATAAAAAAGTTCATATGCTAGGGTAGAAACACAATACAATCACCAAATATTTAGATCTAAATCTACATAAACACAATACAACATCCGATTCCCAACACCTCCTTACAAATACAAATAAATAAACATATAAGAGAAATATAAAATAATAAAAACAAAATAAGACAGAGAAGAGTTTTAAAAAAAGGTAAGTAAAGGGCAGCAACTGCGTAAACTATTTTTAAAAACAGAGTTATGTCCCTTGACATGTTTTTTTTTTTTTTCAATCCCAATTATACAGAAATTAAACATTTATAACAGAAGCGTAAGATTACACACTGTGTTAACGCAGCTCAAATGTTAACTATACAGTTTGTGTATAAAAATTAACAAGACCACCATGTGTTTGTCATTTCTGGTTTAAGAAAAATATTTGTACATTGTACATAAAAAAGTTGTACATTTGTAGTGCACAAAACATTTATTCGAATCACTCCTTCCGTTTTAGTGTACAAATAATAATAATGTTATAGAATGAAAAAGAAGCCAGTACTGTAAGTGTTGATCCATACTACAAAGTACTACTACAGATTAAAAGGAGAGGCAAGCATATCAAGTCTACCCTTAAAAACTTCAGTATTATCACATTATCACAAGTAACTACATCCTAGAGATTTCTCAGCTCTCTGTGGTCAGGCTGCTATCTCTAACCAAAGGTGAAGAGTTTGATAACAGTTTGAATAGCATGAATCCAACTCTTATCTAGGTGCAAGTCCTGTAAGTTTCAAGTCAAAAGCAGGGCTTACACCCTGTCCCTGATATAAAAAAAAACTTTTGTCATTTGTTTTAAATATAAGATATGTTGAGAATATGCACATATCATTACAACCATTCTATTAACTGACAGGATGGAGAATAGTTGCTAAATATAGCTCTATACTAATTTTACTGACCACTTGGTGTATTAGCTAAAAATTAAGTTGTTGAATATTTTAAATATTGATCTTTTGAACAAAAAGCCAAGGCCAAGCTTTCAATGGCCTATATGATCTTATTCTTGAATATGCCTTATATGGGCAGCTACATTTATATATATAGTTACTCTGACAAAAAAAATTGTCTTACAAAATCATATAGCTAAATGAGTATATATATATAAACCATATGTACAAAACCTTTGACAATTCCATTTTGTTAAGAAATTATCATTGAAAATTGATACAATGTATACCGGTACTTAAGGATAATGTTGGAGATGATGTAAATTCAGTATTTTGGTATATATATATATAGGTACTCCTGAAGTATTCTACATATTTTCTATTTAAAAAATGTATAGATCTATATATTTAGTTCTAGCTCTGTTACAAAGAGGGTTGTTTGGAATAATAATAATTTAAAAAATCTAACCTTTGGGATGGGATGTGGGTGGATTAAATCTACACAACAGAGACAATATTTGACAAATGAAAGATTTACACACTGGAAAAACAGTTGATAAGCAAAACCAAAGTGTAAATATAAATCCTCATTAAAACAACAACTGGGTTACTTTGTTATGAGGCACATTGTGTGTATACTCTATTATTTTACTATAATCTAGATACTAACTAAGTTTACAAAAAAGTAAATGTTAGTATGTTAGTTATTAGATCTAGTATCAGTATCAGTATGGCAAGTAGATCTAACATATATTCTATGGTACTGTCGACAATGTCTACTTCAACTTAATTCTTAAATGAGATTCTTCTAGAATTTCTTGTGTTTACAACTAGATTACATGATTTATCTAAGTCGACTACTCGACTAGTTAACTAGATCTAGATTCTAGATGTATTTTTTTTGTATATTCTATAAATATAATTATAATACCGTAAATATGATTATGACTAACTGTCACTAACTATACTTTGACTTTAAATACTTACTAAAATTTAAACTATTTTCTAGTCTAGACTCTAGATCTCATGATCTAGAGTCTAGTATAGAAATCTAGAGTCTACGACTATTTAGATCTAGAATCTAGTATAAAATATTCAGTCTAGACTCTAGACAAGTCAGACAAATGTTAATAAACATGTTAGTTACATAACGTAAACGTGACAACCCAATTCCCAATGATCACATCAAAATGAAAAGCTAACTTACTCGTAGATCTAGATCTATAATAGATCCACAAGGAGCATTTTGATTGAAACATATTACATCTGGATATAAAGTCTACAGGTTTATTGTCTTTTCTTTTTAATTTCCTTAAAATTATACGGCAAAATATGAACACGAATAGATCTATAATCAATCAATGGCCACCGGTAAATAGTAAGAAAAACGATAATTGGCATATTGTCAGTAAAGAAACATTCTATTGGTTCCAAGGAAACAAGACATAAAACTAGGACCAATCAAAATGATCAGTATAAAATTTACCGGCCTTGACACATCAGCTGGGAGGGTGAATAGGGGAGTTAAATTTCCACACGTGGAGAAACAAATCGGGCAATGAGATCAAAAGTATAAAACTTAAAAATTTTATAAACTTACTTTTACAAAATAGAATATAAGGATCCAAACTTTGTGAAAATTACTCCTTTTCAGAACGAATTTATAACAGTTTAAAATACTAGAAGATGATAAAATCCGTCGGTTCGTTGCATCAGCAGTGCTCTTCTATTCGACTCTGCCACTCCGCGTGTAAATTTACAGTATCTGCGCATGCGCATCAACTGAACTAGGTCATGTTTAGATCCGATGTGTAATTTTTTTCCCCAACCGTATTTATCAATATGGAAAATCAAAAACGAATTGTGGAGATCTATGGCCTTGTCGTCTCGATGACAAGCGTTTTTTTATTAACGCCTTATGCAATTTTGTAACACTTTAAAAAATGTGAAAATATTTTATCTTTAAAAAAAAAAGGTTTACACCGAGATGAATATACATACATTTTGCACAGAGCAATGGCGATGGCCTTTTACAATCTATTTACAATTTAGATACAGTATACCTTAACGACTATAACTATAGTACAAGTATGGTGAAACTTTTTAAATACTCGTAATAGTAAGTGCCCCCCCCCCCTTTGACCTATCTATACGGCCAGCTGTTTCTGTGGTTCATTGTTCACGAGGGTGTCAGGTGGCCAGCACAACCGCCTTTACTTTTTCCTCAACTAATGTCAGGTACCCATTAGAGCTGTGTGGACACAAAGGCACCCTAATAAAGATGCCGAAATGTAAGAATCTCAGTCTTCACCAGGATTCGAACAAACGTTTTACCACTCAACCACCGCGCCTCCTAAATACTCAGAAATAAAATATCAATAAACGCACCGAACTTGTAATTGATGAATGAATAGTAACGTGATTACTTTTTTCCCCGTAAGATTAGCAGAGAGCAAACCGGTACAATGAATTTGCCTGTGGGGAAAGCAATGAATGATCCAAGTTGAACTAATTAACATGTAGACCTATGAATATGTCAGCATATGGATACGCATTTAGAGGTAGCATTTCTTTTGTTGGCGTTTTACAAGATATTAAACAAAGCACTTACAATTTTGAAACAACCATAACAACGGTTATATCTTCGATTTCGAAGTTTAAGGATGAGTGCAGACTACGCAGACCCAGTTTTTACCTCCATATATTTCCAAACCTGACGCTGACAAAGCCGTTGTCAGTCTGGGGGTCTATTTCAGTTTTCTTTACGCTTTTGTGCCTGTCTTTTAAATGGGGTTTTCTTCAGGGCTTAAAAGTTTTTTTTCCGGGCCTTAATGTGTGTCCCGCGGTATTCGTGAGGTCTCTTCGACTGTCCCTTTCAGAGGCCAACCAATACTAAACAATTATTATTATTATTAACCGACTTAAAAGTGAATATTGAGTATACTTGTCGATTTTATTTGTAATATTTTAGTTGTGTTTTGTTAATAAAAATGGGTAATCTCGAACTGACAATATCATATGCTAAAAAAGAATTACACATATATGCATTAAATAAGTATTTTTGAAACTAAAATGGCACACATCAGAATGGCCATAAGAAGCCTGTAAAATATAGGATTAGATTTCAAACAAGTGAGGACGATAGTCAAATCGTACTTTCAATGAAACATTCCGTTGAAGAAATTAAACCGAAACAAACGGTTGTCATAAAGTGTGTTTTCTAAGTATGTGCATACAATGAGCACGACCTACTTAAAGACAAAAGTCTAAAGAAGAGCTTCCAGAATACGGATGTAGCCAGAGCAGGTATTTCGATCAGGATGAAGGCGACAGTGAAATTGGTTTAGTGATAGCTCTTTTAATTCTTCAGATCTAAACGTCACAGACAGACGCTTAGTCGACAACACACACTAGTGTTTTTTCATTATATATATTATTATTATAGCTTTTTATATAGCGCTACTTTCAAGCTTATAGCATGCTCAGAGCGCTTTGGTCCAATCTCATTTGTGGACCAGTGGGGGGAAGGGGTATCTAGGAGTTGGTTTCCCGTGCTGCCTTTGGGCGCTCAGTAAACATAACTCTGCCCGAGTCGGGTGTCGAACCTCGAGCCCCCTTCTAGGTAGCCAAGCCAAGCCAAGCTCAAGCCGCACTTATCCTCTTGACCACGCTTCCCATATTATATATTTTATATAGCGCTACTTTCAATGATTAAAGCATGCTCAGAGCGCTTTGGTCCAATCTCATTAGTGGACCAGTGGGGGGTATCTGGGAGAAGGTTTTCCGTGCTGTCTTTAGGCGCTCAGAAATCAGATTCTTTTTAATGACATGAAAAGAAAATTGTTCTGAGTAGTTAATTTCTTCCCAATCAAGATTATTCTAGTATGTTCCATTGCTGTATAGCGCTACTCCCTTATGTATGCATCCTTAAACTCTGTCGCTTCCATGTTCACTTATGAAACACATGTAAAACTTTCTATTTTTACACCACCCCCTCCTCCCAATTCGATTCTCCAAGTTTCTAACAAAACATTCCGCACACGCCCCCATCTTCCCAATCAATGTGTGTAAGTGTGAGTGTGTGAGTGCACAAGTCACGTAATGGCGTCATACTTTGCTAGCAGACGCAAGCAGCTCACAAACCCCATTCACCCCTCTTTTTTTTCCCACAATCCCCTTTCCTTTTGAGTTTCGCTTTTTTTTTTTTTAAAGGGAGAAAAAAAAAGAGAGCCTCTGACGTCGTTGCTGTGTGAGTACCTGTTGGTGAAGTCAAAAAGGGAAGTGTATTTGAGAGAGGAAGAGAGGTAACTCACATTCCTAGTCGAGCTTCGCTCTCGTTCTTCAGTGCCCTCCCCCTTATCCCCCACCACCCCTCACCCCCCAATTACCTAGTTCGCGCTCATCCTGCCTTGTTTTGTTGTATGGTCTAAAATTAGATCACACGTGTACTACACATGTAGAGGTGGGAGGGGCTGGGAGAGGGGGGGGAGAGGTTTTTTTTTTCCAAGGAGGCAAGAGAATGAAATGAATGGATGGATATAATCGCAGATTAGGGTTAAATTATCCATCACTTGACGACGAATTATCAATGTTTCACTGAATTCATATGGCCAAAGCGATGGTTCTAAAACTGGAAAAAAAGGTTGGCTTAAGCAAATACATACCAAATTCTATCCCCCCCCCTTTTGCTCATAGGAAATTAGAAGACAGAATGTGATTTAAAAACCAATACTAATGGACCTCATTCACCAATCATAAACAAACAACATATAGCTACGTGATAATATTGATAAAACAACGGGAAAAAAAGTGTCACGTGATAGACATTGTGTATTACGTAATTTGTATAGAAGATATAGAGAATCACGTGACTAAATGTTTGTTTACGATTGGTGAATGATGTCCATTGAAATGAGAAAACATGTTACACAAAACGCTGTTGTGTTAGTTTCATAATGAAAAAAATATGTGGGATATTTTCCAACATGGAGGCAATCTCATAAAGATATATACATCCGGTATATAGACTACGGCAAAACGAAGTAATAAACCATATAATGATTAGTGAACGCCAAAATCTCGTACCTATATTCGACGCCGAGAAAATACCCAGGAAATTCAGATTGCTAGAAGCATGTTGTGTTATAAACCTGCCTCGTCCATTATTTGTTACAGTGCCACTGATGTTAATTCAGTATTGAAGATTATATCCTAACCACAAACCTATGTGATCCTATCCCAAATCTTCATCAGAACGGCGAGGGATGGCGGCAGACAGGATTCAAACCAGCGATCATACAGACGACAGTCCTGAGCGCATACCAACCAGACAGCCACCCGCTAAGGGACTGCTAGGTATATAATTGACTATAAATAAGATTAATGGCGACTACGATTAATTATGTTTATCTGCAGAGGTGTTGTAACCATAACACTACTCTTTTCAAGCCTCGTTTTCAAACTATCTGAACTCATTAAGTCAAATCGTCGACCAATCGTTTCTTACGCCGAACTAAATGTTGTTCACAAAACAATGAACACAAGAGGCGTATATATTGAACCCCCCCCCCAGTTCATTACTCACCCCACCCCTACAACAACCTGCCTAGAAATACTTATAGATCGTACTGTTTGGTTCATTCACTCATACACTCCACAATAGCAGTTTTTTTTTATGTCCATTGATTTAATTGTGGTTAAATTTAACTACTTCTTTGATATACCCCCCGTCCCCCCTTAGTCCATCAATCAATGCTTTGTTCCATTTGATTCCTTAAGACCCCGTTCTTTTCTAACGCCCCACGCCCGCCCTCCTCTACCAAACCTTGTTAATGTTATCTCCAATATCAACCCCACACTGGGAACAAGGCGCCCTATGTGACAACGGATCATTTAACGCTTCATATCAAGCACACCCCCCCCTTTTTTTTTTCTCTTTTGTTTCTAACGGCGCGCGAACGTTACATTTGTTTGGACACATACTTGAAGACTAATTCTCTAGGCCAGTGCTTGTTATAAGTTTGATCTATATTCCTAGATGCCAACTTGGAATGTTGACTTTATTGAAATCTGAGAAGGAAATTTTGCCTACAGTCAGAACAGTGACATAACCAGGTTTAACATTTGGAAGCCGTTTGGGTCGCCAAAGCACACATTTTTGTGTGCTTTGTTTTCTGCTTCAAATGTATTTAAGACCCCCCCCCCCCCCCCGATTCAACAGGATAATTCTAATTATAGAATATAAAAGTTCGGTCACCAGCGCCGAAGACGACGATCATCATCCTCATCATCGTCCTCATCATCATCAGCATCATTAAACTCCATTTGAGTGAGGCTCGAGGAGCTCACCTGCTCTCTTGCAAAAGCCCTGGACAGAAACTCTGCTGTTGTGCGTAGTGCATACGTGTTACCATACAGGTCTAGAGCTTGAAAGAACTGTTCAGGAGACAGACAGGCAGCAAGTCTTGGACAATAAGAATATGAGACACACGCAGCGGGGGGCACAGTGAGTCAAAGTTTGGACTCTTTTCTCCCGCAGGGGGGGGCACAGTGAGTCAAAGTTTGGATACTGCCGCAGACGATATACGACAATGAAGACAGTGTCGTTGGCTTCTTGGAGAACATCAGGAACTGTGCACTGATTAACACCATAATCCCATAGTAGCCGGACCAATGTGCCTACATTTGTCAGTTAATTAATAAAGGCGTGACGTTACATGGCAAACAGTTGCCTTTGATCTCATTGTGGGCTGTAGAGAAAAACAACAACAGTAAGTCGCTAATTAGCATTTTGTACGTTTTTTTTTAAAGTTTGGCGTGCAGTGCGAGAGAACATTGGGGGGGGGGGGGGGAATAAGAAGTAAAAAATAAATATAACAGATTTACGTATAATAAGGGGGAGAGGCAAGGTAACTTCCCGACTTTGCTCTAGACACTAGAGTTTCGAATCCTGGTAATGGCAGCGATTCCTTATTATTTCGGATTTTAGAACAGCATTGAGCCCATCAACCTCTTCTATTTCTTTCAGAAAATACCTTTGAAAAAAGTCCATTAGGGCATCGAGCACTGCCTAGCTTTCCATAATCTAGTAGACCGTTAGGCAGGTTTTCTCCTGACGGATAGGTGTGGATCGGATTCACCCAAAGTCCTGTATTAAGTTCCACAACTCTACCAGCCATCACAAAACTTGTGTCGTACCATTTACGTAGTGCACAATCCTACGGTCCTGGGTCAGTTATAGGCCAAAGCGGGGATTTCTTCATATTCATATTTCTGTAACCGCCACATACCGTATAAGGTCCGCAACTTTAGCAACGCGTTATTTTCAAGACAATCTGTTTGTGGAATGGCGTGGGGGATTCGTTGGACTGTGTGATCAGATCTCTCATAAAGTACCAGATGGCCACAATTCACATTGAACAAGATCGCCATTTTTTGAATATAATTTTGTATATAAAGTGTCTCAACAAGACGAGGTTCGTGTGTCGAGGCTCAGTAGCCAGCAGATGGCGACGGCTACATTAGACTGACGGTGAATTAAATTCTTATTTCATGATGTTGCACATTTTATTACCAGTTAGAAGATGTCCAGATCAGGTCAAGATGTCGCAGTGAACTGGATATTTCAGGGCTATCACAATGAACTGGATATCACACGACATGTCACAATGAATTGGATTGAACTCAATTTCTCCTCAAACCCTCCTCCCTCCTCTTATGTATTACAATTTGAGACTTTGAAACGCGCCATCTCTTTACATTGGGTACAGGATGTACACTCAAACTAAACTCGTTTTTTTAATCATTCACACAGTTTAGGATTTCAATTATAAATAACACGTGCCGGGAGGTGGGGAGGAATTTGGGCTCTATTTTTTTTTCTACATGTTAGTGAAGGAACACATTTTAAAGATATTTTTTCCTCGCATATATGAATAGTATCTATGGTGACCAGTACAAGTTCAGAGAGTCCCACACTTCGAGAAGCAGGATTTGAAAGATTTAGTTCTGGTGCTTAACTAGGTATAGTTATATAGGTAAGTCTTGTATATAGAGCTCTTCCTTTGTGGTGGAAAATGAGCACATTTCTAACTTCCTATGCAGACAATGCCGTTGTCCGCCGGCGTCTAAGTTTTCTTTCATTATTCTCTTATTCAAAAGGGCTTTTCTTTAGGTCTCAAATGTTTCTGCCTTTGTGAGAGATTTCCAACTGTTTCAGAGGCCATCTGCTGCCAGCTAC
Source organism: Biomphalaria straminea (assembly GCA_021533235.1). Classification (NCBI taxonomy): domain Eukaryota; kingdom Metazoa; phylum Mollusca; class Gastropoda; family Planorbidae; genus Biomphalaria; species Biomphalaria straminea. The sequence continues at coordinate 24,513,466 of JADKLZ010000104.1, forward strand.
TTCCTTCTGTCAAAGTGAGGGCGAAATGGCGTCTGAGTTGGTCTTTAGAGCCCTGCAGCGGGGGGGGGGGGCCCACCACTGTTACGCCGTCCTCCCTTAAGCTCGCCAAAGAAGATCGCCTTTGGCATGCGGTCATTTCCAGTGCTGGATAGGTGTCCGACCCAGAGCAGCTGTCGAATAGTAATTGGTGCTTAAATACTGCCCACATCGGCCTCCAGCAGAACATGTTATTGGTAATGTAGTTATGCCAGAAGCGAAGGCATTATTGGTGGAGGCGTTCGAGGAGCTTTAAATACATACGATGGAACACCCAGGTCTCAGAGCCATACAAAAGATTGTGAGAACCACTGCTTTATAAACACTGACTTTTGTTGCAAGGTGAAGAGGCCTATCCCGTCATACATTCAGTTTGAGGCCACCAAAAGCGCTGTTGGCCTTTGTCAGATGGTTGTTTATTTCTCTGGACTTTGACGCGTCATTGGACACTGTGCTGCCCAGGTAGGTCAAGTGGCCAACAACATTAAGGAGATGGACATTCTTATTATATCCCCCCCCCCCCCCAACAAAAAAAAAAAACATTTCTCCGCCTAACCTAGACTAGCGTATCTGCGTTGATGTAGTGGTCAGAAACTGGGACCCACAAGCATATCCTAAAAGACAATTGTTCAATTCTGACCTGGTGAAGCAAGTACTGGGGGTGGGGAGGTGGAGGAACGTTTATTCTGAGTCCTGAAAACTAAGATCCCCCTCCCTCCCACCCCTCCCCAGAAAAAGTTGGGATTTTAGTGACGGCCTGGAAGGGGAGTGTCAAAAATATTTTTCAGAAGGGAGGGGGGGTGCAGCTCTTTTTAAGATACCTTTTCAAGCGATTAATAATTGGGGTTGGGGCAGTTATTTTAAGATACATTTTTTTAACCGATTAAGCATTTGACTTTATTATAATACAATTGGCTTATGACTTAAACCGAGTCTATTCATGTATCCGTAAAGTTTACCTTAAGTAATCTACCCCCCCCCGCACCCTCACATCTGCCCACCAATCATGGAAAAATCAAACAAGTTAGTCCAGCCTTGGTAATGTTATTCACACCATCGGAAGCCAGGTCGGTGAAAAAGATCCGTAAACATATTGTGAATACTGTGTCTATTTGCTCAACGCCAGCACATACTTCATAGAAATGCTATTGACACGAATCTCGAGTTCTTTCAATCCCTTTTACAAACATAGCACTAAATAAAAAAGAGGGAAGGGGAGCATGAAACAAAAAAGGGGGGGGCACAAAAGATAACGCTCTCTTATCGACTACCAATGAAACATTTGTAACAAAACAACAGATCCGCATGCAATCAGTTTATGGGTCATAAAGATAGGAGCCATTTCGATCTAGGTCACTGCTAGAGTCTAAAGGGAATGGCGGTTGGCGGGTGTGCATTTTATTTTAAAGACAATCTTTAAATTTTGTTGTTAACAGTTGAAAATCCAGTTCAGTGGTCTATTATGTTGACTTTTTGATGTTAAGCCATTGAAGAAGTAGAAGGTGGCAATAGTTGGGGCTCGGGAAATTTTCCTGAACTCCAAGCAACGTGACATCATTTCATGGGAGCTAACTTAGTTTCCCTTCGGACCTTGTGATTTAAGGGTCAGATGATGTCAGGGGCAGATAATGTCAGGGGCAGATGATGTAAGGGTCATCTGGTTCTAAAAACTTTCAGAACGTGAGCCGCCTTCTTTACACGACAAAATGCCTATCCATTACTAAATACATCAGAACCACAACCATTTGACAAAACCATATGCTTCCTTCTTCCGTATTAATGTATGTAATAAATGAGTTTTCCTTCCTGTAGTTTGCTGAAATTATGTTTGGTAAGATACACGATATAAAAATAGATTTGTGCCATATAAATTTGGTTAACGGGAATATGAATATTATTAGAACTTGTGATGCATCACTACAGTTTGTGATAATTAATAGCTGAGACCAGGTGAAGGTGCGGTCGCAGTCCGCATGATACAAATGAGGTTGCTGAAGTATACGACATGACAGTTACAAGTCCATTTATTTCTTTTTTTTACCCCAGTTCAACCCCTCACCCGCCCCAAAAGGAGGCTATCCGTACTACGCTCTAGGATGCCGGACAAAATCAGCACATGTCGTCTCGGTCAATCACACAAACAGATATGACATTTATTTATGTCTGGTCATGTCAGACTGGAATAGGTAACTGCGGTTTTTGGCGTAGGTAAAAGACCGCAGGTCGTGTCAGCCCATAGTGGCAGCGTGGCATGGGTGACTCCATCAGTGAATGTGCGTCAATTGGGGGGGGGGGGAGTTTGTATGTTATGACAGATAGAGGGAGACAAACTGTGCCATGGCTTACTTATTGATAACCTTGGCACTGTGTTGACACACATGTCGCCGGTCCTGATACGACCAAAAAAAATGGCATTAAAAAGAACACATAATATACTTACCAAAAAATGTCGTCAATACATGAAATAATAATAA
>JADKLZ010000104.1:24531163-24541937 GCA_021533235.1 Biomphalaria straminea
ATGTAGAACTTTTTACCTAATGACTATGTAGAACTTTTTACCTAATGTTACACTTGGGCATCTTGAACGTGTTCTCACTCAGTACATTCTCTGGTACAATGGCTTTCAATGGACCAGAACTCAGTGGGGGGAGCTCACTCAGTGGCCTTGTGTCATTGACAGGCAGACTTTCAAACAAGTTAGAAGTCATCAGATCTCTGGCTTTCTCAATGATGGTCTGGCTTTTCTTGTTAGCAAACAACATGTGAATGTTTTGTACATAAGTCATTAAACTTTGGTCATCTAGCTGAAGAAATCCAAGGGTCAGAAGTTTATCTAGACAACAGAGGGGATAAAAATAAAAAAAATTTTTATAGCAATAAAAAGAAGAAACAAAACTAATAACTTATTTTTAAAAAAATATACATTTATGATTGCAATTAGACTCAAATGGAATTATGCCAAAAACATCCACAACATCTTAATGAACAAGTGATATAGAGTTAAGACTACTTTATGACAACACTTAGATCAGGTAACATTGAATCTTTTGGAAGCACATGAAGAGCTAAGTCTTTATACAATTACAAGACACTTGTGTTAGTGAAAGTGTGTATCACCAAACAGCAGAAATAAAGATTTATGTCAGAACATTTGCACACAATTTCTGTTGAATTACTTATATTTTTGTGAAGGAATTTGTAATATGTTTTAAAAAAAAAAAACTATCAGATTTTGTTCATATTTTGATTTTTCTACCTAAACTTGTGTGAAACTCTCATAACTTTCAACTGAACCACTCAATATTACATTTGTTTTCAATTAAGTCATAACTGGAATGGCTTCAAACAAACACTTCTAGCTTGCTGGAACATTTTACAGGCATTAGTATCAACACAAATAGGTGAAAAATAAGGGAAAATAGAAACTTCAACAACTGTGACCACTTCAAAATGAATATTTATATATTTTTCTAATCTAAATTTTATTTGTCTTATTCAGTAATAGATCACTTACCCTGTAGGATTTGAGTAGCATCGATAACTGACCGAAAGCCCTCCAAATCTTTAACATTAGATGGTATTGCCTTGGCCAAGACTGTTTGCTTTAAAGAGTCTAAGAAGCTAGAGGCTACTTCTTCACCCAGCCAATTCATGAGAGTTTTACCAGAGCCCTGCTGTAGCTCATCTTTCTGCTGTAAGTCAATCTTCAGCAGCATGGAGTTTAAATGTTCTAGGACCAACAACAAATTTGCGAAGACTGTCTTGTACATTTGCTCCTCCTCAACACACTGAACATTGCTTTTCTTGCTGTTTGGTGTCTTGAGTCTTAGTTCCCTGCTGGAGGAGGAAGTCTTAGGCTCAATCGCCAGCTGAGGCTCCTCCAGTACAAGTGGCATAACAAGTTTTTGGAAATTTTCTGCAAACTTTTTCATGTGCCTCTCCAGGATGTGACATGCCTGCAGGCCATGTACCACATCTTTCAAATTTCTGTCTGTGGCAATGGACAGTGTCAACACTTTAAACTCAGAGTCAGAAGAGCTGGTCCACTTGATTGAATCACTCCATTGAGTGCACACCACAGTTTCCAAAGTAGCTTTCTGAATCTATAATTGAAGAGATATCCTATTGAAAACTGCATGTTTCACATAGATCTATGTTAACTATATGTAAACCTCATTTGTGACCTCTGAACTATATGTAAACCTCATTATTGACCTCTGAACTATATGGAAACAACATTTATGACCTCTGCATGGTGTTATGGAGTGTGTGTGTGTATGTGTGTGTGTGTGTTTCTATGGTGACACTGGGAAAAGTTTGATAGCTATGTAGTGTGAATAATGCAAGATAAGTGACATTATCATCAGAAATCTTGGGTAGAACAGACAACTCCAGATTGCTAGAGTGAAAAGACTTTTTTTTTGTAGAGATTGTGTTCAGCATACCATTTTATATTATTGCTAAAATCAGCTATATTCATTTTATTTTACCTCAAACTGATTTTGTCTATATTGTAATAAAAGTTAAAAATAGTATTGTTCACAAAGAAGTTACTCAAGTTATAATTTTTTTACAAGTTAAAATATAATACGGCTACAGCTGTTTTGTTGTCTACCAGCAGTTGGTTGCTACAAGTCAACAAACGTCTACAACCATGGATTGGCTGAAGGTGGCATAAATTATTATGAACAGTGAATAGAAAGGAGTAGAATATTTTTTTAAGTTATTATAAGATAAGATTTTGTAGTGATTTATTGAAAAAGCATTGAATAGTGCTATAGTGTAATAAGAAATGATAATGTTGTAGTGTAATAACATTTGATAGTTATATGTTATGAGTAACCTTTAGATGTGATATGATGCAATAATGGTGGATTGTAATATAGTTATAGCCTTTACATGTGATATGATGTAATAGCATTTAAAAGTGATATGTTGTAATTTACTTAATTAATTTGGGGACACACTATAGTTGACAGACTTTGAATGTGACATGGATAGTTTGTTTATGCATTATTTTAGATTTGCTATAATGTACTAAATGTTTGATAATGATATCATGTTATAATCTCTACATGTGACATGATGTAATGACCTCTGATAGTTTGACAGCAAAACACCATAGAGCAGTGAAATGATTTTTCTAACAATGAGTTATGGCCATTCAGTGTTTGGTTGGGAGAGTCTGTGTATAACGAAGAAAGGTAATTCTAAAATAAATATATTTACCTTAAAATTCACTTCTAATGTTTTCAAAATAGTTATCTTCTCTTTCTGTTGCCCAAGATTAGTCTTGAAGTAACCTTCTAGCTTGTTCAATGCATTAGCAGCTTCTGTAAGACTTCCATCGCTGGTAGTCTCTTTGGCTGTCTGAAATGTTGGAATGAAATCAGAAATGAAACTTTAAATTGTCTCTGTAAGACTTCCATCACTGGTAGTCTCTTTGGCTGTCTGAAAAGTTGGAATGAAATCAGAAATGAAACTTTAAATTGTCTTGTGAAAAGAGGTTGTTGTGAATTTGTGTAGTTGGATTGTCACCCCTTAGTATTTGTTTACATTTGTTATCCTGTGTACTGACCTTATTTCGTGATGTGATTTCTACTATGTGTGTAGTTGTTTGTCATTCAGTGAAATAAAGCTTAAGAATGTAACACGGATTGTTATTATTGAGTACAACAATTTATTTCACTGAATCTGTACAACATGGATAGACTCCTACGGCCTGAGAGATTCGATGTGGAACCTACTGCACCTCAAGCACAAGAAAAGTGGCTGCATTGGTATGCAACATTTCAAAACTTTCTGTCAGTAGTTACGATAGGAAATGTAGATAACAAGAAACTACTTATAAATTACATCTCACCTTCAGTTTACCAACTAATCAGTGACACGGAAAATTACGAAGAAGCCGTCCAGTCACTAAATAACATTTACGTGCAGCCCACTAACGAGGTGTTTGCAAGGCATAAGTTAGCCACTTGTAAACAAGAGATGGGTCAAAGCATAGACACATTTATGCAAAAACTCCGCAGTCTTTCGAAAGACTGCAAATTCAAAGCCGTAACAGCGGAGCAACACCGTGATGAATCAATACGGGATGCATTCATTACAGGAATAGCATCCAACAGTATCAGAAAACGCCTCCTGGAAAAAACTGATCTTACGTTAAAGGATGCCTTTGAAGAAGCAAGAGTACTGGAACACGCCCATCAACACTCGTTGCTGTACGAGGCACAATTAGAAACTAGTTGTGCTACTACAAATGGAGAACACCCTGCTGATTCTGTCGCTCCAAATTTGCCTGATCCAAGAACCCCGATCAGTCCAAATCAAGCAAAACATGAGGTAAGCGCTTTATATAGCAAGTGCTACTTCTGTGGTAGGGGAAGACATCCTCGTACTGAGTGCCCCGCACGTGAAGCAACATGTAATCTATGTGGCAAGAAGGGACATTTCCAGAGGTCCTGTAAATCAAGAAAATCTACAGCTTTCGCACTCGCTACGTTGCACTCTGTAGGACTAGGAAAATCAACTTCCTTGATTCTTCTCAATGGGGTGCCACTTAAAGCCTTGATAGACACTGGAAGCTGTGAGAGTTACGTATCAGCCCGAGTTGCCAGGAGTCAAAAGTGGCCTATAAAAACCTCCGTGGACAGAATATTTATGGCTTCTACTCACCTTTCTCGAGTTACTGAAGGCCATATCTTTGCTACCATTCAACTCAAAGATGAAACATATGAAAATATAAAACTGTCACTTTTAGATGGATTGTGTTCAGATGTAATTCTAGGCTTGGATTTCATAAGCTTACACGAGAAGCTACAGATTCCATTTAGTGGAAAGAGACCACCCCTGTGTGTAAGCACCCTTAAACCAGCTAAAGTAGAGGCGCCTAGTCTCTTTAGTAACTTATCTCCAAACTGCACTCCAGTGGCAACTAAGTCACGCAGGCACTCACTACAGGACTCAAAGTTTATTAATGCTGAGATTCAGAGACTACTAAAAGAAGAAGTAATAGAACCTTCAAAGTCCCCCTGGCGGGCACAGGTTCTAATAACAGGCAATGAAAGGCACAAAAGACGTATGGTTATTGACTATAGTCAGACAATCAACAGATTTACGCTGCTAGACGCCTATCCCATGCCAAGAATGGATGAATTAGCAGAGAAGATATCACAATTTTCTGTCTTTAGCACTCTGGACCTCAAGAATGCTTATCATCAGATCCCGATTAAAGAAGAAGAGAGGCCATTTACAGCTTTCGAGGCTGGGGGTAGACTTTACCAGTTTCGAAGAATTCCATTTGGAGTTACAAATGGAGTGGCTTGTTTCCAGCGAACCATAGATAAAATAATCGAAGACGAACAACTAGAAAATACATTCGCTTATGTGGACAATGTGACCATCTGTGGAAATGATACCGAATCTCATGATAGAAATCTGCAGAGATTCTTCAAAGTTGCTCAGAAGTATGGTATTATCTTCAATGAAGCTAAAAGTGAGATCGGAACACATAGCGTCAGACTGCTGGGATACGAAATAACTAAAGGTCAGCTCAAGCCTGACCCTGAAAGATTCAGAGCCTTGCGGGAATTAAAGGCTCCGTCGAACCTGCGAGAGCAGAAACGGATAGTGGGCTTGTTGGCCTATTATTCTCTATGGATTCCTAACTTCTCCGACAAAATCAGCCTCTTAGCCAGAAATAAACAATTTCCTGTCCCTGGGGAAGTCAAACAAGCATTCCAGGACCTAAAGGACGAGCTCGAGGAATCCGCCGTGTATACCATAGACTACACTCGCCCGCTGACGGTGGAGACAGATGCGTCTGACATAGCTATAGCAGCTACACTTAATCAAGAGGGTCGGCCTGTGGCTTTCTTTTCCCGGACACTATCGAGAAGCGAAAGAAGGCACTCTTCGGTGGAAAAAGAAGCGTACGCAATAGTAGAATCTTTGAGAAAGTGGAAACATTTTCTTATCGGAAGACACTTTACCCTTGTCACAGATCAGAGATCCGTGTCCTTTATGTATTGTAGACAAAATAAAGGCAAGATCAAGAATGAGAAGATCCAAAGGTGGAGGTTAGAGCTATCCTGCTTCCATTACGACGTCGTTTACAGACCAGGTGCACAGAACTCTGCTGCAGACACTTTCAGCAGAAATCGCTACTTATCCGCAATGTCACGTAACGACCTAAAATTACTTCACAACAGTTTGTGCCACCCTGGTGTAACAAGACTGCTACATTTTGTGAGATCAAAAAATTTACCTTTTTCCACCGATGACGTCAGAACTGTGATCAACCAGTGCCAGTCATGTGCTGAACTTAAACCTCGATTTTTTAGGCCACCCATAGGACAATTAATCAAAGCCACTCAGCCATTCGAAAGAATAAGTATGGACTTTAAGGGGCCTCTCCCTTCCAACTCACGCAATAAATACCTGCTTACAATGATCGACGAATTCTCGAGGTTTCCTTTCGCCTTTGCGTGTCCAGACATGTCATCTGCTACTGTTATTAAATGCTTAAATGAGTTGTTCGCCTTATTCGGACTACCCTCCTATGTCCATACCGACAGAGGTACTTCATTTATGTCTGCTGAAGTACAGAATTATCTCAATGAAAGAGGAGTTGCTACGAGCAGGACCATGGCTTACAATGCCAGAGGAAATGGTCAAACAGAGAAACTTAACAGTACTCTTTGGAAAGCTATAACCTTAGCTTTACACTCCCAGGACTTGAGTACGTCTCAGTGGGAACTTGTGTTGCAAGACGCGTTACACTCAATACGGTCACTTTTGTGTACGGCGACAAACAAAACACCACACGAGAGACTCTTTGGATTCTATCGCAGAAGTACTTCTGGAACATCTCTTCCAACTTGGCTAACAACTCCTGGTCCCGTGTTATTAAAAAGACACACTAGATCATCAAAGTATGACCCATTAACAGAGGAGGTAGAGCTTGTGAGCAGCAACCCTCAATACGCCCTGATACGAACACCTACAGGCCGAGAAGAAACAGTTTCTTTAAGATATCTGGCCCCAAAAGAAAAAGACTGTTTCACAGAAAATGTGAGACCCCCTGTGTTGAGCGACGGTTCATCTGGGGACGCTACACCCTCACTTCAGGACTGCGCAGAAAGCAGCGCAGAGAACTCTGCTCCGAACCCTCGTGTGGACTCGGTTGAAGTCCCGAACATCGAGAACTCTACTCCGAACCCCCGTGTGGACTCGGTTGAAGCCCCGAACATCGAGGCACCGAATGACATTGTTGGTGCTGATAATGATGGTGCCTATCCTGGTTACCGTTACAACCTGAGAGAGAGACGATCAAAACCCAACTACAAGGTTTAGCAAACTAATGTATTTAGATGTTTATATTTTCTAATGTATTTCGATGTTTATATTTTCATGATCTTTATATTGCCTTGACTATATGTGGTTGTGTTATGTGTATAAATTTAAACGTGGGGTGAATGTTGTGAATTTGTGTAGTTGGATTGTCACCCCTTAGTATTTGTTTACATTTGTTATCCTGTGTACTGACCTTATTTCGTGATGTGATTTCTACTATGTGTGTAGTTGTTTGTCATTCAGTGAAATAAAGCTTAAGAATGTAACACGTATTGTTATTATTGAGTACAACAGAGGTAAACCCCAAGGTCATAGAATAGCCATGTACAGGTTCAAGGTTTCATCATTAAGGAAAATATTGAAAAGAAGTAAAAAGAAATGTCTTAGAATTGCAAATGAGCCCTCAATGTTATTGTTGGGAGTTCTCTTGGTTTTTCAATTTCATTTGGGACCATCAAATTCAATTCGTCTAGGGCCTTCAATTATCAATTCGTCTAGGGCCTTCAATTATCAATTCATCTAGGGCCTTCAATTATCAATTCGTCTAGGGCCTTCAATTATCTAAGGACCGGTCCTGGCCAAAGATATAGTACTGTTGATTTTTTTTTTCTTTTAAACAAGACCAAAAAACTATAAGCACAAGTTTTCCATTAGATTTTCTAAAGCAGAAATAAGAAGAGATGTAATCTATTATCTAAGGGCAGGTTCTGGCTCTTCAAGGACTGTGATTGATATTGTTAAAACATTTTCTTTAGTATCCTAAGAGAAGACATAACAGCCACCACCAACTTAAACAACTTGAAAGTTCTGCTTGAAATAATATTATACTTTAATTGTCACAAATTATCAAGCAAACACTGTACCATTGTCAGCACAAAACATCTGACTGCACAACTACTGTTCATAATGAGCTGCTGTGCTGTAATCAACTTGACTACTCAACCACTCTCTCTTTATATAAGGTCCCTGAAAGCTTCTAGCTACGCAATGAAACTTTACAGGCATGTTGTCGGTTCTTTCAAGACAATCTCAGGTTTAGGTAGATCGTGATCTGTAATGGTTGACCACTCTATTAAACCTGATCTTGTCACATTTCTCAACTGGACATGCACAGCAAACCCTACCAGAACCTGCAGTTCATTATTTCAATATTTAAACAAAATGGAAAGTTGTTCTATTGTATGATTAACACAATAAGTTTATTGACAGAAATCTGGTACAAAATCTAGTATCAATCAATCTATCCCAAACCATCTGCAGGACAACGGGGGATGGCAGTGGCCATGATACAAAATCTTGACCATCATGACGGCATTTCGTAATGCTTACAACATGCCCAGACTACAGATCACACACCAAGCAATCATGACCAAACTCACCTGTAATAAATCATTTATCTCCACTAAATATTGCAAACCTGAAAAGATTTGCTTGGAGTCGACAAGTTCCTGGTTCAAAGTGCAAAATTCACTATTGACTGAAAACAAATTACTCTGTAAATTTAAAAAAATACATGTGTTAATTTTATTTTGAACCTGCTTATAAACTGAATGTCCAAAAGTAAACAACAAAGGCTACATAGTTAGTCAAAGAAGGTTTATCAGAAGTGAAGATTGTGTGGACAAGTTAGAAACACACTCATCCCAATGTGGCCATCAGCATCCCATTCACAAATTTCATGACCAAGACTGCTTTATTCATTGAAATGTGTTAGAATTACAATCTTTTTATTTTTTGTCATTTTAATAAGTTTCTTTTATGTTTACACGTTCCACAATATGAATTCCCTAAAACCCAATATGAATTCCTTAAAACCCAATATGAATTTGTTTAAGATCTGAATGCTACCTCTTGTTTTATTTTCTGCTCAAGACTGTAGATTTCATTATTTATATCTTGTACTCGCTGGCAAAGATTTTCTGAAGCCTCCAAACAAGGATAATAACTTGTGTACTTTGTCTTGACAAGCTGGTAGATTTCTGCTTCTAGCTCCGTCAGCTTTTTGGTAAGCAACTCTAGCTTCTCATTCATAAGTTTCTTTTCCATCACTCCTGGGTAAGAAATAGACTGAGATGAAAATTAGGGAACATCTTTCTCATTTTTAGTTTATTTGTTTTTCCATTAAAAAAAATATTGAATATTTCTTGTAAGTTGGTGGAGGTTACCTGAGGTTATCACCATTGTTTAGTGGCAAAGAGAGACTTAATGGTGTGTGTTTTTTCTATACTCTATTAAGAAATTAATTAAGAACTCAAGCCCTTAAGACCATCTTGGATCTGTGAAGAAGTGATATGTGTGGGTTAGATGGAAGAGTGCCTAATGATAATCAGGTAGAAGAGACTTGGTTGCATTGGACTCATGATACTTTTTTAATAATAAATAGATCTAGATAGTAATTCTATCTTATCTATATATCTATATATGTTGTTAAATATAGTTTTATACATTTTTATAATTTAAAATTTAATCTATATATATTATATAGTAATTGATCACTTGCGGACATCTACAATCAGCAGAAACCTTCCCACATTTGTATACATTCCTTTTTTTTTGGATTCCATTTTGCTTTATGGAGCTGAGACCTGGAGAACAACTAAAACTGCCATTAGGAAAGCGCAGACACCTCCAGCAAGAGTGACCTCTTGCAAAGAACCAAACAAAAATCAGAAAGAGAAGATAGGGCTGGATTTGGCACACTTTGGCAACTTTGCGCGAATTGCCAACAGTAGCATCACAAGGCAGGCTTTGAAGTGGAACCCACAAGGCAGGAGAAAGACAGGGCAACCTAGAAGCACCTGGCAAAGCAAACAAGAGGTTGACGTTTGGTTACACCTGAAACAGATGGAAAACTGGACAGTATATAGAAGACAAGCAAAAAAAAAAACTAAACCACTTTCATATGATCTGTCTCAGAAAAATACTGAATTGGAAAGAGAAAATACCTGATGCTGAAATATTTCAAAGACCGAGGCCTGCAAAGCAATCCCACAATCCTGATTCAGAATGGAAGACTTTTGCATCCCTAAAGGACTCCTTTATGGTCAATTATTAAAGGGTAGGGCTCACAAGGTGGACAAAGCACTTCCTGGACACCCTCAAAACTTCTCTGAAAACAATTTTTTTATTGGCATTTCGACCCAACCTTTTTTGTAAATTCCAATATTTTTAAAAATTACAAGATTATACTTCCGTTTATTTTTTGTTCATAATTTCCACTAGTTCTAAATTATACCCTGTTTAAATCAGTCGGTAGAGTATCAGACTTTAGATTAGAGGGTCGGTGTTTCAAATCTCTAATCGCAGCAAAATTACTTTTTTATATATATATATATATATATATATATATATATATATGTGTGTGTATATATATATATTTTTTTTTAAGTGTCTTTTGCACAATTTAATTTTAGTAATTCAATCTTCATAAAAATTGAAACAAAAATTTATAATCTCTATCCTAAGATGAGTTTTAATACTCATTTAAAAAAATTGATGGTGTCAAAAAAGACTTTCAAATATTTTGATAAAAAGCTGAAAAAAACTCTTATTATTGTATGTAGGACTATTTTCTAGGTAAAGAATTGTTTAGGGGAAATAAGTGATATTGGTAATCTAAATTCACTGACAAAAAAATATTAGTTTGGGAGGGGTAGCATTATAAAGCAGGCCATGAAATTATAGGTAATAGATTTCAAATACAACATACTAACATTCAAGGGGGAGTGTTTGTCGGAGAAGGGGAGAATAAAGGGAGAAAGAGTGATATTTTTTATTGTTCACAGACCAGAGGTGAGTGTGTTTGGGTGGAGAAGCGAGCCATTTCAATTAAAGATAATATATATTTTAGCTAGAATACACTGACCCTATGGAGGATTGTTGAAATGGTGACAGTATTATTGAAAGTGCAAAAAAAATAAGGTTGGGTTGGGAGT
>JADKLZ010000104.1:24566148-24589010 GCA_021533235.1 Biomphalaria straminea
AATCTAAACCAGTGTTATAACTGAAGCAGTGGATGCTCTTAAACCATGACAAAACAAAGCAACTTAGCCATGAGCTGCATCAAACACTTGAACTCATTAATATCAAACTGGTGTTTATTTTGGCATGGCATAACATTAGTTTCAAAGAGTCAATGCCCAATTACTGAAGAGAATGCTGCTTTATCATGTAGAGATTTATAAAGAGCTAGCTACTGTACCATTTAAGAAAAGTAATAATTTTGAAAAATGCATTGCAAAAAAGATGGTCAATTGTACATATAAGAAAAAGTTTGCACTAACCATAACATTAATCAAAAATGCATAAATGGTTGAAAAGAATTTAAGAAAGCATGCATTTCTGAGAACTAGTTTCAAAACATGACAGAGCAGCAGGACTATTCCAAAGTTCAAACACAACATCTTGAGAACAGCCTGTAACAAGTGACTTTTGATTTGAATGAGAAAAAAGTCCAGAAATAATCATTGCACAATTTGTCAAAATTATTTGTAAAGACCTGAATAAATGATGAGAAGTTCACACAGAGTTTGTCAACAGTGGCAGTACTGCTGTGATCTTGACTTGATAAATTTGTACCCATAAAAAAAAGCAACATCTGAACACTTTAGTTGACTCACATGTAGAATAACATGCAATAATAACAATACAATGTGACTGAATCTAATTCAAGAAATCCTTAGGCAGTGGTCCTTACAGAACTTGATTCAACCAATCCCCAGTTCTAAATTTGAAGGTTCTCATGAGACCTAAGCTTTCTGAGTCCTAAAAGGTTAGAAGCTATTTCATAAGCAATTGTATGGTCGTTTTATGATTAGACTAAGATCAACACAACACAAAAACTAACAATGACAAATGTATGACTATGTAAGCGCCACCAACAATCTACATGCAAGCAAAAGGCTGTTGAGGAGAGAGCATAACAGAATGTATTTAAGTGGCTACCATGATGATAGGTTGCTCTAAACTGATCACACATTTATGTGGCTACCATGGAGATAGGTTACTCTAAACTGATCACACATTTAAGTGGCTACCATGGAGATAGGTTGCTCTAAACTGATCACACATTTAAGTGGCTACCATGGAGATAGTCTAAACCTAATTCTTGTTCATGTGAGAGGTAAACTAACTGCTTGACAGTGATTACAAACAGAGCTAGTTAATCAATAATGTGACTTACTACATGAAGGCTACATGCCAAATTTGTAAATGTGTAAATTTAAAAAAAAAAAAAGGAGGGGGGGGGGCAGTTTAAGAAGTGTCTATGTATATAAACTGACAATGAAATAATAAGAGGTAGTTTTAAAAGTTTAAATAATCAAGCCTACAAATTTATCAATCTTAGTCCTAATGGACTTATTGTGTCTAATTGCAGACATTAGTTTGTTCATTTGTGTGTATATTAATCATTAAGACAGATGAATGTTTTCAATGTGTATTTCTAAGTTTGATTTCCAAATTTTTTTAAAGCAGAGGTTCTCAAACTAAATAAAGTGTTTCATTTTTTATCTCTTGGCTTGCATTCTTTTTTTTACACAAGATAATATAAAGATGGGAAGAAAGTCTACATTCAAGAAAGTCAAACAAACATAAATCTGAGCACCATTTTTTTTTTTTAAAAAGGGGGATTCGCTTTTGTGTTGAAACAATTATGGACAGAGCACTTATAGAAATGTAATGATCATGTACCAGAAAAATAGCACAAAGACAAAGTGCAAGACAATTAGAAAGAATGAGCAAAGAAAAGAGGTAGACATATTACTGTGTTAACTCAGTGAGAGATTGGATCAAGTTCTGAGAGTGAGAGAAATGTCCATAAGTTGTAGTATATGGTCATGGGTTTATATGACAAGCAACTGCTACAGATTCCAAGTGGTCTCAAAGCTCATTCTGTTGCTAGCAAGGCTGCCTCGGCTACCGTGGTAAGAAAACTGCTCAAAGTAGGGCAAAGGCTCCATATCCTCAGCAATGGGGACCAGTGCTTGATGCTGGGCAACGCCCACAGGCGGAGTGACATTCACAGCCTCCCCAGTGAACACTTCATCAAAGTAGCGGGTGTCAGTTTCTGATGTCACCTGGGGCTTGAATGGTGGGCTAATCTGGTAGGGGGGGGGGGGGTTTGGAGTATGCAATCAGAAAGTGTTTCCAAACAAATGATAACAAAAACTACAACACAGAAAAACATACTAATGATGATAATATACTTTTTGTTATTGTCTTGAGCCAGCTGAGGCAAGTGTTAACAAGCTAGCACACATTTTGTTCAGTGTTTATTCAGTGAGTTCAAATCTTAATATGTACCCATAGCATTTATACACACTATTTTCTATTATAAAACTTTTTCATATTGTCAAAAAGATAGCCCAACAAATTTATATCAATAGATCTTTTTTTTGTTGTTGTTTAAATAAAAAAAACAACTTTTTGAATCAATATGAGTTCTCAGCTCAGCTCATTAAACAATGAAAAGAACAGACACATGAGTTAACATGATGCAATACATGTACAAGTTGAACCCTAAACACAGAGTTGACATTGATGTCACCCAACATTGAAACCAAGTTGACACTACAAAGAGAGAAGATCTCAACTTGGATGAATCCTGACATAAGTTCTCCAGAACACAAAGCTCATTTCAAAACCATTAGACTGACAGATTTGTCTCATTCATTGAATGGGATTATTGAAATTTTGTATTTCTGATATCATGTAGAATGTATTTAGGGTTCAAATCATGAAAACCTAAACACCTGATGGAAATGATGCAGAATAATATTATTTGTTTGTTATGGTTTAAATGTAAAGACCAAATATAGAAAATAGTTTGCAAAAGAAAGTTCTGGTTCAAGTACAAAGCTTTTCAAAGGGAAATGCATTGAAGGCTAGGAGGCATAGAAGGAAGAAGAAATCTTTGTGAGTGATTGCAAAAGCCTAACCTGGTATTTTAAAAGCAAGTGGAAAGCAAAGGAACAAACTAAGGCCATAAAACAAAACTTTAGCAATATGAAAACTTTGAAAATCATCTGCAGTATTTTGGCCTTCAATTAACAAGATAGTAATCATAATAAGCAACATTTCTTTAATTTTTTTATGACCAACTCATTATTTTATCTTTGATCATACTAAAGTGACTACAATATTAACCAACTCATTATTTTATCTTTGATAAGACTAGAGTGACTACAATATTAACCGATTCATTATTATATCTTTGATCACACTTGATTGACTGCAATAATAACCCAAGAACAAAGCGAGAAAAAAAGTAAATAAAAACAAGTAGTGTCAAAAAGCCATTATGTTTAGAAGTATGAGCAAGTTAAACAGATTGTCAAAGAATTTTAAACTCTTCACAAATATAACTAAGAGATGGGTGTGTGTGTGCATGTGAGTGAGGGTGAATTAAGTCTGTACTCAATGAATCTTATCAATCATTTTACTTTCAGCTTTCTATGGTTTATTGTTTGTACCTAAAAATACTTCATTATTAGACATCTTCTTTTATTAGAAAACGTTTTTTATTTATAAAACAACTTCTTTTATTTTTAAGACAGCTTCTTTTATTTAGTAGACAATTTCTTTTAGTAGACAAATTCTGTTAATGTCTTGACAACTTCCTTTATTTACTAGACCACTTCCTTTATTTATAGAACAACTTTTTTATAAACTTTAAGACTTTGTTCAATATCATTATTAAAATAATCAAGAAAAAGACATAATTGCAACTAGATTATAGTTATAATTATATAAATCATTATGAACTTTATGTCTATTGAACATATTGCATGGGAAGAATTGTGAAGAGGACACTCTGGTGCACAGCAATCTCTACCAATGTAGTCTACTATATAGTATATATAAATATATAGTATATATAGTCTGTGACAGGTCATTTCATCCCCAGTCACTTCAGCCTGGTCATTCATCACTGGTCACTTCAACCTGGTCATTCATCTTTGGTCACTTCATCCCCAATGAAATTTTTTTTTCTTAGTCATTGTGTAATGTGTTATTTAGTTTTGCCTTTAAACATTTATTTCATCCAGTACATACTTTGGACATGTTATGTCCCCCCCCTACTCTCTTAATACTTGTTGAGAAATGAAGGAATATATGTCAATAAGTAGATATATTGAATTGCGGGGTTTTTAATAAATTATATTGTTTCTATTTGATGTAGGGATGTCAATATTACCCTGCACATATTGTGTGATGTAATGAGCAAAGGCCAAGGTGTGGCGGAAGTAGTGAAAATCTTTTCGGAGATAGAAGTACGATACTCTAACTAAGCCCATAAACTTATCTTTAGTCTGAACAGTATTTTGATTCTAATATATCTCTTAATAACAAACAGGAATATCCAAAACTTTAAGTATTAAGGCAAAAAAAAAAAAAAAAGGGCAAAAAGAATGAACACTCAAAGTATCTCACATTAGTATTATCTCCCCCTGGTTTTTGCTATTCTCAAATCAGAATCTGATTTTGAATAAACTCAAATTGAAAGTTCAATTAAAGTTTTTATTCAATTTTTTTTTATTATAATACAAACAATTATTATGTTACAAAACCTTTTTTTTTTAACTGATCATTAAAAAAAGCTTTAAGAAAACTTTGTAAACTATTGTAATTTTTCATTGGCCCCTAGCACGTACTATTTAAATCAAAGATATTCTGCTAATCAAAGTGAAATAGTCAAGAAATCAGGCTTGTTTGGGCCTTTCATTGGTTAATTTTCATGTGGAATCATTTCCTACATTACATTTATATCAACTATTATTCAATACATATTTGGCACTGGTACTTCAAAACTTTTAATTTTCTTGTTTTATTAGAAATTCTCAAGTGTAATGGGAAAACAAAACAGACACAAAATGTATCACTAAACCAATTTCCTCAAAAGTTTAAAATGTATCACTAAACCAATCTCCTCAAAAGTTTTGCCCTAGTCCATTTCATTGTGCACCAAACAAATGTTCCAATCAAATCTTTGAGATGATTACAGAAGAATGATGGAGAGAGACACATACCAGATTGTCTAGACAAAATAAAAGGGGGGAGAAGTTCTAGCAGGGAATCAACTCACAAGCATAAGCCTTAGGACAAGCTAAATATCGACACAAGGAATATTGTAGTCACCTTACAAATACCAATGGTGGAAGATAAAAAGCTTATGATGATAAAAAAATGGGAGAAAAACATAATCACCTTTTTGGCAACCAAGTCTTCCCAGTTGATGGAGGCAAAGAATGGATGACTTTTGATATCAGCAACATCTGCCTCACCCCCTCCTAACCTATTAAAACAAAGAACATCTGTATCCAAAAGATTTCACTCATTGAAAATGTTATAGTCAATTTGAATAAAATTTACATTTTGATAATGTCAGAATAATCTTTGTTCTTCCTTCACTAATTTTCATTTTTTTTTTCATTCATGCTATAATCTATAATGTTAATTATTAAAAGGGATCCTGCAATCCTTAGTAGAAAGAACATTTGTTCACACAAAAGTGTTAAGTACAAATAAAAAAAATATAATTTTATAAAATTCAATCTTAATATCTCTATATATAATTCTCTTCATACCAAAGTTCAAAAGTTCAGTCGAGCAAGTAAAAAGGGAAGATCCCATGGCGCAGCATGGTGTGAATGGAAAATGGTGTATCCAAATCCGCACTATTTTCATTCACAAAATAGCATAACATACGGCCCATTTTGTGAATGAAAAAGGTGTATATAATTCTCTTCTTCTCAATTAGTCATAATATTAAAAGTATTTCCAGATTATTGTGTCGTAAGACTCTTGAAACTAGAATGACAATACACAGATAGAGTCTACTCTCAGGTTTGACTTTAGAAGTACTTTAATTAATATAACAAATTACGTTAAAATAATAATTTCACTGGCTTCCTGTTCAAATCCTTCTAGCTTCCCCTTTTTAATCTCGCTTTCATTTTCAATTTTTATCTATATATTTCTGGATATTTTTGTTGACTTTACTATTACTTTACAAAAGATTTTAATAATTTTCGGAGATTTCCAGGACTTTTTCGTAGGCCTATATTTAATAACGTTTCAGGAGATTTCCAGGGGCTCCTGGTAAATCAAGAGGCCGCGGGAAATCTGTTATATGTTATAAAATGGTTTAATTTAATAGTTTATACACCCAAAAATTAGCACGGGTCCAAAGAAAGTGCGGGACCCGCTGCGGTCCCATATGTTGCAGTGCCTAAGGCCTGCCCTGCAAAATAGCGGTGTATGCTATGCCACCGGTCGGCTAGTATTTTTAAATTCTTCAAATCTTAAAGAATGTTTAATTAGTAAAACTAATTCAATATCCACCAAAAAATCAAGATGTTTTAACTACAAATAACTAAGACAAAACAAGATACAACAGCAAAACATTTTCAAACCTCTGTTTAGGTTTTTTTGCTAATAAACCACTGAGCAAACTTTTGGCTTCCTCAGAGAGATTTCTGGGAAATTTGACGTGTTGGAGCAGGATGAGTTCAAATAATACGTCATGGTCCTTGTTGTAAAAAGGTAGTCGTCCACACATCATTTCATACATTACCACACCAGTGCCCCACCAATCAACAGCTCGACCATAGTCATTGTCTTCAAGAACCTACACCACAGTCATCAGGAGTAAACAAATCAGCTAATCACTTTTAAACATATTATGCAGCAACAAGTGGAGAGAGTTAAGTTTAGTTTAAAACCTAGACAGTCTTGGGGCATGGTAGATGAGTGGTAAAGCAATGGGTTTGTCCAAATTTACAAGTGTGATAAGTGGTCAGCTGGTCAGCCCATTAACCAGATTTTTTTTTAAATTTCCACAGGCCCATTAGAGAATTTAATACTGTCCTCAAAATAAGGGGCCTCTATCAAGACTAAAAACCCAGAACATGTCTCATGTGCCATGTGCATTCGTATCAGATTGAATGAACTTTTTAAAAAAACATATTTTATATAATAAAAAAAGACAACTCAATTATTGAAACCCCAATAAAACTATGTAAGAAATCAATATAATACAATGTGAATATAATCAAATATTCTAATCAATACAGTACAAAAAAAAAACGAAACAAAAATAACACTAACCTCTGGAGCCAGATACTCAGGAGTGCCACAAAATGTGTTGGTGCTAGCCCCAAAGAACATTTCTTCTTTACACAAACCAAAATCTGCTATTTTAATGTGGCCATCTTTGTCCAGTAACAGATTCTCCAACTGTCAGTAGAAGAGATGAAAAAGAAAAAAGTGTGAACTGTTTTTAGAAAATACAGTCAATACTTAAAACTAAACTATTCTTAGACTCTGGCTGATTCAACCTTGCTTCTTAGAATAACCTACATTCAGTGTGTTTACAGCAGTGTGGAACAACTGAGAAACACAACACTACTATTTGATGACAGCAAGAGTCTTCAGCTATGTAGGGAAAGTTGGTTAGAAGAAGTACTTTGCTTCCTATTTTAAGCTTCAAGAGTTTATTCTTTTTGTCCTAATTAACAATACCATCGTAGATTTAACCTCATTAAATAAAATTAATTTTGGGTTTATAACCTTTAATTTGTGTAATATAAAACGAGCATCCATTCTCCTATAATTATATCCCAAAAGTAACATTTTGTGATTATAAACTAAGTTGTTTGTGAAGTTTAATCATAACAGTGTAGAATGCACAAATATGAAAAATGAACAATTCATCAACACGTGGAAAATAATTACGGAGATAAAAAGTTGAAGAAGCTTACAAATTTTGTTTGTAGTTCAATTTTCAATGAATGTTGTGCTTTTTTATTTTCTACTTACACTTAAGATGATATTTATGAGAAAAAAAAAAAACTGCCACATATTTATTAGAGCCAAGATAATGCAGCAAGCAGTACTGAATTGTATCCGAAGTTATGTATGTAACATCACCAATGAATGAGCCCCAACAATAGGGGAAGTCAACTAGATGGGTTGGGGCAAACAGTTGGCAGCAAAAAAAAAAAAAAAGAAAAAAATATATTGTTCAATAGGTGACAATCAAAGAGAAGTAGTTCAATGACTTGAACAAGAGAGTTGATAGAAACGTCTGTAGTGTTCATAATACTGTGAGTCATAGAAGTGAACAGACCTGAGTATCTAATGGTAACTTTAAGATGTTAACAGAAACTCAGGTCTCAGGCCAGAATTAATACACTGTAAGCTTCTATTTTTATTGGTAATTAATAATTAAGTGTCATTAAGAATTTATTGAGATCATTTGATCCTTTTTGTGATGGCATCACAGGTAGTCACAAGTCAATATTAGAAATTAACAATCAATTTAGTTAAATTTGAATTTGATCAAGCCTAAGATTGGGTACTAGAAAAACAAAAGAGCCAACCTTCAAATCTCTGTACACAATGTTGTTCTCATGCAAATATCCAAGTGCTGATACAATCTCAGCCCCATAAAATTTTGTACGGTCCTCTGAGAACACTCTTTCCCGAGACAGATGAAAGAAGAGCTCTCCCCCATTCACATACTCCATGACAAAACAAAGTCTGTCTGCCGTCTGGAATGAATATTTCAGTTGCTGAGGACAAATAAAGAAAACTGTTTTAGTTACAGAACATACATTTATTTTGTAGTCTTACAATTGCAGGTTTAGCTTTTCACTTTATTCCCATTTAAGGAACATTAAAATAAAATAAAAAAACGAAAAACTATGAGATAAATAAATAAATGTAGCTTTTACATAGCGCTAATTTCATGCTTATAGCATGCTCAGCGCTATGGTCCAATCTCATTTGTGGATCAGAGGGGTGGGGCATCTAGGAGGTTTTCCACACTGCCTTTAGGTGCTCAGTAAAGACAACTCTGCTCGAGTGGGGTGTTGAACCTCGAGCCCCCTTCATAGGTAGCCAAGCCAGGCCAAATTCAAGCGAACTTAGCCTCTCGACCACGCTTCCCATATTTAAAATCTAATTAATTCATCGTATCCTTGTCTGTTTTAAAATGTCATCCAAACAAAGTATAATATAGAAAGAAACAAAATCATTCACTTAACTAATATAAAAACATTTCACAATTTATTAACTTCCTTTTTAAATCCGTTTTTGTTTTTTTAAACCTGACTCACAGCCCTAAATGCAGGTCAACAAGACTAGCCTCTGCATGACATGATACAACAGAACCAAACATCAATGAGCTACTTACAGTGAGAAATGGATGATTTGTTGTTTGCAGCACTCTGTTCTCTGTGAGGGTATGTGCTACTTCATCCTATACAAACATATCAGACAAATACAATCACTAGGAGAAAGTTTGATCCTTTTTTATCACTACATTTATTCATATATACATAAGGCTTAAGAAGAAGAGCAGAAACTGTTTAGCTCTAGACTAGTTCACTATGTCTAGATGGATAAGCAAAGACTTTTTTTTAGACTGGATTAGCAGAATCTAGAGATATTTAATAACACTGATTTGAAGATCTGGTAATGAGAATTTTTTAAAATTAAATCAATTTATTTAAACTGTCCAGAGTTTAAAATGGTGCAAGAGATTAATTTAGCTATGTTTTTTTTAATCCCTTGAATCATATTTTAAGCTGTTAAATAAAAATCTAAAAATCAATCAAAAGTTTTGCAATTTCAATTTCATTTGAAATTAGGTCATGGTCACTATCTAAATAACTCAAAAAGAAAACAAAAAGTTTCAAGTTATGGTTCCTTTTCAAATATCTGCATTAAATCACTTTGTCAAAAAAAATAATTTAGAAATTTTCATTGATTTATGATAGTACACTAAAAATCAATGCAAATAATAATAAAAAAACAATATCCAATGCAACTTTCACACACTGGTTGTCTTTCTCTGTATAAAAACAAAAGATTTTTAAAAAATAACATCAGAGGACCTTACTTTGGCTATAATGACTGCCTTTTTCAATATTTTGATAGCATATAACTGATTGGTGGCTTTTTCTTTACACATGATCACTTTACCAAAGGTTCCTTTACCCAACACTTTTAGAAAGTCAAAGTCATCCAAAGACTAAATTACAAAAGATAAAGAAAAAACAAGAGCAACATTAAACAAAATACAAACTAAAAATATTATTTAAAAAAAAAACAACAAAGCTTATATTAAGTGTAATTGTATCAATTAGTTTGGGTTAGTCATGTAATTTAATTTGTAATAGATCTAGATTAATAATAATAAATATGTGCAATTAGAAATATTTTTACCAATTGTTTCTGTAAAGCGCAAGTTCATGCTTTTAGCTTTCTCAATACGCTATGATCATATCCCTTGTCTGGACCAGTTGGAAAGAACGGGGTATCTGGGCGATTGTTTTTTAAATGTATTTACATTAAAAAAAGGGCAAATGACCTGAATATGAAATTGTGTGCTAGAGCCTTCTCAGACATTTTGTTTGTGTTCACTAGACCTCAGGCGGTGACCAATAAAAGGTACTAATTAAGCTTATATCATCCCTTCAGTCAAGCATAATTTCTTTCCCTTGTTGTAGATACCAAACAAAATAACTAATTACCAATAGTTTATTAACTAATTAGTCAATTTTTTATTGAGTCTAGTGTTGTCAGGTAAAAGAAATAATTGTGCAAAATTTCAGCTTCATCTAAGATTGGGTAAAAAAAAAAAGTAAAGTTCCCCTTTCAGACCTTGTGGTCTATTGGGCAGATGATGTAAAGGTCATCTGATTCTGTGGCCTACGGTTAACGAGGGTGTCATGTGGCCAGCACAACGACCAACCGCCTTTACTTTTCCCCAACCAATGTCAGGTACCCATTAGAGCTGGGTGGACTCAAGGGCGCCCGAAAATCCCGAAATAAAAATCCCAGTCTTCACCAGGATTCGAACCCGGGACCTCCAGTACGGAAGCCAAGCGCTTTACCGCTAAGCCACCGCGCCGTCTTAAGATTGGGTGGGGGAGTACAACTTTTGTACCTGACAGAGTGAGTTGATATAAGCTTTGTAAATAGTAGCAAACATAAAACCATTCACTTAACTGCAAAAAATATACAATCTATCATTGTAGATCTAAGGCTTTGGCTTTATAAAACTATGTTCTTCAAGGAGAATGACAACTAACACTAAAAACAGATTACAGCTGACTATACCTGAATTAGACTAGACACAAAATTAAGTAGTCACATAGTTACTTATTTAATGCTACAACTTTTTTTGTAGCACTGATAAATAAATAAAAACAAAATGGTTTTTTTTAATTACTGTGTCACGTCAATTATTTATGAATAATATATTTAAAATGGACTTAGGTCGAGGTCAAAGGTGGGGTTTTTCCTGTGACGTTGTGACATGCATCAATCATAGTAAGACACTCGTTTTTCACATGATAGTAGACTATAATTTTATTGGGAGCAGCACCGGATGTGGGCGGAGAGAGGCTATGTGTAGTACAAAGAAGCAAGATATAATTTATTAATTCTTCCATCTCTGAGAAATATTCATAGAGTGTAGCCATATCATTTCGATTTAGATTGTAGTTCTTGTATTTAAATCAAAGGATCTTCTTCATGGAATCTATTTGTAGATATTAAGATTATCTTATCAGCTGACAACTTCAATAGAACTTGACTCATCCTTTCAGCTGACATCTTCGAATAAAATCCTTGTTATGAGATCTCAGCACCTTCCAGCAAAGAGGTGAGAAGATTATTCAAGGTCCCTCCTCTAGATCTAATCACCATGACATAATGATAACTGGAACTATTTTAGCAACAAATAAGATGCCAATACGAATGTGAATAGATGCACTCAAAAAAAAAAATGTGTCTGTTGTTTTGATAATAACTTGTTTGGCTAATTCATTCAGAATGATCTAAGCTAGCTCCAAACCCTGTGAAAACAAGACAAAAAGTTTGAGCCAAATCTGTTTTTTTTTATTTCAATGAATCCTGCCTAAAAATAAAGATCTGTTCACATACCACTTTCTTTTTATGTTCTACAATATTAGATGTTGGTGCTTCTTCTGTCACTTTCAGAGTATCTGACACAGACCCAATGGCTTGTATCCATTCATCCCTGAAATAAGCACAAAACAGATTTGAAATTCAGGTTAAGTTACTCCTACTAATATTAGTTAGCATCCCAGCGTGTATTGCCTCACCTTTCACTAACACTTTCAACACAGAACATCCTCTCCACTTCAGTCGCCCACTGCCAACATTTGATGATGAATGTATGAGGTCTTGGTCTGTTTACTTTCATCAACTGGCAATCTAAAAATAAGAACAATAAAAAAAAAGAACAAAATAAAGAACAAAAACCAAACCAGTAGAGTTTGGACACCTTCTAACAGTTTGATACAGAAATGTCTACATTGAGCAATAAGAAATGTGTAGTCTCTGGTGTTGAAATGTGCTTTTTTGAGTCTCTAATCTTTCTAGGTAAGTAAATCTGAGTACTTTGCCATTTATAAATAATTTTAAATTGTGAATTAAAATCTTTTAAATATCTGCTCACAGTGATTATAAATAAGCTAAATATATTTTAATTTTAATATAACTTTGTAAACAACTATACACAAGTTGTTCACAAGTAGGCATCTGACCTGATGCATTCGTTCAAGTTTATATTTTGTAAATAATTTTTTTAGCAAAAAGACTATACAAAATAATAATAATAAAATAGTGCAGGATACAGTTGTGATATATTAAAAAATCATCTTGGCTGCTTTTTTTTTTTTTTTAGCAAAGTTACAGACTGCTCACAAAATGCATCACATTAGGAAAAAGCCCTTACAATGAAGTAAAAAATAATTTTAAAGTTGTTGAAAAAGAAAAATGTAAAAACTTACCTTTAACAGAAAATTTATTAAGGGGATCTTGTAAATCATTGGCCTCAGGCTTTGAACGGAAACCTTCAAATGAACCATTTTTCCTCAAAATGAAATACCGCTTCCTCCAATTTTTGATATGTTCTCCTAGAAAGAAACAATTTTATGAAGTAAATCAAATGCTTCCCATAAAAATAAATCAATTTGAAAATTATAATTTACTTAGATAATTGAATTTTCAAAAAGAATTGAACATTTTTTTTTTACAATTTGACCATATCTTGACAGACATAATGAAAGAATTATGCTAAATATCTAGATAGCATGTTGGTCATGAACAAAATAATGTATTTAAAACTGCTGCAAAGTTTAAAGGCACACATGGTAATACACTGGTTAAGCTGCATAGTATGACTCAACTTTAGACAGAATGAAATGAGTTTTAAAAAAAAAGACTGTAATCCATGTTAGTGTTTTTTAATTAATTTTTTAAAACTTCATCAATTTGCTCTATTTGAATCTGTCTTAAAGTAGGTTTATATCACTCTTGAGTTTTGTCTCCTATGTGTCTCTAGACTATTTTCTTTAAGTATTTACCTTGCTTGCTATTCCGTTTGAACAAAGAGAAACAGATCTTATAAAGTTTAGACTTCATTTTGGCTAGAACTGACAACATTGGTCTCTGTTTGGGAAGTAAGTTGGGGTCCATATTTGCTGAGTATACCTCAAACTTACCCCTCTTCCATAGGTAGCCCTCTTTGACCACATCAACATGGTCCACCTCTGCATTCATGGTGAACACCTAGGTCACCTGCTTTAAACAAAAATAAATGAAACTTAAAATGTCTATGAGCATTACCTAAACCTTAGTGGCTAATGACAAGTTGAAAATTGATTCATTTGAACAATAATTTGATTAACTCAAATAGAAAAGAAAAATGTATCAAATATCTGTGATTTCTAACATGGAGGTGCGGTGGCTGAGCAGTAAACCGCTTGGTTTCCAACCCAGGGATCCCGGGTTTGAATCCTGGTGAAGACTGGGATTTTTAATTTCTGAATCTTTGGGCACCTCTGAGTTCACCCAGCTCTAATGGGTACCCGACATTAGTTGGGGAAAAAATAAAGACGGTTGGTCGCTGTGATAGCCACATGACAACCTCGCCAGCCAACATTAGTTGGGGAAAAATAAAGATGGTTGGTCGTTGTGATAGCCACATGACAACCTCATTAGCCATAGGCCACAGAAAGAGATGACCTTTACATCATGTGCCCTATAGACCTATAGGTCTGAAAGGGGAACTTTACTAATTTCTAATACAATAGATAAGCATAGATAAACTCATTGCACTGGTGGGGATGTAACAAAGCTCTCGCAAAGACCTGTCACATCCAGGCACTGACCCTCAAGGGTTTGTTTCATAAATGAGGAAAATTCTCACAGGCCGGCCTGGTCCAGTAAAGGAAAACGACAGGGGAAGCCAGTGGTGCGGCCTTTGGCCACGTTTCTAGTCCACGAGCCCGGAGTGTCCGTGTCTGTTGGCAGTGAACGCAGAAAAACCTCTAAGTTTTACCCCCGAATCTCACCCCCCATTGGACATCACTTGTGATAACACTACTTAAATAGGTGAACTGAGGTCCTTAAACTGACCTTACATTCCCCCAAAGATACCCTTAAATTCCTACACTGTACCACCATGACTGTGTCAGGACTGTCATTGTAATAAATCTTTGTGGGAAAAAAAAGCAGTGGCTAACCTAGGGAAACCCCCACTTTTCTAAAAATATATTTGATGCTAGCAAGAACAGATAAATGTAACAAATGAATGAGAATAACAAGGACTATTTAATTGAATGTTTAAAAAAAACAAACAAAACAATCAATACAACAATCAAATTAAACTAGTTGCTTAAGTAACATATATATATATACTAAAACCAGAATCTATGAATTATTAATTCATTTTTTAAAAGGCATTTATACTATAATAATTAGTCATACAGAGTGAACATATTCAGCTAAAATGAGTAAGCAAGTTCCTACTTGCCAAGAAAGCCAATCCTTAATTCCTTGTTTCTTTCTACAGCACTAGATCATCCTTTCTATATAGTCTAGTGAAAATATCAAATATAATTTAGACTGACAAATGATTTACTATTTTATAAAAATTGTGTTTATCTTCTAATATTATTAAGTCATTATAAATAAAAAAACAAATGTATATTTAATACTGCATAAACTATACAGAATTTTATTATTTTAAAAAGGTCTATAAACTAAAAATTTAAGTGTGTTGTCTTGCATGATTTATGTTTAATCTGTATCTAGAATCTAGATACTATATAATATATATATTAGGAAGAGTAATCTTATCTTATATAATACAGACGAGAAGAAGATAAGATAAGAAGATGTTACTTTAAAAAGAAGATGATTACGTCCTACGCATCATGCATATTAACCAATAACTTCTGCTAAGTCACTGGTTTTCCTGGCGAGCTCAGACAGAGGAAGCAATGAGAAGACAACATCTAAGAATGGACAGCCCTGTCTTGGAATGAAATTCTATCCGAGGCAAACGACAGAGAGGTATGGAAAAAGAGTTGACAGATTCAGATCTTGTACGGTCCTCAACGGTTCAGCGGACTAAGTACTGTCACTTTAAAGGGATATTAGATGTAGACAGATCTATATTAGAATAAGAATACTATTTAACAAATAACAAGATTAATATATTATATATATGTCCATTAGATCGAGTCTAACAGTCACCATAACTACTTTTATACTTATTGCTAGTTTTAATCTAGAACTAGTATTATTAGTATTTAGATCTAAAATATATTAAGATCCATATATAATATAATATAGATCTAGAATTATAACTAAAGTGTGTGAGTAAAAAGTACTTAACTTTAATTTAAAATATTTAAAGAGTATTTTCTAGACTAAGTCTAGAATTAGAAAAGTAATAGTAGATCTATTAGAATGACTAGATAATACAAAACTCACAACACTTTTGACTTTGCAGTTTACACAGACTATGACTAGAATCACTAGATCTAGATTAATCTATAGACTTATTATCTTATACAATAATAATAATAATATCTATAGTAAGTCTGATATAATATTTATAAAATGTAATATTACTAAATATATTAAATTAATTATATTATAATTTATATAGATTTAGACTCGACTTAATCTAGACTAGAATATATTCTATATCCTCTATATAAATATTAATATTAAAATAATTTACAAGAGATTATTTTATAATTAATATAATATTTAATAGAATTTATTAAATTTATAGATCTAGATCTAGTATAATTATAACATAATAATGTCATTAATGATTATACAAAATCTTTGTATTTGTAGTAGTATACACTAATTTACTAATTACTATACTTTATCTAGTCCATATTATAGACTATCAGACTATCGTCTATAGAAGATGTTATGTATGACTATAGACATAGTCTTAGTATAGTCTAGTAGTAGTAGGTACTTTAACAAAAAAATTCAAAATAAATATATAACAACAGAAACTATCTAGTTATGTAGAGCTTGCTGAGAGGATTACAATGATACCAAATTTATCTTTCTATGTTATAATATATATATACTCTAGGAGCAAAGTTATGCTGTTTTATGTGTTGAAAAATGGACTATAGAAAATATCCAAAAAACTGTGATTGATGTGATCGAAAAAATGAATTTTCTTCTTTATGTCATCATAACTTTATAACCATAATAGATACAAGCTTGAAATTTGGAACATATATCTACCCCATTATATGGTTTTTAATTTGATTATTTCACCTCACATGCACGATGCATCTAACATTGATTCACAGCTCATTACCTAGTAGTAGTAACTAGTACAGTAGATTATAGAATGATTATACTTATACTAATTATATAGTATTTTACTATTTATAGTAATTTATAGGTCTAATTAGTCTTAGATTAGATAATAGATTATTTTATATTTAGATTATTAGATCTAGAATCTAGATTCAATAATTCAATGAAAATAATGAAATATAATATGACATGACATAATGAATATTTCTCTAATCTGTCTGCTATCTAGAATCTAGACAATATACTTTTATAGATCTAGATTCTAGATCTAGATTAGATTTAGATCAATCAATCAATGTCAGATTAGATCTAGTGACATCAAATATCTAGATCTCGATTTAGTCGTCATCGTGATTAAGCTAAAGTTTGAACAACACGGTTACACACACTGACACAGTTCACACACGACCAGCTACGTAGTGTAGAAGTAGAACTTAGAAGTGTAGAGTCCAGTCAGAGAGATCGGATTGGCCTTCAATTTTTCTGAATCTCACAATAGTGTGTCAATAGTCATAAGTCAATACTCACATCAACCGTCATGTTCAAGCCTATTCTAGATTTACTTACCAAAGAAAACCCGTTGTAATAGATCTATGTTTGAAAATAAATTTGTTTTTCATTGACACACAATAGCAGAGAAATGAAACAGGAAATGTTAACTGTTGATTTCTTAGCCTAACAACGCGAATTCTCTCTAGTCTTGAGATTTAGCAGCAGGCCTTTGACCTAGATCTAGATCTAGATCAAAATTCCCGGATGTACGTGTTATACAGTTTCGGTTCATAATACTAATTTTGTAGATGACTGTGGCATTTTACGTCTCAAGAGATGATGTTTTCCCTTTGCAACTTCTTGTGTGACTAAAGAGGCCAATCCTTGATACACAGCTGCAGTCACAGGTTGGGCATCTGTAATCACCATGGACTGCTGCGCTTTCTACTACTGTTGTGTACAGCCTAGGGGCGTAGCTAGGGATTTTGGGGCCCGGGGAGATCAAACTCTTTCAAGTCTTTGTCTTTGGGGGCCCATTGCATTTTGACATTCGGCATCATGACATGATATAATGTACTTATTAATAAATATATACGCCTAAATTCAAATTGGTATATCAGTAGGCCTACAATTTACAAAAAATAATTATTAAGGTTCTTTTATTTGTTTATTGGCGAAATAAAATGCATAAGTGACAAATCCCATCGTTTCTCATCAATAACATCATCTACATTGATACTGTCTAGTATTTGTGACAGACATTAAAGCCTTTCTGTGTCATTGTGCTCCTTAGATAGTTTTTGATTAACGTGGGCTTTAAATTGAGAATGATCTCTCACATGACGCAATGGAGTGTCATGAGTTAGCAGTATTCGGATGGAGGTTGTAAGATTAGAGCACACATATCATTACCATATGAAACCAGCTTCCTCAATATTTCAATTGGTGATTGTGGTACTGGTTTGTTGATGAAATGTGCTCTTGCATCATTGACATAACTCAACAAGTGAGTTGCCTGTATTTCATCATACAAACAGGAAAAAGTATCAACAGTTTGTCATCAGCGTTGTTCATCCATAGACTTGTGCTGGTTCAAGAAGAAACCCAAAGGTGTCCACAAGGTTTTCCAGTCTTTGAAATCTGTCCTTCATCTCCATATGAAGTCTGCTCAGCACTTTTGTCGAAACACTCTGAATTGCACTTCTAATAACAGTACTACACCAGAACTCAACTCCCCATCAAGTCTTTTCTTCTCGTTGTAATGACAGGAAATCCGAAGCATTCACTACCTTCTTTTGCTTTTTCGATGGATTGGGTAATTAGTTTTGACCGTTTCTCATCATTTTGCAGAAAGCATGAAAGGGTTTTCATTTCTTAAGCAGCTTCCCGATTCCAGATAAGCAAAAAAAAAAAAAAAAATCTTAATTTTCTACTGCATGAAGAAGATTCCGTTCACTGATTCTAGTGTCCATTCTTTCAGTTCTTGATTCAGTAAGTTTCTCCAAGCCGATGTAGCTTCTTCTCTCGAGGACCACTTTGCATTATTCTCCTTTTTTTTAAACTCCCGGCTCTAGCTTCTTCCAACTTGGCCCATCTCTGGGGTGAATGGGGGGGGGGGGCAGAACAATTCATATACCGTTCCAAAAAAAAAAAAAAAAGATGACAATTGCTGGATCTATCTCACCAGAATGAAGAGCTGCCATGTTGAGAGAGTGATTATCACAGTTCAGAAATGTTGTCTTTGAATTTATGTCTAAGAGACGTTTCTGCAGGCCAGACAGACGGCCACTCACTGTGGTTGCGTTATCATAAGTTAGGCCGTTAGACCTTTGTAAAGGTTCAATGTCCAATGTCTTTTAGAGTCTTTTATTTCGAAATTATCTACATCTAAGTAGCAAACTATTAGGGATACCTGTTCTTGATGAGAAACATCTAGAGTGGAATCAATCATCAGAGAAAAGTAACAAACTTGTTTTACTTTCCAACATACTTTATTGCCCATCAAGTTAATGAACTCATTTTGAATTTCTGGCGACAAATAATGTATCTTCACATATTCAATTCTTTGTAAGTGGTGTTTCATAACTTCCTTAAATTCTGCAAGAAACCTCAAAGGTGCCAGGAAGTTCCCAGTAGTGGGTGAATTCAGTTTTCGTTGTGACCACATAAGCTTGAGTTTGTTTTTGCTAAGTACTTAATAGCTGCTGCTACACCCTTCAGAATATATCTCCAATAAATTTGCGGATGAGACAATTGTGACAGTCACTAGCGGATCCAGAACTTTGGAGTGGGGGGGGGGCGATTTTTTCCAAACCCTAACCCTAACGCCCAATGTATAAACGTGTGTACAGCGCGCGCGCACACACACACACAGACACACACACGCACGCACACACACACACACACACACACACACATATATACTTACGAGAATAAAAAAGCAGTGTTTTTTAACCTTCGTGAAAAAAAAAAAAAAAAAAAAAACAGTCATGTTGAGGCAAGCTGGAGTCTGAGGGAGGGCTGGATCTATCTCACCAGAATGAAGAGCTGCCATGTATATGCCATATATATATATGTAAGCTAGAAGCGTTTTCTTGCATTTTTTAACTGCAGAAACGCATTTTCCTGACACAGCTCATTATCCATCAGTAGATTTTGGGGGGGAAGCCCCGACACCAAAAGCGTTACTTTGCATACTACACTGCAGTAACGCATTCTCCTGAAACTACAACTCATTATCAATCATTGGGGTTCGGGGCGAAGTCACGACGCCAAAAGCGTTTTCTTGCATTCGTCACTGCAGAAACGCATTATTCTGACATCTACAGCTCATTATTTATAAGTAGATTTCGGGGCGAGGCCCCGACGCCAAAAGCGATTTCTTGCATACTTCACTGCAGTAACGCATTCTCCTGACATCTACAACCCATTATTTATCAATGGTGTTCGGGGCGAAGCCCCGACGCCAAAAAGCGTTTTCTTGCATTCGTCACTGCAGAAACGCATTATTCTGACATCTACAGCTCATTATTCATCAGAAGATTTCGGGGCGAAGCCCCGACGCCAAAAAGGTTTTTTTGCATACTTCACTGCAGTAACGCATTCTCCTGACACCCACAACTCATTATTTATCAGTAGATTTCGGGGCGAAGCCCCGACGCCAAAAAACGTTTTCTTGCATTCTCCACCGAAGAAACGCATTCTCCTGACCTAAAGCTCACCATTCATTTTATTAAAAAAGGACCTTTTGAAAAATGTGGAAAAATATTCTAATAATATCCATTCATAAAAATATCCATCGCCCCCTCCTGATCCCACCATATCGGCCAACATACTAGAGGGGGGGGGGGCGAAATATAAATAATTCGTATATATTATTAATACAAGTAATAAGTTCGTATACCAATTAGTTAATTCTAAACTAAAATTCGTTCGCCACCCACCCGAAATTGCCCCCCTCTTCGAAAGCTTAGGGGGGGGGGGGCGAAATTGATGCCACCGCCCC
This sequence comes from Biomphalaria straminea, assembly GCA_021533235.1. NCBI lineage: Eukaryota > Metazoa > Mollusca > Gastropoda > Planorbidae > Biomphalaria > Biomphalaria straminea. Next base: position 24,586,848 of record JADKLZ010000104.1, read on the forward strand.
CTCCCGACCCCGCCATATCGGCCAACATACTGGAGGGGGCGAAATAATCTAAAAATATAGAGAAATATAAAATAATTAGTATATATTATTAACATAAGTAATACATTCAGAAACCAATTGTGTGAATTCTATACTAAAATTCGTCCTTCCCCCCCCCTTGGGGGTGGGGGGTCGGCCGAGTGGGGGGAGGCGATCGCCCCTTCCGCCCCCTCCCCCCCGGATCCGCCAGTGGTGACAGTTCATCTCAATGCACTAGATGTCTTTTCTGATGCCTCAGAAAACAGTACACATGGAAAACAAAATAGACATCCCGAGTGTGGAGAGAAGAGGAGCCAAGATCGATTGCAAATTTCTCCTGTTGGAAGCTTAATTTCTAGTGAACTATGAAAACAAATTCGGGACACTTATTTTGGCCCCTCCCCTCAAGTGGGGGCTGGGAGAATCTTTAGATTCTCCCCCCACTCCCACCCTAGTAGCTACGCCACTGGTTGTGTATGGCATCTATTGTGGGAAGCGACATAATAAACGAATGAGTTAAAATATGAATGATTAGTATAAATTATGTAGACATGTAACTAATTTTCTTCACAAGCTGTGAGATTACTCCACAAAATTTTATCGTAGATGCAATCCCAACCCTCAACACATTGAATCGGCCTGGGATACCTTTAACATACCTGAGCGGGAGGGGGGGTGAGATAATGTACAAATATGCTAAAATATAAAATATAGATTGGAATATAAATATTCGTAATTAGAGGGTCTGTAAAGATGTGGGAGGCACAAAAAGTTGTCAACTCAACGATGTCGGGAGAAATTCGATCGTTATGGCAAGACAATAATCATGTTAGCGAAATGTCTTCTAAAAAGTTTTTGGTCGATATTGTTCCAGGAGCATCTCAGAAAATGGTATGATAATAATAATGGCAATGTCATCGAGTCCGAACATCAAGGATGAGTGCAGTGTTTCACATGGCTACTCAAACCCAGTTGCCACCTGCATATTTTCATTATTTTCCCTCATTTAATGCAGACAAAACCGTTAGTTGTCCGCTGGCGTTTTTCTTTCCGTCTTCTGTGCCTGTCTGCAATAATGGCCTTTCTTAGAGCCTCAAATGTTTTTTTCCCGCAGCCTTTGTGAGAGTTCTACAACTGTCTCTCTCAGAAGCCATCTGCTGCTAGCTACTTTCCTCTACCAAAGTGAGGGTGAACTGGCGCTAGAGTTGATTTTTATACCGTTTATGGGAGGGGGGGGAGAGATTTTTAATTTCAGGAGATTTCCATGACTTTTTTTTTTTAATGTTTTGCAATTACAGGAGATTTCCAGGAGCCCCTGGAAAATCAGGAAACCGCGGTAACCCTATTATTAATTACAAGTTTTATTTTAATAATTTATGCCTAAAATAAGTGCGGGGCCTATGAAAGTGCGGGGCCCACTGCGACGGCATAGGTGGCAGTGGCCTAAGTCACTAAAAAGCAAGCTATATTGCTCTATCCACCGAATAAGTAAGTCAGACTTTTTGGTTAGAAAGACGAGGCCGTCAGCAGTTCTTAGAGGCGCCATATTATAGTCTGGTATGTTGGGCCACATGAAGAGTGGATTGATTCAAAGAGCGAGCTCGAGTCTCCTGTGTCCGCGTATCTTTGTATGTTTACTGAAAGCTCAAGCCACCATTCGTTTTTTGAGTCGCGAACTTTTGCCTGCCATAGTAACACGAGGCTCTGTAGAGGGACTTTTTCAGTGCTGTTAGGGTTCGCAAGCAGGGAACAGCAGTGGATGCGCTTTTTAAAAAAAATTAATAACTCTTGGATTACTGCGTTGTTCTCGACGAACCAGTCTCTGCTTGAAAAGTCTGTTTATAGCTGCATGATTCCAGTTATTGCCTCTTGGTCAATTTCCTGGTGCTTTCTGAGCTCAGACTCAATCGTGGCTCTAAACTTGGCACTGACAAGGCGATGGTCTGTATAGCAGTCGGCGCTCGACATAACCATGGCGTGTATTACTTCACCAACATCGCATTGCTTCACAGGTTATATGGCTCCTTTTGTCTCGAAAGGCAAATGGTTGCGCCCAGGTGAGTCACTGGTCTTGGTTTAGTCTTGAGACGGGGCAGAACCTGGTGTGGCTAATCAAGCCAATTCTAGAGCGGCAGACTTTGCCAC
>JADKLZ010000104.1:24589110-24599479 GCA_021533235.1 Biomphalaria straminea
TTCTAGAGCGGCAGACTTTGCCACAATTCATGCATGTGTATGCATCAGATTCAGGGCTAGCGGACAGGGCAGCTTTCTTTTTTTCCTTCTTGATTAAGGCTGCTTCAATTCTTTTGTTCTCAGCGAGGGTTGTCCCAGCACGCACAGTCTGTCTCCATGCTGTTTTCCCACATATTTTCGTTGATGCCTGTGGCTCTCATGTCTCGCTTGCAGATATCTCTATATGTTAGTCTTGGGCGGCCCTTGGGTCTGACTCCTTCCACAAGCTCAGCATATAAGATATCTTTCGGGATTCTATCATCTGACATGCGAGTGACATATAAATGTCCGAGCAAGCGTAGTCTTCTATGTGTGAGGAGAGCATTCTTGCTGTTCATATTGGCCAATCACAAAGCTTCCTGATTGGAGACATGGTCCCTCCAAGAGATGCCCATTATGTGTCTCAGGCAGCGAAAGTGGAAACTATTCAATCTGTGCTCTTGTTACATGTATCGTATGTTGACCAGCTTTCACTGCCACAAAGGAGAGTGCTCACAACAGTACAGGCGCTGTAGACTAGGATTTCGGTCGCTGTGGTCAATTTACCATTTTCACAGACGCGCTTGGAGAGTTTTGCCAATGCTGTGGTAGCTATTCCTATTCTATTTGTCAACTCGATGTTTAAATTTCAATGACTGACAATTGTTCAGCCCAAGTAGGTAAATTCCTGCACCGCTGAAACTAGTATATAGTCAGGTAGATGTCAATGTTTTGAGCGCGGGGGTCTCCATGTTGACGTGATCGGAAATTAATTTTTGCTGTTCCTTGACAAATAAAGTGACCGACTTCACACACACCCCCTTCTTTTTTCTATTGTCAGGACGTGTCGCCTCTCCCCAACCCCAAAAACACACAATTTGAGAAAAGCGACTCTACTGACAAGAAAGGCTCTTACTTCGGTGGATGCCATGGTTGGGGTATAAAGTTACTCCCCCTTCCACCCAAAATATATAAAAAATTAATAATTCAAAATAATAATAATATTTTTTTGTTACGTATTTTTAAATATTTTGTTTTTAAATTTATTTACACGTTTATATAGGCCTATAGTATAATTAGTACATAAATTAGATATGAGTAGACAACATAATTACAAATCAGAATGCAAGAAACAATTAATGATTAACAATCCTAAATCTGTAGATTAGATCAAAGACTTGAATGGTTATGGAATTCAGCCTGCAGGGGTCAGGGTAGTCGTGACCTTTTATTTTGAAGTAACGTATAGGCTATACCTAGTACCTGTTACCTGTAAGATAACCATAACACTAATAACAGAGCTATGGTATAGAGATCTATTAGTAATATTGGTAATAGTATAGATAAGCAGATACCTTTACCACCACCATGTTGTTTTTAAGCATAGTTATCTCCCTTACCTATATTACATTTTTGTTGAGCTTAGAGTTAGTTATTTTATATTTTCTATTATTTTGTTTTGTCTGTTGTTATTAATTTAACTACATGATTTTAATTTAGATTTTTAGTTATTTTTCAAAGTACAAAAGCTTGTTTGCATTTTAAATGAATTTTAATATTAGATCTAATAGCTTCTAGAAAGAAAGACAAAACTGCAACAGAAAAAGTTGTCAAGTAATTCAAGGGAGATAATCTAGTATTAAGCCTTAAAACCAAAATGGCGTATTTCTAATGACAGTATATGGTCTAAAGAAATAAAACTTAAAAATATATATTTTAAAAACTAATTATCTCCGAGCAAAACAAATTACATATTTGTAATCTGCATTTTTTTCTGCATATTCTTAAAATATACTAGAAACCTGATTTAGCGTATCTAGTCACGTAAACTAATACCGTAATATTAGCTCTTTGACACCGAAATTATTTTCCACGTTTGGACGGAATTTATAGCTTTATATCTGGATAGAATCAACGATGGGAGCGTCGTTGCGGGGTCAAAGAGTTAGTATTACAATATAATCTAGCTCTGTAATTATGCACATAAGATGACGGTCAGTGACAGCATTAGATCTATACTATAGATAAGGGAGATCATTCTATATACTTTATTTGTAACTTAGTCAACAATATGTCTGCTGGTTCGAGTTCATGTAGATCTAGAATCTAGACTTACTTTTATATAGATATTAGAGTTAATATACTATATTATAGATAGAATAAATTATAGATTTATCATATCTTTTTGACTAAACTAAACTTTGTTATTTATTTAAACTGTGTCTGAAAGGAAACAAAAAGTAGGCAAATTAAAAATTGACTAAGACTAAGTCTGAGGCTAACTAAGGCTAAGACTAAGAACTTAAAGAAGGGAATTTATTTTTTTTTTCAATTAAAACTACAGTCAATTTTCTGAAATTGGTTTGGTCCTATTTCTATTTATGCTTTATTTAATAATATTTGATTTTTATATGGAATGTTACCTTTTTGGGAAATACCGAAAAGAGAATACAATGGTTTTTATAGAAAATTAGTCACCATATATATAATATATGGTGCTTTATTATACTTTACCTAAACTTTAGTGACTTTAGTCTTTATTAACTTTATACTAAATTATACTATTTAATTATTAACTATTACTAGATTATAGATTTAACATATGACATATGATATTATTAATAGTTACGCCAGTTACTGTATTAGTTGGATCTACTATTACTTGATCTATCTAGAGAGGAAAGTATGTGACTGTCCAGTTAAAAATCAATGAAACTATGTCTGCCTGACTAGTGGTCCACAGTTTTGTAGTACATTCTATGAGCTCTGGACTGTGTCATGATGGTCCCAGGCTGAACTCTTGCCTTGCTGTCCTGAAGAATGTTTGGGCTAGGGTGTAATTATCTTCATTACTGAATGTCCCAAATTAGTAAAATAAAATGTAGCCAGGTACAGAGGAACCTTTGCCATCTTTCTTCCCTCATATGTCTCTGTCAAGTGTCTCTTTTACCACATTCACTCCCACCTTTTTTTTTGCCCCGACCTTTTCCCCCCCCTACCCCCTCTCAACTCCCCCCAACCATCCTTTGCTTGTATATTTTGTCCCTCCCCCCATAAAGTCTCATGGATCCCCCATATGATGTCCTTTTTTTTATATGCTTTTGGAAAATGTATATATATTATTATTAATATATTTGTTTCTATATTTTATCTAGTTTTTCTGTTATGTTTTCTGTTACAAAGTACAAAGAATGAAAGCTTTAACTTGGTGACAAACTTGATATGACAACTTTAATCAACATGCAAGAACCTAGTACTGATATTCTTAATCAAGACAGTGAATGGAAAAGGCCAGACACATTAAGTCATTTAAAAGCACACACTCTAACATGTATTTCTGAAGTAATGATCTTAGACAGCCAGTGTGGGCTTCTAGTTTTGAAACGATGTAAGATACTTATTTTTTATCTAAATTATTTTAGATTGTGATTTTAAATTGATGGGAAAAGGGTGATACTTTATTTATTTCTGTATCATGCTACCTGAAGACTTCAGTGTCACAAAGGAAGCTAAATTTATCCTAAACACTTCCCCTAGCATTAGACTCTATATTTGCTTACATTAGTGACAATAGCTTTCTTACGCAGTGTTTTATTTGGTCAACATTCTGTAATGCTTCTTTTTTCAAGCTTTGTAGAGATTTATATTTTCTCTTCAAAGAATTTAGATTTAAAGAAATTGATGAACTTGTAATAATGATATAGCAAGGGATAGTGATTACAACACAGTGCGTATTGTCTGGTGTGTGTATGACTGAGAGAGAGGAGGTTGTAGAGGTGTCATTTGGTCAGTTTTTATTCCTCTCAAAGGCATATCTTCTAAACTCACCCAGACTACCAATACTATACCCCATACATAAACCTAAAAAGGCAATGCTAAAATTGATTGATAGCAGCTTGCTGAAGGATTAGCCACTGACTTGTTAAAGGTGGACAAAAAGTCATGCACAATTTTCAAGCTTTTTTTTTTTTTAATTATCAGGAACCAGGCAAACTGAGTTGGAAAAAAGAAGAAAACCTTAAATTTAGCAGAACAAGGATTAAATTTAATTGAAACAGATTGTACTTTAATTCATTTAAATCTCCTCATTTGATGGGAAAGCTATGTTATTTTAAGCAACATACCATTAAGAGTATAGTATGCAACCGCAAATAGAAAAACTACAAATCCCTTCACCAAAATAACCTGATTTAGGATGAAGTAATGAAAATCAGAGTTTCTGTATTAACTCTTTCTCTCCATAATTATTTACCACATTCTGGTGGAATCAACGGTATTGTCAGTTAGGAGAGAAAGAGTTAACTCATGTATGACTTCTCCAATAGTTGACAGAGAAGACTTGGATTTGTTTCAGGAGTTTTATCCTTTTTTTTTATAGTTCCTCTTCTAAACTTGCAAACTCTTCATGGATTCCAGAATCTGGACATGCATTTAGCTATTATTTTTTTAGAAATTTGACTCTTTGGGAAATAAATTACTATATAATTGACCACATAGTGAAAACAGTGAAACTGGGAATTCCTGCTTGAATTCAGTAAAAAGATGAATAAATAATTAGACATTCATAAAGATTTTGGGCACTGTCTTATCAGCTGAACTGCTAGAATTAATTATACTTTTTTGTATTTGTCATTCATTAGTTATTTGGATTGAAGTAATCACTCTTAACTATTGTAGAGTAACACAAACTAATGAGGTTGAAATTTAAAGAGTGTATTTATGTCCAGCTCAATATTTGTAAGTAGCGACCGCAAATCTCAAATACAACAAATTTCTAGTTGGTTTCTTTTATTTGTGATTAGGCTCATTATGGAAATCAATCCACTTTAAATGATTATAGTTTTTAAATAGCGCTAATTTCATGCTTATAGCATGCTCAGAGTGCTATGGTCCAATCTCATTTGTGGTTCAAGGGGGGGGGGTATCTGGGAGAAGGTTTTCCCTGCTGTCTTTAGGCACTTAGTAAACAAAACTCTGCATAAGTCAAGTGTCGAACCTCTCGCCCCCTTCATAGGTAACCAAGCCAAGTTCAAGCGTACTTAGCCTCACTGCCACACTTCCCAAATAAGAAGACAGGAAAGAGGTCAACAATTTCTGTACAACTAACCATAATGCAGGATATAAAATTGAAATATGTTTTTGTAACCAGAATTTGTGGTCTCCTTGTTCAAACATTTTATTCTTTGATTGTGGATATTTTAATAACAGAGGCGCCCCATGGAAACGCTTCAAAGACCAGCTTAGGCATCAACTTTCCTTGGCTGACATAGAAGAAAGCATCTGGCTGCATGGGGCGTCGGAACGAGACAGCTGGAGGTCACTCAGAAGGCCACGGATACACATTTGAGACCAAAAGAAAATCTGCTGCCGAGGACAAACGCAGACGACAAAAAGAAAATTCAAATCGACCACCTGTGGACAATGGTTTTGCTTGCCCTGGATGTGGCAAAATATGTAGGTCACAGCTGGGGCTGCACAGCCACAGGAAATACTGTATTTCTCACTAATCTTCGGACTTATTATTATTATTATATTATTAAGGATTCATCTGTGAGTGGGACCTGAGTTTGTCCATGTGCTAAAGAGTTCTATGCCCAGTCAGGACTATCAAGTAAAGAATCACATGAATGTCTTCAAATCTTTGTTTGAGAACTTTAGGTCATCATAGAATATTACTTAATAGACACAGTAGTGAGGGGCGAGTTGGTTATTATTAAAATTATCCAAATGGATAAACTGGCCCTTAGTATAGTTATTTTAATTGTACACAATTTTCATCACTCTGCGGATACCCTATGGTTGTCTCATGGACACACTTCTTCTTCTTCTTGTAGCCAGCTTTTTTGCTGCTGAGCTGTGGGCTGTTTTGTAGACTGTGCCAAGGAAAAAAGTGTGCTGTTTTCTTCAGTTGTTCAGCACAGCCATACAGGGGTGTTGGTTATGTTGGGCTGTAGTGGAAGTAGGGTCTGCCTAAGGTGGATTAGGGAGGGGCATTCAAGGATGATAATATTACAGTTTCATAAGGGTGGGCGCAGTGTCTGCAAAAGGGGAGTTGTGTGGAGTTTATGTTCCTGATGAAGTCTTGGAGTTTCACTATATAAGGACATTTCTGAGTAAAAAATTAATGTTTCTTGAAAAGCTTTCTTGAAAAGAATTTTATAAAGTGATTATTTTCATCTAACAAAATTTTAAATAAAAATTTCTTGATCTACAATTCATTTTAGTTTATATATTGATTTAGACTTTGGTTAACATATATGTGTCCAGTATTATAATCTAAACTATTTTAAAACATATATTTTTAGCTCTTCAGAATCTACCCCATCGTAAAGCATTTGAAGTGTTTGCAAAACAGATGAAGCTGTTGGGTCAGAAATGTCTGAATCCTTATTTTGTAAGTGAAAAATAGAAATATAATTATTTTAACTTTCTGAACACATCATTGATTATCTTAAATACAGAGATTTATCAAAATTAAAATTAAGTTAAGGAGAATTTTTTAAAAATTTTATTTATTTCACAAAATAACTCATCGACTCACTAATCTCAATAATTTTAGACATGTATTTGTTTATTTATATTTTTATTTATTCAGTAATTCCTCTATAAATATCTTCTATTTTGTACAGAGATGTGAGGGGATAGATTTCTTCTATCTTTGCAAAAATGACATTTACCTGGTAGCTGCCTTTGTTTCACCAGAGTCTGATGACCCTATCTCTGTTGTTCTTTATCTGGACCTTCTTCAAAGGTAAGGTATCTTGTTGGTAACAATTGATTCATTGAAAACCCCAGAGAATTATACAATGGCATGAAATGTTCAAAAAAATCAGCAATGTAAATAATTTCTTTGACACATACCGACCATGTTAGATTATTTTGCCAGTATTTAAAAATTGTATGTATGTTTGTCATATTACAAATGAAACAATCCAAATAAGTATGCTTGCAATAAAGTCTATTGCATTTCCCAGTTGTTATGAAAGGGTTGTATAACATTTTCAATTATTAAATCATTAATGTGTAAAGTAAAATAAAGATGTAACTACCATTATAAAACATCAGTTTATCAGCAACACTAAAGGAAAAAAATAAATATTGATAGTATATGGTTTTTAATTTGAGATTTTTTTACTAAATAAATTTTACAGATAAAGAAAAACATTTTATTTTATTCAGAATTTGTATCTATTCTCATACATCCCTAATTTATTGCAAAATTATATTTTTTGCACCACATTTCTTAAATACTGGTATATTAGATGATTTAATTATTTTTCAGATAATTGTAATCATAAAGAAAACAAAATATGTTTCCCCAATTGCAGTATATTATTTGCATTTGTCACATTTTGTATTTGGTCAAATGGATGTAGAAATGTTTAGTTTGAACTTGTGACATCCTGCTTTAGATTGTATGACATTATGAAAGACTGCATTGGAACTGTGAATGAAGCCTATGTGACTGTGAACAAGATGCTCATCTTTGAACTTCTGGATGAAGTCATGGTAAATAAACATTTCTCCCACACCTTTCTAGGCTTGGCCGAGACAATTCAATGCTAACGATTGAAACTAGAGTGTTAGGTCATTCTCCATGATCTATAGTCTTTGTCAATAGAGTAAGTAAAGGTTCCCTCTCAGACCTTGCAATCTATGGGCCAGATATGTTTCTGTGGCCCACAGTTATTGAGCTAGTCATGTGGCCAGCACCACAACCAACAGTCTTTACTTTTCCCCAACTATTGTTAGGTATCCATTAGAGCTGGATGGACTCAGAGGTGCCTCAAAGATCCCAAATTAAAAATCCCAGTCTTCACCAGGATTTGAACATGAAACCCCTTGGGTTGTAAGCAAAGTGCCTTACCACTAAGCCACCATGCCTCCATCCTTGTCAATAATGTTTGTTTACTACAGCACAATACTCTCTGGTCAGGCACTAAAATTGGACTTGTCAAACTTAACTCCAAAACTAACTGATACTGATACTCTTCTTTTTTTTAATATAAAGAAATTAATTTACATAAAGTGTGTTTTTCTACATCATGTTATATGATGGTCAATTGGTAAATTGCTTGGCTTTAAAAAAAAAGAGGTACTGAGTTAGAATCTCCTTTTGTCCCTAGAATTTATTTTTAAATCCAGGATTTTTAGGTTTCATTATACATCTCTAAAGGCTACATATAGCTTGAATTTTGCAAAGAAGGTTGGTGCATGTGCTAGTTGCATAACATCTGTATTAACATTGTCAACATTAACCAGTTAGCCATTGTACCTGTCACATAGTTTATTACATCTTTTAATTGTCATAAATGAGTCCTAAATTTTTATTTAATAAATAATATACTGGTAAAAATTTTAGGTCTTATCTGAATTATTGAAATTTTTTCTTTTCTTTCCTTTTTTTTCTTTGTTATTTATAAATGAAACTCTGAATCTTTATCTGAGGCAGCTCTGTTGGTTTGTGAATAGATTTTAATTTTAACACATCTTCAAAAGGTTAATTGACACCATTATTTGTTTCAATACAGAACTCTGGTTATTGTTTTGTTTCATCATATGCAGAAGTGAAACCTTATTTAACCTTTGAACCAATACGACCAACTATTCCACAACCTGATGATTTGGCATCAAGATTTGTAAGCTAATGTATTTTTAACTTATTGCTTCCTTAATTTCCAATTATTAATATTATTAAATGCATTCGAATATGACTATTTGGAAAAGGATGAAAGGAAACATTTATAATGAAGATTTTATGTTTTAGTTTGGAATTACAGTTGGTGATGGGGCTCGTCTACAAGCAGGCTCATCTGAAGTAAGTGACGTGGTGTTTAACTCAAAAGTTTAAAAGAGTTATCAGTTAAGATTATGTTGAATGGTTGGCCCTTTAAAACTAGTGTTATTGAATAAAAAATCTCATGGAGATTATAATTAAGCTAAGTTAATTGACTATTAATTTTATTAAATACTGTGACAACTTAAGTACTTCCTTTAGTTTTAGATTTTACTATGTTCATTTTCAATGATAGTACTTCATTTAAATATATTTATTTATAACTACAGAAATTCCAAATAATTTTGATTTTGATGTTTTCACTGAGTACTGTGGTTTAGATTTTAACACAATGTTTGCTTCCCTTTGACTCAGTCATTGAATATCATTCTTGTCAATTAAATGCCTATGTCTCATTTTTTCCTTGATCTTTGTTTGTTCACAGCTGAAATCCAAAGCCCCTAACTCTGCATATATTAATATAGTTGAAGAATTATCTGCAGTGTTTAGTCCCAATGTAAGTACGGTAACTATAGAGTCTTTTTTTGTTTCTACCCAATATATTGATTTAATGTGTGAATGACCAGGAGGTCAATGCTGAAATAGTAAGAATTTAAATCTATAGGAAAATATAAATTGGCTGGTTATAAGTGTTATAAGTATCTCTTGTCTTGCATTATCCTGTTCAGCTAGTTTTGAATCCATTCTATTCTTGTTCTGTGTTTCTCTCTGATTGCCAACTGCAGCTTTCTTACTTTACTTGCACTTTTTCTCCTCTTGTTTTGTATTCATGTTTGTTTATTGAAGCCCGCACTGTATACCCAACACAGTCCCATTTCCCATTATCTTTTTGATCTATATCTGCTGCTGCCGCTGCTGTTTGGCCAGTGGATTTGATAATTCTCTTTATACTTTTAAATGCCTGTGAAATTTTAAAAGCAGTAACATTTCATAAGGTGATTTTAATTTTTTGTTTTTAAGATGATTTTTGATGTCTCTCTTTGTGTCTCTCTTTAGTCTAGTCTCCACCTTCTCAATCTTAAATCTAACAAGTAGTATAATTCATACAACCTTCATTATAACATTAGAATTGGGACTACTGGAATACTCTCTCATTTCATGTAAAAATGTCAATCTTCACATTTTGAAAACTTAACAATCTAATCTCAATCACTTGTTACAACAAGGTTTGATTTTAATCTTCATTCATACTAATTGAAATTTGTTAAAATTGTATCTTTTTAATACACCTATTTGTCATATCAAATATCAATGAGTCCAGTAAAATGTTAAATATCTTGACCTGCTCAATAGGGTGAAGTTCGTAGTGCTGAGTTGTGGGGCAAGCTGACCTTGATAAGTACTCTGGATCAGCCTAGTCCCATCTTTATACAACTGAATTCTGACCTTGTCATCCTCACCTCTAAATCTAGTGAAGGTCAAGGTAATATAGAACTTAAATATTCTTTATAACTTGTACATAACTAGAGAAAATAATAATAGTAGCTCATTAGCCTTAATAAAATACGTCTAATTCTACATGCTGATTGTGACATGAGTTTATAGTTTCTTTAT
>JADKLZ010000104.1:24667076-24679832 GCA_021533235.1 Biomphalaria straminea
TAACTAGAGCCCCCCCTGTAACCAAGCAGTCTATGTCAGGCTCCTAACTAGAGCCCCCCTGTAACCAAGAATCTATGTCAGCCACATTGCTGAAAATGTTTGCACTCCACCTTGCTCCCAACCTTGCTCCCACTCTCCTTCATAATTTTATTTCTCAGTTGAATGCCATTTTTGTCTTGAAGCAGATTAAAAAATGTACATTCTTGGCATACAATAAAAATAATGCTTCACATTAGAGATTGGTTTTAGATAATCTGCTGCTCCAATATTTTGTTTAACAACTCTACTTGCATAACTGTGTGTGTCACATGCTTCAGAGCTGATGCTGCACATATTTAGTACTTGATGCTTATATTACAGTTCATATTTATTACATTTTTTGTTCAATAGAGAAACTGGAACTGGATCACTCAAAACAAGCAAAGCTTGCTGGTCTTGGGGGATACAACATCAGGAAAATTAAATCAGAAACAGGCAAGCCCATACTTTTTTAAATTTAATTTGTCATGACACCCAATGGCTGAGTTTATGTACATTAGATAAATATTTTTTTTTAATAGTAAAGATTGTTTGTTTTGTGCCTTTTTAAAAACTTTGCTCATCTAATTAAATTTAAAAGAAAAATATTATAGATAGTTGTTTTTTTTTCCTAATTGAGAGTTTATCAATGAAGATTACTATGACTGTCTACAAATTAAATATTGTACTTGTAACTATTAATAGTGATGAATTGAAACAAATACTCTATTCAATTAGATCTTAAATGCTTCTTTTGAAAACAAATTAGTTGCAACTTATTTTAAAATGACTCTCAAAAAACATTGAGGTAACTGGTATGTTTCTATTTTTCTTCATTACATTTTCCAGGTGTGACAATCACACGAATAGATGACAAAAGTTTTCAAATCTTTGCCCCAAACATGGAGGCCATGGCAGAGGCTAAAGAAATGATTGATAAATTAATGGAAGAACAGGTACTGATAAATTAATGGAAGAACAGGTAAAACGTTGACAGCACTATTACAACTCTGGTTTCTAGATTTTTTTTTCAGTCTCAATCCATTTCATTAAATTGAAAGATATTCCATTATATAGCTTTAAAGGACGTGTAAACAAGAAGTCATTTGCTAACTTATTTTTTTTTATTTGGACCATAGCCACTACAACATCAGTTTATATATCAGTTTATTCATTTGGGCTTTGTAAAGAAGTTTGTTCTTATGTTTTTGTAACTTGAAAAAAAGAAAACAACCATTGTAATTTTTTTTTTATTTGACAGAAAGAACCAGAACTAGAGTTTGGAGCAATTTACACTGGGAAGATTGTGGAAATAAGGTTAGTTGGTCAAAGATTTTTGGAGTAATAGAAATTGGTTTGTGTAAGCAGAAGAAATGTCCAAAACAAACAAAAACCAGTCAACACAGTTTGCATTGAAATCTTCTTTGAATGCCCCCCTCCTAATCCACCTTAGGCAGACCCTACTTCCATTACAGCCCAACATAACCAACACCCCGTACAGCAGAGCTGAACAACTGAAGAAAACAGCACACTATTTTTCCTTGGCACAGTCTGCAAAAGAGCTCACAGCTCAGAAGCAATAAAGCTGGCTAGAAGAAGAAGTGCATTGAAAAATATCTCTCTCTCTCTCTCTCTCTCTCTACTTATATTCATTTCAGTTGCTGACATTTGTATTTTGCTTATGAAATCCAGTTGTTGATTCTGGTTGGATCTAATAGTTATATTCTTTATTTTACTGACTTTAATTTGATGTAACTGTTATGCTTTTTATTTAGAGTGATATAATTGTTATGCTCTTAATTTTAGAGAGTTTATTTGGATCTAATTGATATGCTGTTTATTTTAGAGACTTCGGTGTGATGGTTGAGCTGCATCCAAGATTAAAGCCAATTTTGTTACACAATTCACAGTTGGATCAGAGAAAGGTGAGATGTCAATTTGAATTGTTCCGAATCAGTTTCTCACAATGATAAGCCGCTATACATAAGAAGCATTTCAAGGCCAACATTAAAAGTCAACCTACTTGCTTAGGGTGGTGGACGGTTGGATGGTTAAGCGCTTGGCTTCCAAACCTGAGGTCTTGGGTTGAATCCCGGTGAAGACTGGGATTTTGAATTTCGGGATTTTTAGGGCGCCCCTGAGTCCACCCAGCTCTAGGGTACCTGACTTTAGTTGGAGAAAGTAAAGGCGGTTGGTTGTTGTGATGGCCACATAACACCCTGCTCATTAACCGTTGGCCAAAGAAACAGATGACCTTAACATCATCTGCCCTATAGATGGCAAGGTCTGAAAGGGGAAACTTTACTTTTACTTTACTACTTGCTCAGGAGAGGAATAAAATTTAGTAGTTTTAACTTTATCATCAAACATGGAAAAAAATTCCTTATAGCTCAGTTAGTATTTTGTTCTGCGCAAGACTTTTAGTGACTAACATATTGACCACAGTGGTGAGAAAAAGATGTTTGAGATGTTTCTTCAGAAATGAACATTCTTACATCCTAGTCCAAACTTCCTGTATGACTGCAACTGATGTCAGCAGGTGGTATTTCAATTTGGAACCATGTGACAAGTCCAATGTATGTACCTAATGGGTCAAGCTGTCATACTTTGAACCTAGTATTAGCTAACATTTTCAGTGAATTTCGTCATAATACTTTATTATTATTTTATTTATAATACTTTAACTTAAATATCAGTTAATATTTTTCATCCATAAAAAAAAACACTTGAGAACTTTCTATTTCTTTCTACATTTTTTGAGTACTTTTTATGGACTTCACTGTCAACAGATGTTGAAGACACTTTGTTTAACATAGTCTGCCAAACTTAGTGTTTTTTGAATGATAACTGTCAATGTTTTTTTATTTATGGCAGGTATCTCATGCTAGCTCTCTAGGAATGGAAGTTGGACATGAAATAACTGTCAAATACTTTGGCAGGGACCCATCCTCAGGGTCTCATCGCATATCTCGCAAAGTCTTACAAGGTCCAACTGTTCCACTCATTAGAAATCTGAACCCTCAAGCAACAGAACATCAATGAAAGTAGTTGGCCTATGTGTATGTGATAGCTACTTGGTTTGTGTTATGTAAGGATGTATGCAAGAGGTAATACTAGTTGGATAGTGTTATGTAAGGATGCATGCAAGAGGTAATACTAGTTGGATAGTGTTATGTAAGGATGTATGCAAGAGGTAATGCTAGTTGGATAGTGTTATGTAAGGATGCATGCAAGAGGTAATGCCAGTGTTTGAGTGACAAGATAAATCTGAAGGAACTTGTTGATATGACAGTTTCAGTCTGTATCAAAGATAAATGTAACCAATAGTTCATACAACTGGACAACAATACAAATGTTGATAATGTTACAAAAAAAAAAAGAATAAAAATATTTTGATATCAACTTAAAAACAGGCTGTTTTGTTGTTCAGATTGTTCAGTGAAAGTCTACCTTCAAATCTTAGTCTTATAATTTGTTGCATGTTGATTATTGACATAGAACATCACTTTTTTTTAAAATTAATATCTTCAAAAGAAAACAATACATTAGAATTTACAATCTGAAATGCTGATGTTATTTCAAATGTTACTTGACATTTGAGTGAAAATACTTTTTTTTTAGATTAAACTTAAATTTGATTACAATATGAAGTTATTAAAACATTCAGCATGCATAGAATAGCATATTTTAAGAATTATATATATATACTAGACAGATATTTCCCGCTGCCCGCGGGTCTTAATTTGCGTATTGCTGATGTAGTCAGTGATATAGTGCATTAGAAACAATTAAAGAAAATAATAATGTTTAAAGTAAAGCGAATGTGTGAATTCACGTTACAAAAAATTATGAATGAAGCTATAAATAGCTACTTGACCTTAATTTACGCGATATTAGGTAATAGTTGCATTCATGTAAAGATGCTTTAGAAAACAAATTTCAATGTTGATTTGATTAAAATATGAAATGAATGGAATATAATTAGTATGTTTATGAGTTTAAGACTAAAACTATCTTTGCTATTTTTTATTTTTGGTATTTCCCTAAAAAGTTTGAGTCTAATTAGAAAGCATAAACAAAAAATCATGTCCACTTCCTTTTAGAAGCGGTCTAAAAAAAAAACGAAGCCAATCCTAATAGCATCAATGAGATAGACCTAGAGTCTTTTTTTTTTTAAGAGAGCAAGTAATGGTACTTTGTAACACTGTTAAAAAACAAAACAAATCTTAACAGCATTGAAAAGATAAATATAAATCTATTGTCATTTCGCTACATTCAATGGATTCAAATAGGCAATTACAATTAATAAAACCAAATTAATATTTCTTTTTATTTAAAGAACAAATATGTTAAGCACTTAGTTTAGTATAGTTCCATGGTTTATAGTATTCGTTATATAGCGAAGCACCATAGAAGACTTATATTGAACGGGACTAGTGACGCTTGGCCCGCTTGGGATATTTGGGATAGAGACAGGAAAATCAGTTAGCAATAGGATCCTCTAGGGTAAAGACGTGTTTTATTTGACAGAGACTTTGACTGTGGCCCGCTTCTCTGGAATTAAAAATATTTAATGAATTGTTCACCAGTGTTGACAGCATCTTTCACTAGTTAAAACAGATGTTTGTTCTGGTCTTTTTTGTTTGATCAACTACACTGGAATACACCCGAACACGAAAACTCAAACACTTGCTGAGTAATTGGTTAAAATCTAACAACCATCTATAGTTGACTTCAAGACAGATTGAATAATCCATCACAGGAGGGGGGGGGAGGAATCTGTTAGGCACTTAGTTTATAGTATTAATTTTTTGGCGACGCACCATAGAAGACGTATATTGAGCGGGACTAATATATATATATATATATATATATATATATACATATGGCTCCTTCTGTCTCGGAAGACAATGGATGCGCCGAGATGAGTCACTGGCTTTGGTTACGCCTTGAGACAAGGCAGAATCTAGAGTGGCTGATCAAGCCAATTCTGGATCGGCATAGTTTGCCACAGTTCTTGCATTTAGCCTATATTCCTCAGTTTTAGGGCTGGCTGACAGCAGGGCAGCTTTCTTTTTCCTTCTCTTGGTCGATGCAGCTTCATTTCTTTTGCATTCAGCAAAGTTCGTGCCAGCACGCACAGTCTGTCTCCATGCTGTTCGGTCTTGGGCTATCTCCTCCCACATGCTTTGGTCGATGCCCGTTGCCTTCATGTCTCGCTTGTCTCTGTAAGGCGGCCCTTGGGTCTGGCTCACTCTGCTACCTCAGCGTATAGGATGTCTTTCGGGATTCTTCCATCTATCATGCGCGTGACATGAACCAGCCATCGTAGTCTTCTCTGTTGAAGGAGAGCGTAGATGCTGTGCATGTTGGCCCGTGTCAAAACGTCCTGGTTGGTGACACGATCCCTCCAGGAGATGCACATAATTAAATGCGTCGCAGGCAACGTAGGTGGAAGCTATTTAATCTGTGTTCTTGACGCATGTAAGTTGCTCAACTCTCACTGCCATAGAGGAGTGTGCTTAGGACGCAGGCATTGTAGACAAGGATTTTTGTTGCCGTAGTCAACTTGGTGTTTTCCCACACACGCTTATAGAGTTTTGCCATTGCTGCAGATGCCTTCCTTATTCTTTTTGTAATTTCATTGTCTAAGTCAAGGTTGCTGGCTATCGTTGTTTCCAAGTATGTGAACTCTTGCACAACCGTAAGTGTGTGATTTCCCATGTAAATCACTGGTGTTTCTGAAACATCTTGTGCCAGGATTTCAGTCTTGGAAAGACTAATTGTAAGTCCAAACTCCTGACAAGCAGCTGCCAGTGCATTCACAAGCCTCTGCAATCCTTCTTGTGAATGATATATGAGTGCGGCATCATCGGCAAACAGCAGTTCTCTAATCAAGATACGCCGTCTCTTCGTTTTGGCTTTAATGTGTGCTAGGTTAAAAAGCTTTCCATCAGATCTACTGTGGATATATGCTCCATCTTCCAGGGATTTGAAAGCGCTGGTGAGTACAACCAAAAAGTAGATGCCGAATAGTGTTGGAGCCAGAACACATCCTTGTTTTACTCCGCTCTTGATGGAGAATGGCCTAGAGGCGGAACGGTCAAATTGTACGGTGCCCTGCATATTTTCATGAAAAGCTGACACTAGTTTCCGTAGCTTGTTTGGACAGATGATTCTCTCTAATACAGCAAACAAGCCGGTTCTGCTGACAAGATCAAACGCCTTGGTCAATAAAGGCTATAATTGGGGCTGCCTTTGTTCTCTGCTTTTCTCCTGTAGCTACCGCAGGGAGAAGATCATATCTGTTGTGGATCTACCGGCTCTGAAGCCACACTGCGATTCTGGGTAAACTCGTTCTGCCAAGATCTGCAGCTGCTTCAGTATTACTCTGGCATAAGCCTTCCCAACTATGCTAAGAAGTGAGATGCCTCTATAACTGTTACAGTCGGTGCGGTCGCCCTTATTTTTGTAAATTGTTACAATGTTGGCATCCTTCAATTCTTGGGTGACCATTCCTTGCTCCCAGCACAAACTTAGCAGATCATTGAGTGGCTTGATTAGGGCATGCTTCCCAGCCTGAATGACTTCAGCAGGAATACCATCTCCTCCGGGTGCTTTCCCGTGTGCAAGCATGTCAATGGCTGTGCTCAATTCTTTTACAGAGGGTGTTTCGTCTAATTCGCACAAAACTGGAAGTGGTGGGAAGTTAGATAAAGGAGTTGGCGAGATGACATTTTCAATCTAATAAAGTTCTGCATAGTTCTCCACCCAACGTTCCATTTGCAGTGCACGATCACTAATGAATGAGCCATCTTTTGACTTAAGTGGGGCACACTTGCTGGTGTGAGGTCCAAAGGCTTTTTTCATGCCCTCGTAGAGTCCTCTGATGTTACCACAGTCGGCACAGGATTGGATGTTTTCACATACGTCCTGCCAATATTTGTTTGCGCACTGTCTTGCTATTCTTTGGGCATCGTTTCGAGTAAATCTGAGCGCTTGTAAGTTGCCAGGGGTGGGCTCCTTCTTGTATTTTAGCATGGCTGCTCTCTTGTTTCTGGTGGCAGTTTCCATTTCTTGCAGACTTGCCTCAAACCAGTCTTCATTTTTCTTTGTTTTGTTGCCAAAGACCAGTGATGATGTTTGGTACATAGTATCACGTTTGAGCGTCCAGGTTTTTTCTACCTCAGTCACTGAAAAGTTTTTGAAAGCTTCCTCTAATTTCTTTGTGAATTCGAAGCTAAGATCAGCATTCTTTGTGTTTGCAGTATTCAGGCGTGCTTTACTTTTTCCCTGTGATGAGTGAATCTTAGTAGGCCGTAGTCTTGTCCGGCAGGACACTAAAGTGTGATCAGTATCACAGTCCGCACTTTGAAAGCTACGTGTCAGCAGTATGTTTCCAATGTCTCTTTTCCGTGTCAGTATCATATCCAGCTGGTGCCAGTGTCCAGACCTAGGATGCCTCCATGAGACACAGTGCTGTGGTTTTGTCCTGACATATGTGTTCGTAATGCAGAGCTTATTGTATGCGCAGAATTCAAGAAGTATTTGCCCGTTCTCGTTCATCCTGCCGATTCCAAAAAGCCCAAGGCAGTCTGGCCAGGTAGTGTGGTCTGCGCCTACTCTTGCATTGAAGTCACCTAGAATGAACATGTGATCTTTTTGAGGAATAGTCTCAATGGCTTCCTTTAGGTCTTCGTAGAACTTGTCTTTGTCCTCTAGGAGTAAACATAGTGTAGGGGCGTGGGCACTAACTAGGGTGACTTTTCCAGATGAAGTCATCATACTTATGCTTAGTAGCCTTTCCGAGCCACCAACTGGAGGGTTTATTGTTGGAAGTAGACTGTTCTTGACAGCAAAGTCCACACCATGCATTCGCGTCTCTTCCTGTGCTTTTCCTTTCCAAAAGAAAGTTTAATCAGCTTCACGGAGAATGCCGTCTTCGGCCAATCGGGTTTCTTGGAGAGCTGCAATGTCAATGCGTAGTCTCTTCAGCTCGTTGTTAATGACTGCCGTCTTCCTTGCATCGTCAACCTGCCGTAGATCATCTGTAAGACCAGGACACATTGTCCTGACGTTCCATGTGGCCAGTCGCATAATAGGAATTTTCTTTTTCATTTTTCTTCTTTTGTTGCTTGGTGCAAGTTTACAGCCTACTTGTCGTTTTATTCTAAGCTCTATGCACCCAATAGAGCAGCCAGGCTGTGGCGGATCAGCACCCAACTGTCTGGGGCTGCCCAGGTTGAGGCGGGCGGTAGCTGATCAGTGAGGCGCGAAGACCTCTCCCACCGTCAGAGACAACCCGTGGCGTCCATACATTACGCCGATCAAGTTGGACTTATAACCCGTAACTGTTGTCTCCCGTGTTTTTTTTTAGCCACTTTGCAGCAGCACCAGAGTGTCCTCTCCGGGGCGCATTCCCGGGCCTCAGATAAAGGGGTCATGGGTGGCCCATGCGTCATGATCCCTCTCTCGACCTTGCTGATGTGATCCAAAGGAACGCGACGCATTACATTTGGCACCAACTCAGTTGCAGAAGCTGCCGGAGGGATACTCCCAACGCTAATGGGGCTTCACTCCTGATTTTTCCTCGAGGTTGTCTCCTGAAGCCTTAGTACCGCAATATATATATATATATATTGACACTTGGGATAATTGGATTAGAGAGAGAAAAATCAGTTAGCGATAGATCCTCTAGACTCTAGGGTAAAGAAGTGTTTACTTTGTCGGAGACTTTGACTGTGGCCCTCTTATATCTTGGATTAAATATTTTATGAACTGTTCTTCAGTGTTGACCACATCTCTTCACTAGTTAATAATCGATGTTGTTTACTCTGTACTGTTGATCAACTACATTGAATACACCCGAACAAGAAAACGCCTGCTGAGTAATTTGTTAAAATCTAACAATCATCTATAGTTGACTTGAAGACAGATTGGACAATCAATCACAAATGTTTGTTTTTAAAATGTTTTACATGTTTCGGGTGTTCCTTCAGAGTTGAAGATAGTTTTTTCCTAGTCCAAACCTCCCGCAGGACGACGGGGGATGGGAGCGGGCAGGGTTTGAACCCGGGACCATCGATAAACCCAAACGACAGTCCAGCAGCGTGCAAACCACTCGACCAGGCAGCCAAATACTAAGATAAATATAAGAAGGGGAACAGTGTAATATATATAAATATTAAATAAATAAATATATTGTATATACATGTATATTCTGGACTGCCCAAACATATCACCATTATCATTCTCTATATTATTTTATTCTAGACATTTCCAGACTTGTTTTGTACTGACAATGTTAAGAAAACAGTGGTCATTGCTGATGGACGCAGATCCTAGATTAGAAAGCATCTGTATTAACAAAATATGTATTAAAAATATCTTCTTATCTTATACAATACAGACGTTACTTAAATGGTACCAAAAGGCATTATAGAGCAGTACCCTCACGGCCTCACCCATCGCATCGTGCATACACTGGTTTAAAGTGGGATTAATGACCGAACTGACCAGTCTAGCACGCAGATTTATTATTTTTTTTGGATCATACTTTTTTGGTCATGATAAGATTATAATCAGCACATACCTATATATTTAATATAGATAGTCATGCTTTTCAGCGAGTGACTTGTCTAGATCCAAATTTTAACAAATCAACATGGATGTCGTTTTAGATAAATAAATACAAAACAGAAACATTGATGGTACTTAACATTTCATCCTCGTCCATACAGGTTTAAAGTATCATAAATGGAGTCACCGGGAAGAAAATTTATTAGCACTCCTCTAGGGTTAAGTAGACGCGAAAGAGAAGGCAGTTCCCTATCTACGTCGTTTATTAAACAAATGGTGTATGGTCACAGAATATCGAAGTCACAAAGTTTGTTCAAGCGTGATTTATTAGGTCACTACGGATGTGTTAACGCCATTGAATTTTCTTCCGATGGAGATTTTATAGCATCAGGTGAGACTAGACTCTAGATCTAAGTCTATATAGATCTAGTTTAGAATAGTAATTAGATCTAGTAGTGATTGTAGTATAACTCTAAGTTATTTAAACTTATTCTTTTATAAAATAAATACTGTGATTACGTAAGACATGATAAGACATAAGAATAAGACTGCATTGTCACAGTTGTGCATGGGCGTAGCCAAGGTGTTTTTTCAAGCGTCTACTATAGAGTATCTTTAATCTATATACCCCATCCCTCCCTGAAATGAAATTGTTGGTGGGGGAGATTTTTCACCATTGTTTTGTTGGTCATTCTTGCTCTGATTGGAGGAAAGAATGTTAAACCATCCTTAGCCTCAGTGTTGCCAAGAAGGGGATTTGAGTTTGAGGTTAAAAATTCCATTTTCAATAAAAAATATAACCAAGTAAGGCAAGTTCCATAATCGTAGCCAAGGATGTCTAGATGTTAAAATTTCCTTTTAATAAAAAAAAAAAAGCAAAGCTAGAGCCACTGCATTTGATGAGCATCTAGCCAATAATAAACTTAATTTTAATGAAAGTAAAGTTCCCCTTTCTAGTACAAGGCAGATGATCTAAAGGTTTTAACTGTTTCTGTGGCTTAGGGTTAACAAAGGTATAATGTGGCCAGGACAATGACCAATCACCTTTACTTTTCTCTATAACTAAAGTACACATTAATCATGGGCCACAGAAACAGATGACTTTACATTATATCTGCCCTATAGACCACAAGGTCTGAAAGGAGATCTTTACTTTTTTACACATATTAGAGTTGGCTGCACTGAAAGGCACTCTCAAAAATCCAGAAAAATTAAAAATTCTTCACCAGGATTCAAACTCGATAAACCCTCGGTTTTGGAAGCCAATTAAGTGCTTTACCAGTACAGCTAACAAATTTGATGGGTAGAAACAGAAAGGGGTTTGTGGTTAACCTCCATCCCCCCTTCAAAAATAAATAAAGCAAAACTAGTTACTGATTGCTACCATAGACGTGTCTAAAAAAAAATCTTTTTTTGTGATCTAAAGTTTAGTTTGCTTGGTACTGCATTGCAAGGTGAAGTTGTTTATAATTGTGGTGAATCATATTATAGGCAATCTGATTGGTGAAAAAGGAAATGGAGGACCCTAAGATGGGGTAGTTAAAGATAAACATGCCATAATTAGCAAAGCTCTTGGTATCATCACCTAAATGTTCAAGAATATAGAAAGAAAGGAAAAACTATTTAGATGCCAATGTCATGACATCTGTATATCTGTCCAGAGTCTGAAAGTTACTGCTATTTTGTACATCTCCCAAAGAAAGGAAAAATTGCCTGCATTACACAGTTTACACTTAAACTTGCATGCTTGGAAAGATAGAACTACACATTTTGAGAAACATTGAAAGTCATTTTAAGACTTGAGAATTGAAGCTATATTTCTAGAGTTGGTTAAACTGACAGTCTAGGACATTCTATATTTCTCCTATTTAAAAAACTGTTCAAGTGAATCTCTTAAATTATCTGGTGCCTGATTTATGAACTTCTTTGTATGAATATATTATTATATTAGTCTACATGCAAAAAAAAACAAACATTTCTCCCTATATTTTGCTTATTAAATTATTTTGTAGGTGGGGATGATCGTCGCTTTTTATTGTGGAATGTTGGACAAGCCATCTACGATGTGAAACCTCCAGTAGTGTTTGAAACACAGCACATAAGTAATATTAACACATGCTGCTTCAATGCTGAGAACAGAAAGATTGCCACTGGAGGTAGCTACTTGCTTACAAGAAAAATGATTTAAACTATAGTTTATATTACATGGTTGCTGAATCATACTGTGGTGTAAACATTTCAACTGACACAGAAGAAGAAATTCAGTAACAAATATTTTTCAGAATGTTATAATGTTGTTAGTTACAATTGCTCCTTCATAAATGAAGATTGTAATGCTTTATCCCAAATCTGCAGGGTTATAGTGGCTAGCAGATTTCAAATCTGGAACTTTCCTGTTGACATTTTAAGGAGCTAACACAGCTTGTCAGACATCTAAATATGAACAAAAAAATACATACATACATATATCTACTGGTATATATATATTATAATACTACATTCTTTTCTCTTCAACACTCTTCCCATATCACTGTACAGAAACTTTATTTCTTCTCTCTCTTTCTGACACTTCCCTGTTGACAGAATATCATTGTTCCTATAAAACTTTTGAAACCATTGCATCTATATACTGCAAATAGCAAGTGTTTAACTGGTTGTATAGGAAAAATTTCTTTCTTTCTATGTTTATGTATTGAAGTTGAAAGTTTGTTATTTTTAATTAATTCTTAACACTGATATAGTTAGTTTTTCTAAACTCTCTGAGAATATACTAGATATGAATTAAAGTAAGAATGGCTTGTATGTATTTATTTACCTTATTTGTTCCTCTTCTCTCTATTTAGTTATTTCCCTATGAGTATTGAGGGTTTAAGGAGAGACTAAGGAAACTGGGTTAGCCCAACTGAGCAGCACTGTTATATATAGAAGTAGACATTATACGGTGAAACCTTCATAACAAAGTCGTTGCTTAAATGGAGCATTAGAATTAAAACTATTTACAAAAAGTTCAATTTGTAGTCCTTTTAATTAGCTTACCATAACATCACACTCACAATGGAAATAGATTTTGTTTGTGGTTCGTGGATCTGAAAAATGGTCAAGTGGATCTGAAAGATGGACAAGGGGATCTGAAAGATGGACAAGGGGATCTGAAAGATG
>JADKLZ010000104.1:24703058-24714066 GCA_021533235.1 Biomphalaria straminea
ACTTACAAGTTGAGTCTGCAGCCTAGCTGTGACTTACCAGTTTAGTCTGCAACATTTCATACAGGTTCATGGTTTGTCTCTTAACCTCTTCCAGCTGCTGGAGGTCTCTCTGATGCTGCCTCCTCTCTTCTTCTAGCCTGTTCAGCTCTTCATTCTTTGTCTGCCTGAACTTCAAAACCTCTTGCTGGAGGTCCTGCTGGATCTTTTGGATCAGCGACATTTTCATTAAGGTGTCCTTCTGTTGTTTCAGCAGCTGCAGCATTTCTTGTGAGGAAACCTTTACAAAAGTATCAAAAAAATTTTGACAGTATTATGTCTGGACTTCTTTCAACTTTCAAATTATAAAAATCACTAAAAGTCAGGAGGGTGTTAAAAAAAGCGAAATGTAAAAAATACTCTAAAAAAATACAAAGATTATCTTAGGGGGAAAACTCCATATTCAAAGCAACATATGTAAATATTGTATTTATATTTGCATTTCTCAAAATTACACGTATAAATTAAGTACCAGTAATTCATACATTAATTAGTTATTTTTTTTTATAGATTCATGTTTTGTCAGGACAGTCCTGTAAACTTTCAACTTGATCCAGGAATGGAAAGTTGGAGAGATAACGTGTACAAAAATTGTACCAGACAGACTGAGGTGGTATAAGCTTTGTAAAAAAAATGGCGTAGTCTTGATATTATACCCCACATTACTTCCCTTTTAATCTATAAATAGAAGTGTTGTCTCAAGGGTACCCTCCCTCAAAATACAAAACCACTTTGTACAAATGTCATCTTCGCTTATCTTGCCATTCAATGACTCAGCGAATGTGATGAATTGGCTGCATTCATGAAATTGCAGGGACCTTTAGGGGAGCAGTGCCAGGGATGGGAGTGGTGGAAAGTGTTTGAGGTCAAGGACGGAAAGGAATGGAGAAAGATAGTCGACAGGTCAAGTGTGATGAGTGGTGCCCCGACAGAGCAAGGGTTAGGTGGAGGTGTACTAATCATAACATAGCTCCTAGCTGCTACATCTTTTAATGATATTGTGACTTAATTCATCTTTTTAATGTTAATTGGCCTATTTATATACAGTCAGAGGCGTAGCTAGGGTGGAGGGGGGAGGGAGGAGGAGAATTTGAAAAAATCCCCCCAACGAGTGTTTTTAACATTAAATAGTACGCACAATGCAGGAGGTCAAGACCCCCCGGGCTCCAAAATTATGGGAAATTCCTAGCTATACCTCTGTGAACAGAAACGTTTTGACTATTTTGAGACTTACAACATAGATTTTTACAAAAGACTGACCATACTCTAAGGAATTAATAATCCGCTTATAATAAAAAACAGACATGTATCATAAATTGAACCCATAGAAAAAGCTTGTTGAACCATGCTTGAATGCTGTAAGAATCTTACACTTGTTGAAGCGGAAGTTTCCATCTTGCGGTAGACGTCCAAGAGTTTACTTTGAAGTTTTCTGAGTGCCACCTCATTCAAGACACGTTTCCTGTCTCTCTCCAACAGATCATCGTGAGTCTTCATCATGGTCAGCTTGTACTTGACCAGAGCGTTCTGGATCTCCACCTGAGTGTCTCGCAGCTTCTTCAGACTCCTAAGTGCTGCCACCTGGCGGTTCAAGATGTTGGTCACCAGTCTTCCTTTAGGCTGCAAGATAAGACACATAAAACATTGGTCACAAGCATAGGTCACAAACATAAGTCATTTATCTGTTTATCTGGCATCTGGTGAATAAATGACCTAGAATTTAGATTTAAAAAAACAACATATGTCATGTACTTATTAGACTTAATGTGATCTAAGTGTACTTAAGAACATTCTCAAATCATCAATACCAGTGATGCCCAACGTTCATTTCACACCCGTGACGCAGTGCGATCGGGGCAGTCCCATGAACACATCTGCTTAAAGTTACAGGAAATCGGCACATTGAAAACAAGGTCTTTACAAAGACAGTTTGTGTGGAAACGCAAACTCAAAAATCGGCGCCCGAAGTGGTCAGCTTGAGCTGGTGAAAAGACAGGTTTCAATATCAGAAAGAATATCAGAAACCATGAACTATAAATCATCAACAACTACAATGCAATCTCTGTCGATACAAAAAGAAAAGACGTGCTCATGTCGTGTTGACGATACTGTTGTATTGTTAGTTCAACTAACAGACAGGAAACGGAGATTTAATGATTTGACACAAAATTCAAAACCGTTTCCATAAATATGCTTGAAAATCACCTCTATTAATTGTGAGAAGCTTTAGAATGATGTATTTTTATGGAAAAAAATGTTTGCATAGTTGAATTATTAAACTTTTCGCTTTCAGAAAAGAAAAAAAAAAGTAGTCGTTGCATCAGAACTGTGAAAGATCTAAAATATCAGGATATTGGATTTTCTGTATCTTTTCTAGTTTTTTGCTATCAAAATGGGACCGACGGACGGACAGAGAGACAGAGCACACACAACTAATAGCGGTTATTCCTCTTGTTACGCTAAAAAACGTAAGGGATAGAATAATGGATTGGCTCGTGATTCGTTTCGGAAAACTTTAAGATCCCTGGTAATTAAGTATCACAGCCAGAAACAGGTCCTGATCATAACTTGGACTCGATCCCACGACCTTTCATTCAACATCCAAGTGGTTATCATAAAAAAATC
Organism: Biomphalaria straminea; assembly: GCA_021533235.1. Classification (NCBI taxonomy): domain Eukaryota; kingdom Metazoa; phylum Mollusca; class Gastropoda; family Planorbidae; genus Biomphalaria; species Biomphalaria straminea. Next base: position 24,705,720 of record JADKLZ010000104.1, read on the forward strand.
AGTAGTCATTATTTGGAATAACAATTCATTTAATATCTCATGTATGTTATTATTCCCATTTAATCTATTACAAATGAAAATTTATTAAATATTAAAATATTTTGCAGCAATATCTGACGTACCCCTTCAATGGCAAGTTTTCTGATACTGGTTCTAAAATTTCTGACGGCCATCTCAAGACTGACCACCTTATCAACAATCGCTTTCCTGGACACTTTCAGGCTTGCTAATTCTTTGTAAAGATGAGATCTATCGGAAATTTCAACTGCAAGAATATAGTAATATTAATAACAACACTCTAGCATCTGAGTTTCAAAATATAGACAGTTTTTTGTCCCTATAACAAGCATTAACATGAAACCACATTGATTATTTCAAAACCTACTGCTCTCAGATTCGTGAAGACATTTGTCACTGGGATGCTCAGTGACCAGGTCTGTGATTAGGATTTAGCTAGTGACTCGGTCAGTAATTTGGCTAGAGAATGATTTATTCATTTTGCCAGCAATTGGGTTCGTGATTTGGTTATAAATATTTGGATAAACACAAAACACTACAGCCAAAGGCAGTCTTTTTGTCTTTTTTGGTGAGCTAAAAGGTGGCCGACGTAACAGAGGCGCCCCACGGAAACGCTTCAAAGACCAGCTTAGGCGTCAACTTTCCTTGGCTGACATAGAGGAGAGCACCTGGCTGCATGCGGCGTCGGAACGAGACAGCTGGAGGTCACTCACAAAGGCCGCGGGATACACATTTGAGGCCAAAAGAAAATCTGCCGCCGAGGACAAACGCAGACGACGAAAAGAAAATCTAAACCGACCACCTGCGGACAATGGTTTTGCTTGCCCTGGATGTGGCAAAATATGTAGGTCACAGCTGGGACTGCACAGCCACGGGAAACACTGTATTCCTCACTAATCTTCGGACTCGAAGACAAGCCTATTATTATATATTGATAGGGGGCGCGGTAGTCGAATTGTTAAGCGCTTGGCTTCTGAACCTGAGGTCCTGGGTTCGAATCCTGGTGAAGACTGGGATTTTGAATTTCGGGATTTTTAGGGCGCCCCTGAGTCTACCCAACTCTAATGGGTACCTGACTTTAGTTGGGGAAAGTAAAGGCGGTTGGTCGTTGTGCTGGCCACATAACACCCTGCTCGTTAAGCGTTGGCCAAAGAAACAGATGACTTTAACATCATCTGCCCCATAGATCGTAAGGTCTGAAGGGGACACTTTACTTTTTTACTTATAGAATGATACGAATAGTTTCTTCTCTGTTCTCTCTAACAATGTAGGAACAAAATCTACATAGAAATGTTTTGAGTCCAAATAATACGATTCTAATTGTTTAGTAGATGCATGTTAGTAATATTTTTGTCCATTTCTAATTAGAGGAATATCTAGAATATAACTTTTAATTAAAGAAAAGCACTTGGAAAATATGTTGCTGTCTAAGCAAAGACTCAAGCACGAAGACTCAGTCAAACAAAGACTCAGTCAATCATGAAGACTCAGTCAAACATAGACTCAGTGAAGCATGAAGACTCAAGATACTTTGATTTTAAGTATTAAAGTTAAGCTGTATTAGAGTTGGAACTACCCAACTGACCTAATACGTCATTCTCTATTCGCTTCTGGTTGTCTTGCAGTGAGGCGACCTGACCTCGTAAATAGGTCATTACTCGGCGATTCTCCACATTCAGCTTCGACTGTAACAAGACATAAAACAAATGAGTGAGTTTGAAAAGTCTAAATTCAGCTTCGACTGTAACAAGACATAAAACAAATGAGTGAGTTTGAAAAGTCTAAATTCAGCTTCGACTGTAACAAGACATAAAACAAATGAGTGAGTTTGAAAAGTCTAAATACAGCTTCGACTGTAACAAGACATAAAACAAATGAGTGAGTTTGAAAAGTCTAAATTCAGCTTCGACTGTAACAAGACATAAAACAAATGAGTGAGTTTGAAAAGTCTACATACAGTTTTGTATTAGCTGTACAAAGGAAGAATGAGTAAACACTTCAAGGGCTTGATAAGACTCGAGAGACGAGGATCACATATAATGAACGATCGCCATCCCCGCTTAGCCACTACACAGTCCCAGTAACAGCAGAAGAAATAAAATGCACGCAAAGTTAAAAGCTATTAAAAAAAACAAAAAAACTTCAATGTCAATGGTAGTAGTTGACGATAATTTCATCTTTATTTTTATGGGAAGGGTATCATGTGGCCAACACAATGGCCGTCTTACCCGTCACCCCACCCCCCTTTTGAGCTGGACGACCTCATTTCGCACATTATAAATGAATAACCAAATATTGAAAGCCAAGAAGGTCAGTACTCATCCACCGTGACTTCTATAAAATTTCAAAACATATGCTACACATACATAAAGGTAAATGATGTTACAACACTAGAATAAGCCGGCAACTTTAAATGTTGATAATTTTTTTTCACAAACCATATCAACTCTGTCTGGTACAAAGTTTGATCACGTGATTTCTCCCACACCCATTCTCGTATCAAATAAATAAAACATTTATTTATTGAACCCAACAAAACACGAATACATTAACAAAATTAACCATTTAGTCATTTATATATTGGTGATTATTTATTTATAATATAGAAAAGGAGAAAAAACCTCTATATTGTAATGAGATATTGTTGTAAGTTTGGGGTTCTTCCTCTTAAATAGCCTTTGCGTTTTTTTTAATACTTGTATATTTTCCATGTTCTTCAAGTTTCACCGAGTTAAGAGTTAAAGTAAAAACAGTATGTGACTGACAACACCGGTATAAACACTTTCTTTCAACTTTGCTATAAATAGCCTTGTTTTTAATGTCATTTTCACCTGGTCCAATGCCATCCTTTATTTAGCACACACGTCATAGCAGTAGCTTCATTGTCTTACATTGTCTTGCTATGAAAAGCCTTGGTTGCGAAACGTGATGACCTACATACAAAATGATACTGCTTAGAGTGTCAGATACTGCTTAGAGTGTCAGATACTGCTTAGAGTATCAGATACTGCTTAGAGTGTCAGATACTGCTTACTTAGAAGGCCAGGGTTTTATTTCTTCCGTAAGTAAAATCCCCAAAAAATAAATAAATATAACAAAGTCAAAATTCTTTTAGAAATCTTTGATAAGAGATCTAAATATTTATTTCTATTTTTCTTTTAGAAGCTTAGAAACAAGAAAGATCAGCATTTTAAAAAATAAATGTAGGCAAAGTGGTATCCACTATTTCCGTGGTGTTGTTAATTTGGACAGACGATTATTCAAAATTATGCATGTACATCTATGATATTACATTAACTGTGTGTACATTATGTGTCTTTGTATTTACATATAAATAGATCTCTTACATTGTCTTTCGATTTAGTAACAGATTTGTAGAGAGAAATGAGTATCGTACCATTTGAATATTTTATACCAATGAGCTTATTCAAACCCTAACCCCAATCCTTATACCAAAAAAGAACCAAAGAAATAAAAATTTTTTACTTATACCATTAATGCCAAACCTACGGCCCGCGGGACGAATTAGGCTGATAATGCGGTGGCCCTTCAAAACCTGTACCCTCTGTGCTTCCATTGGAATCTATGTGCTGACCTTGACCCCTAGGCTGAACATGTTGGGACCCATTGTGTTTTACTGAGACCAATTGTCATAGATGGCCTGAGCACTGGCCTGCAACGGAGCAACCTGTGGGCAGTAGAGACCAATAGCTCTTCACAGGTTGTACAACAAACAAGCTATTGGTCTCCACTGCCCACAGGTTGTGACGTCGCAGGACAGTGTTGAGGACCACTAGAACGATTATTCTCACCCACACCATTTCTTCTTCTTACCCAACTTTCCTCTTCCTGTAGCGACAAACTGACCGCAACAATGTTGTAGCAATATTCAGCATATGCTCGATAACACAGTAGTCTTCCAACGGTCCCTAGGACCTCAAGTGAAGTGTTTTAATATATCTTTTTTTAATCTTTGATAAGATGTCCCCCCGTACCCTACATTATTTTTTTACTGCACCCCTCCCCCGATAAGTAAAGAGTTAAAGCGTTAAGGATGTACAGTTTTTTATGATACTAATGTTATATTACTCGGGCAATTGAAACCTGCAACACATTTAGACGTGAGGCTGTAAAAAGCTCAAACGTCCAGATGACGTCCAACTATTTATTATGGCAAGTGCGGCTTTAAAGTGAATAGATCTTTAAAAGTTTAAAGTGAATAGATTTTTAAAGTGACTAGATTCTTAAAGTGAATAGATCCTTAAAGTGAATAGATCCTTAAAGTGAATAGTTCCTTAAAGTGAATAGATCTTTAAAGTGAATAGATTTTTTAAGTGAATAGATTCTTAAAGTGAATAGATCCTTAAAGTGAATAGATCATTAAAATGAATAGATTTGTTTAAAGAACTTAAGTCGGTACTTTTTTTTCCACACACTGTTTCTGTAGTATTAAATCTGTGCAGTCTTCCCGGGTGGTTCTAAATACATCATGGATTATGTTGTTTCAAGTTTGTGTATGAGTTAAAGTCTGAATGAAAGTCTGTGTTACAGTCTATGTTTGTCAAATGTTTTCCGTGTTTCGGATGTTTCTTCAGAGTTGAAGTTTACTTCCTAGTGCAAACCTCCCGCGGGACGACGAGGGATGGGAGCTTGCAGGTTTTGAGCCCGGGACCATCGATAAATCCATCCGACAGACCAGCGCACAAACCGCACGACTAAGCAGCCACCCAAGTCTGAGTTATTTAGAGTCTGTGTTATAATCTGAGTTAAAGTAATTTGTCTTGAATAGACATAAAGCACATGACCAATTTGTGTTGACAGAATATAATATATACTTGTATATTTATTTAAACTTTGAGATAGTAACATCAAAAAATGAACCCTTCCATCTAATTTGTAATCTTTGCTTCGTCTGTTTTTCAATTCCTTTCGAAAATTTTGAAAGTCTTCCTTTAGAGCTATCCCTGGTTCGCCATCAGACAATCACAACCTCTTTTTAACTTGGCATTCAGCTTTGGTTAGACCTGACATTCAGCTCTGGTTAGACCTGACATTCAGCTTTGGTTAGACCTGATATTCAGCTCTGGTTAGACCTGACATTCAGCTCTGGTTAGACCTGACATTCAGCTGTGGTTAGAACTGACATTCAGCTCTGGTTAGACCTGACATTCAGCTCTGGTTAGACCTGACATTCAGCTCTGGTTAGACCTGACATTCAGCTCTGGTTAGACCTGACATTCAGCTGTGGTTAGACCTGACATTCAGCTTTGGTTAGACTTGACATTCATCTGTGGTTAAAACTGACATTCAGCTGTGGTTACTTACCCCTGGGTCAATGACCTTACGTAACTGTTTCTCTGAAAAGCGCAACCTTTCATTCAAGAAGTCAATCTGACTGTCAAAACTCTGCATCTTCTTAGAGACCACTGCCAGGATGCCTTCTTTCTTGTTGATTTGTTTCTGAAACACAAACGCTCAGCTTTAGACATAAGTTGTAGATAAACTTTTGGGTTGATTTAAATATTAGTTGTAGTGGATGTAGACATCCCTACCATAGCCTCTGATTTTGTCATAGAATAAAAAATTATGACCAGATTTGTTTTTGCATTAAATTTTGAGAAAAACAAATGACTAACTAGTAGTAAAAAAAGGTTTCCCCTTTCATACCTTGCGATCTATGTTAAGGTCATCTGTTTATTAGGCCAACGGTTAACGAGCAGGGTGTCATGTGGCCATCACAACGACCAACCTCCTTTACTTACCCCAACTAAAGTAAGGTACCCATTATAGTTGGGTGGACTCAGGGGCGCCCAAAAAAATCCCGAAATTAAAATCTCTGTCTTCACCGAGATTCAAACCCATGACCTCAGGTTCGTAAGCCAAGCGCTTAACCATTCGGCCACCGCACCCCCTATACGACTAAGAAAGGATTACAAATGATTTTCATGTTAACTAAGACTAAACATATCTATATCCTAATTAGGCTCTATATAACACATTGGTGCCTACTTCGAGTATAAGATCAAATATGTGAAGTACTATGTGCAGGTCAAGCACATAAAACGTAGCCTAAATGAGCTTTCACCTGTAAAGCTGGTATCCTGGGGGCCAGAGTCATGATTTTCTTGGTCAGGAGACTCAAGGCTTCGGCTAGTGTGGCCTGGGAGTCTCTCATCTCCTTTAGTTCTGGTCCAACCATCTGAGAAAACAATCAAAACAGAGAGTTTGTTGCTAGCTAGTAACAGGTGAATTGATTTCATGATTAGAGAAGCTCTTACTTTTGTAGCGGCTCACAAAATATGTATTCAGTCGTTTTACAATACTTCCACAATGTAGTATTATTAATGTATGAATAACTCCCTTGTGGACAGGGCTCAAGTAGTACTTTAATAGAGGATTCTTTAAAGAATCACCTTTAACCTGTGGAGGTTTGACATATGCTATCACTGTTAACGTATCGGAAGATTGAACAACAATGTTGTTGATGTTTTTTTTTAGAGTAACAACAGTGAAATCATTACATTTAGAGATGCTTCAAGACAACAGACTAAAAAAAAAGTAAAGTAGCAATACTACATTTAAAGCTGAACCATTAACTAGAAAAACAAAACATAATAAGCTACTTAGAAAAAACACAAAGTTAAAGGTACATTTCATATTCCATATGCTAAGTTAAAGTCGTACAAGTGACCCTTCTTCCCTAGTGCTACTAAGGCATGCAATTGGTTGCCTGAATCAGCCAATAAAACCAATTTCTTAGCAGAGTTAAAGTCACTGATTAATATGCATGATTAGCTTGACACATGATTACGAGTAGGACGTAATTATCTTCTCTTTTGAGGTAACGTCTGTAATAAGATTAAATTCAAACAGAAGCAGAAAGAGGTAAATTTTTGCTCTTTTAATTATTAGAACATAAATAGTATTAAGAAAACAAGGATTGAATGACTACTTACAGAGTCTATGCTGGCAACTTTTTCCATGACATCCGCAGAGAGTCCAGCAAATCTGACCTCCAGCTCCGCCTCTACCCTCTTGACATTCATGAGCCCATTCTTAAGGTCCGACTCTTCAGTGCCCAGTTCTCTTACACTGGCCCTGTTGTCTTTAGCAGACTGAGATAGCTGTTCAAATAGAATGAAAGAAAATGTCTGACCTAATCATTTCAGTCATTAGAGTTCGCCATTGTCTATTATTTAGGCTAGTGCTTAGACATATTTCAGTATTCTGACGTTAATGTATTCTATATGACAGGATGGTTTCCTTGATGATATGCTCATCACCCTATTGACTAAATTTCTAGAGATTTCATCATAAACCCAAGTCAACTGAAATCCTACTAAAGAGTTTATCTGATGTACATGCCAACTGCTGCAGCATCCTGTTATGAAATAAGATCTTGTACCTGGTCTACATTTTCTTCAACGAGATCTTGTCTCATCTGCAAACCTGAGATGATAATAATGCTGTCAATTTGTATTTTCTTTAAATTAAACGTTTTAAAGTTTCCATCATAATATACTTCGGAAAGAAGTTAAAAAAGAGGTGGAAGAATGCGTATATTCTTGCCGCACTTTTATGGGTGTCCTTAAAACGTTCTCAAAATTTGTTTTTCCTTCGCTTTATTCCCTCGGATCTCAGAGCTCGACTCGTGTACTTACAGTTCTGGTAGTATCCTCTTGAAGAAGGCTGAGAGCTACAAAAACAAAACGACATTGACAAAACTCGAACACCCAAACATTGTTGAATTGAGGCCTCTGTGGGAGGGACGCAGGACTATTATAAAAACATGTATACTGCGGGCATGCCTGAAACTTAAAAACCAGCAAAACATGGCAACAAAAACTTATATGGGTTCAAGCGAGACCATGTATCACAGTAGGCTACAATACTGACCTGCGACGTCCCAACCTTTAGGCAGAAGAGACCAATAGCTCGTAGCTACGTTGTACAGACCTGTGACGTGGCAACGACCTTTTGGTCTCCATTGCCCATAAGTTGTGACGCTGCAGGTCTAGGCCTTCTATGACGATTTGGTCTCGGTTTAAGTTTCAACAGCCTGGCCTTACAGAGGTTTGCTTGCGTTTCATGTGCCACTCACCATTGCGACTTTGAGATCCGTTGCTTTTTCTGCTTCATTGATTTTCTTCACCTTTTCGCTGAACGTTTTCTGAAGTTCTCCCAAGGTCATGATGGCGTCTTCCACGCGCTTGGTTTCTGCCTTCAACACTTCCGTTTTCTCATCTTCAGCTGACAAAGTCAATTATAACAACTCATAGCATTTTATTGTTATATGTTTCACTATACATGCTATTACTACTTTAATTAA
>JADKLZ010000104.1:24769793-24783731 GCA_021533235.1 Biomphalaria straminea
TTCTATTTGTATTTTTTAGGGACCTACAGTGTTTTGGTTTTTCTATTGTATTTTTTAGGGAGCTACAATGGTTTTGTTTAGTTTTGCCTTGCCTAGAAATAATAATAATACTTGTTAATTAACTTCTTACATTAGATGCCCAAAATCTGACGGGGATGACAGCCGTGCCCCAACCCGCTGTTTGGTGTGTGGCCGGATGTTGTGCTCTCAGAGCTACTGCTGTCAGTCAGAACTGGATGGAACTCAGGTTGGAGCAGCCACAGAACATGCTTACTATTGTGGAGCCAACAGTGGCATCTTTCTCAGGTAATATTGGGTCAGTCATCCCACCTGAGAGAAACGCAAGCATAAAAAGAATGCACATCTGGAGATACTAGGCAAAAAGTTCATTACCAAAGCAACCATAGTGCCAAAGCAGAAGCACCCAGAAATGTTTTCATTTTGAGTTTCAGGAAGAGAAAATGATGATCAAAATTTTCTTATAGAAGCTAATTTTTAAAAAGGCTAAACACTGTCAGATGCACACATTTAAATAGACACACATAGAAAAGATTTTGAAAAAAGGTATCACTATTTTAAAAACTAAATTGAAATTTAAAAGCAAAAAATGTTCAGCTTCTAGCCAATAGCAGCAGCTGATCAATATGTATATTTAAATGTTGGAATTGTTGGTTTCATAAATAAATAACTGTATTTTCATATACTTGAAGTTAGTTCATTTTTTTTCTAAATTACTTTGAAAGTCTTTCACTTTTTGTTTCTGCTCTTTTGTTTATAGAGTGCGTGAGTGCCAGGTGCTTCTGCTTTCCAACAAGATCAGAGGATGTTTCTTGCCAGCTCCTTACTTGGACATGTATGGGGAGACTGACCAAGGACTCAGGTACATTTGGGCTCACACTTTCATGATTCTAAGCAATCCCATCAGAAAACTTTAGGAACTCACTTAAACCTTTTACTGATATACAGGTTGCCAGAAAATTTTGAAAAAAAATTGAAAGCAAATCTAAAAAAAGATTAAAAATAAATTGATAGAAATAAAGTTTTAAAAAAAAAGTTTTAAAAACATAATGATCTTAGTTCTGTTACTGAAGTAATGCTTGATTAGAATCAAAGTCCAATTTTGTTGTTTGTTTTGCTAATTGAGTTTTTTTTCAACTTTTGTATTTTATTTTCCACAGGAGAGGTAACCCTCTTACATTAAGTGAGGAGAATTTCCAGAACATCCAAAAAATCTGGTACCAACACAGCATTCCTCAGACTATATCTCGTAGTCTCAATGGGGAGTCTGGAACATCATTTATGATTGAATGGCATAATCTCTAAAAACAAAAACTAATGATCTATTTCAAATATCAGAAAGTTAACCAGAAATAAGACTTTTTCAAGCTCATGTTCAAGTATTTGTAAGCCTGAAAACATATCGAGTGAAAAAAAATATTTCCTTGTTTTTTTTTTTAATCCGTAACTTCAAAGCTGAAATCTATTTTCAACAATTGGCATTAAAATCTTTTAAATCTCCTCCTTATTGAATTAATATTTGCTCTTGAGGTGACTTTCCTTCACTCTGATGATCTGTTACCTGATGAATCATATTATTAGGTATGAAGGTCACCTGTGTTTACTCTAGTGATTGTTATTCTAATGTTCTATTTGTTTGCTTATTGCCAGGAATGGGGGTTAAACTAAAGGAACTCAGAAATTCAGTGTGAGAGTGTGTGTGTGTGTGTTACTTCTAGAAGTATTCTCTTAAGATAAGCACTACGGTACCATGCATTGAATGAATACTATGGTGTAAATAAGTATACATACAAGGATAGTACTTTGTATACTCAGCTACTTGTGTTAAACTTGAATTGAAAACTAAGACAAATATATATGCAAACTCTTTTTTCCTTATTTCATGATGTATTTAATTTTGTATAAACCAAAAAAAAAATTTTTTTTTTTTTTTTTTAATTTTTTTTTTATTTTCCATTTTTCTCTTGATGCGTTTTGAAACTGTTCTATATTTCTGTTAGTTTCTATTAGTTTTTTTTTTCTGTGTGTAAAGTCCAAGGTTTTAACATCTTTATCTCATAATAATAGTCCATTACATATTTGTTTTTCTTGTCTTACTGGATTGTTCAACCCTCAAAACCTAGTTGATTAAAAATCTGGCCACAAGACATGGCTACACCAAAGTTTTTACATTGAATAATTTATGTGTTGACATTTCTAGAGGTATTCTAGGTGTTGGATTGTAGTAAGCACCAGAGGCGTCACTAGGCAGGTGCGGGGGGTGCGGTCCGCACCGGGTGACACCCGTTAGGGGGTGACACCCGAGTAAAAAAAATGCAAATTTCAAAATAAATAAATAAACATTACTTTAAAAAAGTGACAGAAGCAAGATCATAATTGGTTGAATAAAATTATTCTTAATGGTGAAAAATTAATAGCAAGATTTTCTTGTTTGATAAATAGTGGACATGTCCAAAATAAGAATCTCGCAAGACGACTGAAGAACATTTATCAGGCTTTCAAATTTGAAACAATTAAACGAACTTCAGCTAAAAAAATGACAGGAAAGTCATTGCTATGATTTACGTATAGATGAGAAAACTGGGGAACATCTTGCACTTATTGATTGCCCCTCATATCGCATTGTTTTTTAGCAAAGCAAATGTTGGTATATGGTGGCGAATTGAAGAAGACTTATCATAAATAATAGATTTTTTTTTGGTGTGTGTGTGGGGGGGTATGGAAATGTTATCCAAATATTACCCAGTGCTGAAATAATAACTTATAAGATTGCAAGGGAGCGATGCAAACCATGTAAGGGGTGTACTTATCAGAGACATAAATGCTGCAAGGTACTCTGGTATATTTTATTGCACCACACCTAACATATATCTCTGAGGTTGTAAGATATATTAGCAGTAGCAATGGTAATGTTCAAATTACTGAAATATTGTGGCATATTCCTCTTAAAGCGGACCAAAAGCTGGTGGTAGCAGTTCTAATAATTTAAAAACGACTGGAACGAGCTTGATATGAGCTCAAGGACATGGTATTGAAGCTACAATGTCAAGTATTCACGAAGAAGTGCAGGCAGTATTAATGAAGAACAGAAAATAAATTTGAATGGATGTGCACACCGGTTACTTAAGCTATTTGGTCAAATTTCTTAATCAGAACATGCTTCTAACATAGGCTACATTTTTTCGGTTTTCTAAACAAAGTTTCTTTCTTTGCCGTTTTTATCGCTTTTACCAATTGAGGGGATATTTTAATTAATGATAGAGTGTCATATGAACAACTCGCTGGTGTGCTTATTGTGTTGCTGTTAGATCCATGAAAGAACGTTTTTAAGAAAGTGTGACGGTGAAAATCTTTGCCGTCGCTCTGAAAATACAAACACTAGAGGAGCAGCGCAAAGACAACCGTCTGTGAATACATGAATACCTTTCATTGTTCGAATTTCTTGTTGGCCGTTGCACTGAAGGAAAAGTCAACTAAATACAAGAGTACCTTCAAAATAAAGTGTTAGATATTGGCAAAGTGGTGGCTAAGCTAGAGCACTTAACTTACTCTACGAAATGTATGACAAGTTAGCTCAAAATGTTAGTGAGATAACTTTAGTCAAATCAAACTAGCATGTAATCAACAGAAAAAGAAGTTTTAACGAAAAGAAAATATCAGGACAGTAATCTTAAGATGCCGGAATCACTATTCAACCATAGAATAATCTCTTTTATACTGAGCCAGACTACAAGATATGTGAACTAGAAGACATCTACATGCAGACAGGTTTTGAAGGAAGTCAACGAATCTGTACCAGCTGTGACGTTCCTTTCTCTCTGTCACACACCGAGGATTGTTAATAATAGCTTGATAAACTCAAATAAATGAAGACAGAAATACTTCTGTAGTTTCTCGAACAAACTTTAATGACTTCTTCTGCTTTCTTGAACAAAAACTCAATCTATATCTTGAATAATAAAACTTTACTTATAAATAACTTCTATATCACTTCGTATAACACTTTACTTCTAGTAAACTTATAAGAGAAGATTAAACATAGGACCATCGCTCTATTAAATACAATATAAGAACTTTTCTTCCACTATAACCATTACTAAGCGAGGACTCTCGCTCTCTAAGTACCTTTACTATGCGAGGACCCCGACTAACTCTTTTTCCCCTTATTTATACTTTTCTAAATCGTATCTTCCAGAACCTAGAAGTTTCTCGGATCACTAATTTAGTAACGTTGACCTTCTGGAAGCTGACGTGTATAATTTTTTCCCTTAACCCCTTTCTATGATTGGCTATTCTAAAATTAACTTGTTTACGCTGAACAGCGCACTAACTTGACCTGGCGTCTAGAACTATCGAAAGGTCGAACTAAGTTCGTTACACCAGCGTTAGATTTCAACTGTTTCTTGCCAAATGCATTTCTACGTGGCATATGGTATGTCTACTTTCCGTCATGTAAAAGAAGCGTTTCAAAAGTAAGTTAGTTAACAACTTTTGATAACTTTAAAAAAAACGAATTTCAAATCAAGCAATCTGTCCATTGAATACGAAATCACAAAATATATTGAGTTTAAAGTTATTTATATGTTTTCAAATTTGACATCTTGAAAATGTAATTTAAGTTTTTTTTTTTATCGCAGACTTTTAACCCTTAAAATGCGTGTGGTAGTTTAGCCTCTTAACACCAGAATTGTAATTCCATTTGGGATGTACTCATTGCGAAACAGCTCAGCACTTTAAGGGTTAAATGTTAAAATTAAAACACATTTTTTTTTAAGTTTTTGTACCAATCAATATACTTTTCATAAAGTTGCATTTTTTTTCAGTAGTCGTCCTCGGGAAACTACTATTTAAAAAACTGTAAAAGTTTCCGTTAGGAAGTCTTTAAAGTTTACTAAGAAAAGTTTGTTTAGCTGATGTTTAGTTTATTTCTTATTTAAAAATCTTAGATGTTAATATATGTAATATTAATGATAAAATGTCAGCGACAAAAAAGTTAAAACAGAATCGACATTTATTTCAAGTTTGTATAAAAAACAAACAACGAACTGTATTACTTTGCAAAAAAAGAACAAACCGACGATAGTTTTTATTGGGAAGAAAAAGTGTAACGGTGGGGGGGAGGGGGTGACACCCTGACCTTACCGCACCGGGTGACACCCATCCTAGTGACGCCTCTGGTAAGCACTCCTCTGGACTATGTTAACATAGAAAATTAAAGGTAGATAAAATTAGATTAGGGTCTAAATATATTCAAACCAAAGCCTTAGCTCACTGATTCATTCATCATTAATTCTCTCCTTATAGAGTTAATACTTGCCATGTCCATGAAGCGACTAGCTACTTTCTCCATTTGAAATGACAAGCAATCGACTTCTTAATTCTTCACAAATAAGATTTGAATTGTAAAGGCAAAATACAAAAATAAAATGATGAGATGTGAAGCAATGGGAAAGGGAATGCCACAAATACTATATCTTGATAAAGATACTAAATCAAATAGAAGGGAATAGGCTACAAATACTACTTCTTGATAGAGATAAAGATTCTAAGTCAAATAGAAGGGAATGGGCCGAGATAAAGATACTAAGTCCAATAGTATCTTTGAACAGTGTATCTATTAGGACTAGATGTGTGGTAAAGGGATTGGCTTCTAAAAGGGTGAGGGGGGAATGGGGATTTATAATTTCGGGATCTTAAGGGTGCCTCAGAGTCCACCCAGTTCTAAATGGGTACCTGACATTGGTTGGGGAAATGTAAAGGCGGTTGACCACATAATGACACCCTCGTTAATCGTGGACCACTGAAACAAGTGACCTTTACATCATTTGCTGCCTCTTAGATCTAAGTTGTTGCCCAGTAGTTTGCGCCAAATAAATTTTTGCTTGAAAGGGAGGGCTGTATTACTTTAAAAAGACAATGATCTCTTAGCCTGTTGGGTCACCACATATGATCTAACATCCACCTCTCACCATTCCTATTTTACTTTGTTTAGCATTAGTCTCTTCATTGTCCTGTCGCCTGTGTCTTCCTTTCTCTTACCTGCAGAAATCTCCTTAGAGGGAAAAGAATTTGTCATCCTGTTTGTTTTAACAAACAACAGTACTTAAAAGTACCTTTAAACCAACAACAGTACTTAAAAGTACCTTTAAACCAACAACAGTACTTAAAAGTACCTTTAAACCAACAACAGTACTTAAAAGTACCTATAAACAAGCAACAGTACTTAAAAATACCTTTAAAAAAAGGATATCACTTTATTTTGTACACTTGACCAGGAAGCTAACTATTACCATGCATGTCAGTATTCTTTTTGAACTAGTATTTCTAACAAACCTGTTGAGAAAGTAACAATTGAAACAATATGAAGCAGACTGAAACAGCACCAGCATTGTCGTGTTTTTAATTGCTTTCATGATACAGAAATGTTCTCGAATAAATTCGCCTATTTGTTAAGGACCAGACGTTAACACACAGTGTAAATAGCATTGAAACATTCCAAAACAGGATTTATGTGTGTCAACGAAGACAGGGAACAAGACTACACCCGTTTGAGCTCATCTTTAATATTAATGCGAATAGCTGCAGTGGCGTGCTGAAGTCAGGTAACAGAATAGCTGCACTGTGACATGCCGAGATCAGTTAACAGAATAGCTGCACTGTGACATGCCGAGATCAGTTAACAGAATAGCTGCAGTGGCGTGCTGAGGTCAGGTAACAGAATAGCTGCAGTGACGTGCCGAGATCAGTTAACAGAACAGCTGCAGTGGCGTGCTGAGGTCAGGTAACAGAATAGCTGCAGTGGCGTGCTGAGGTCAGGTAACAGAATAGCTGCAGTGACGTGCTGAGGTCAGGTAACAGAATAGCTGCAGTGACGTACCGAGATCAGTTAACAGAATAGCTGCAGTGACGTGCCGAGATCAGTTAACAGAACAGCTGCAGTGGCGTGCTGAGGTCAGGTTTAACAAAATAGTTGCATTGGCGTGCTATGGTCAGCTAACAGTAGTTACAGTGGCGTGCTAAGGTCTGTTAATAGATATTTTGACAGGACCGTGGGATGGTGGATCTAGTATTTCTCGATTGAACCCATATAACATTTAAAATCAGATTCAAATCAATTGAAATATTTGAACTATCCGTAGTTCTCAATAGATAAATCAATGGAGAGAGAACTCAGTTCAAAGTAGCGCTCTCCATGTTTTCCTCGCATAGTTTACACGCCATACACAGCAAAACATAGGAAACCACACAGAGATGATTACATAGTGTTTAGTTTTGCAACCAAACGAGGCCTTGAACTTGTTCATCTGAACTTGATGAGAAGTTCACAGCAATAACTAGTTCTCTTAGACTGTCAGCTTTCTGGGTTTGACTTGTGAGGTCAATAGGCAATTAGATAATGAGGCAGAGTCTCACCTAGTGCAACGTTCAGCCAGTGTTAGTCTACGTCAGTCTATCACGTGATCTTCTGAACCACGATCTTGGAGAGAGGGGTGCAGGTCGTGAAGCAAAGAGAAATGTTCTCCAGTGATTCTATGGTTCACCACTAGTAGCATTCAAGCCAAGCCAACAAAAATCTCGAGAAACACTCAACACAAGTCATTCACACTTTCCTCCTATCGGTGTCCGCACAAACTTTTTGCCAAACAGTGCGCACATTCTTTCCGAGAACTCCTGATTGAAAGCGTCAAACTTTCTCGGCCTCTGTCTGTGAATAAGTCCCGTCTGACCAGAGAGAAAATCGTAGACGTTTTTATATACTTGAGTTACTTTTTCTTGAGTTCTAATGGAAGTTACCTCCGTCTCCAATGAAGACATATCAGACTTGCTCACCAGTTTCAAAGTCACATTTGGTTGTCTTGTGGGTTGTGTCAAGGCCAGCGATTGGTTGTCTGAAACAGAACGCTGCTGTCCTTGGTTTGAGCTGTTTGATAGGTCTGACTTCAAGTCTTGTGATGGAAGGAACTCGTGGCGCATTTCTGGAGAATTTGTAGATATCAGTGAGTCTTGTTTAGTGTTTGGCGGTATGTCTGTTGGAAGGTTTTCAGATCTCCATCGCTTCTCTCCCCCAGGTGAGACTTGATCTGAAACGTGGGACTCCGGAAAAGTTGTCGAGGTTTGACTCAGCATTTCCGCCGGATGTTCGACAGAATTACCCACAACCGATTCTGGTGCAAGAGTTTGCTCTTCTGGGTATTTTGTTGAGTGCGGCTTTATACTGGTGAAAGTTAAAGAAATCTTCTCTGCCATATTAGTCTGCGTGGTTAATTCAGAGATCTTCCCTGCCATATTAGTCTGCGTGGTTAATTCAGGGTGCCCTAAAGAAGAGCCGTTTGGTTTCTTGTCAATCGTGACTGACACAGCCAATATTGAAGTAGGCCTACTAAACCAAGTTGTTTGGTCATTCTGATTGGATGTTTTTCCTGTCCTCTTCTTTGACTGCTTTCTCACTTTTTTCCCCTTACTTTGGTTGCCATTAATTTTTCTGGTTTTATTAAACCTAGACTGATTCGAAGAAGAAGCCTTGAAAGTAGACGAACTTTTTTCAATACCAAGACTTTGATGAACATCGGATGTAATATTACTTTGCATTTCAACGCCTAATTGTTTAGCGAAATGATTTTTTCCCTTTTTTCGGTTCCGATTTTTGTTCTTTCTATCTGGCACACGTTTTGGGTCTTGCACAGATGCGGTAGTAGGGAGACTTGTGAGATTCCCAGAGATACTCCCGCCTATTTGTAAAACAATTGTATTACTAAATTTATCACCTGCGGAACTACTCAAGATTGACGAATTCTCGTCCATGTTTTTGATGACACCATGATCGTTGTTTCTATTATCTCCGAGTCTCTCATGACCTACTGCTGTCGTCTGCTCAGTATCAAGCAAGATTTTAAGCGGCCATCGTCTAGGTCTTGGTCTTGAGTCGTATGTGTTAAAATAGTCCATCGCCCTAGTGACGTCAATAAAAGGGTATACACTGGACATTTCGGACTGCAGTGTGAAAGGAGCGTTCGTTCTCGCTCTATGGATTGAAACGTATTCTGGTTTTACGTGGCTTTCTGGTGGCCGGAAAACTCGACCGGACGACCGAGAGGTTACTTGCCATTGGTTATGTTGATCTCTGACGTGCGCAGTGGAGCTCACTTCCGGATTTGGAGCAATCCTATTGGTTGGTTGCTCTTGCGGAATTATTTCGATTCGATTATTTGTCGCTTGGCTTCCTGAAAGTAAAGAAAAAATGAAGTTTTTACACAGATAAAAAAAAAAGTCAAGCTGACTTGAAGAATTTGTGCTTATGTATTTATGTATGTACAATAATTCAACTATTTGGACAAAGAGACTCAATAAATAGCAAGTTTAACGGTAAGTAAACTGGAGCACTGCCACATTCAGGCATAAATAGTGATTAATGACATTAAATACGCCACATTAAAATACTCATTCAAACATACACGCACACCTATACACTAACAATCTCAGGCGTGCACTAAAAGTCTAGCGGAAACAAATTACTCTCGACTAAGACAAACTATTTTGTATTGTCCAATTGTCATTGTTTTGGCTGACATTAAATATGGAAAACGCGCGATTAAAAAAAGGCATTATAAAATACACGTAATTCAAGCCCAGTGCTATTACTATATTCACTGATGGGTCGGCATTGGTAGATTCTGGAAGAGCAGGCTATGGAGCCTACATCGACTTTTTTGGCTCTTACTCTAAAATCTTTGGACCATGTGGTAGTGTTTGCAGTTTTGATGCGAAGACCATGGCAGTCTGTGAAGACTTAAAGGTCATTGACTCTCGGCGAGGGACATTTGAGCGCAACACAGATTGTTGTGGTCACTGACTCAAAATCTGTACTACAGGCTTTGCAAAGCCCTGGACCATGGCCCACCAATATCGACACTGTCATCATGGCCTCACACAATATGAAGCAGCGCTATGGCATTCCTGTGATAATTCAGTGGTACCGAGTCACATAGGTGTGACTGGGAACACTATTGCAGACTCCTTGGCCCACCAGGGAGGGCAAATTGCACCAACTGAACAGGCTGTAAGTTTTCACCATGCCCTGACTATAATTTTAAAAAATGAAATGGAAAAGTGGTTTGAGTGCTCGGACAAGTCCCAAAAATCCCGTGGAGTCTGGGAGCGCATAAGGCGCCCTGACCGCACTTCCCCATGGTGGAGGCTGTCCAGGCCTGAGCAAGCATTATAGCAAAGTGCAGGACAGGCCACTATCCTGTTGGCTCATACTTTTCACGGCTATGGCAAAATTTCGATTCATGGCGCCCCCACTGCGGGAAAGAAGAGGAAACCGTGCATCATATTCGTTTGAATGCCCCAGACTTGCTGATCTCCGCCTCGACAGCTCTGGGAAACCCAAAATTCTCGACCTGCGCACTACGCAAGACAGCAGGATTTAAGGATTTAAGCCTCTCAAGCCCTTACTCAAATGGAGTTTGATGAATGAATGTGAAAGAAACTTCTCGCGCATCAAACTAATGAGGTCAACAATTATCAAAGATAGATTTAAATATTTGGTAATTCTTGCTATTGAGCGTGATTTATGTAGGAAACAGAATTTTTATGATATACTGTATGACTTTGTTACATGCAAGGCTCGTAAAGTAATTCTGTACGTAGTAAAGAATGGGTAAATGCAAAGACGAATTTATTTTCTAATACAAACTCTTAATTTTCATTTATTATCCGTATCCCTACACTAATAGGGCCTCGCAATGGTTAAGTCCGGCCCTGCAGGTCACAAGTTCATTAAGTGGTAGACTCCCAGTTCGGCATAGGATTTCCATGACTGAGACCTGATCTCTATAGCTTACTCCTAAAATCCGTCTCAGCCATTTTTGTTGAGCGACATTTTTTTTTCTCAATTTTGACAGATGCCTTCCATGTCTCGAATGCATACGTCTCAGCCTTTATCTAATGCACCGTATCTGAACATAACTAGCATTATCAAGAATTAGAAGGACAGTGCCGGAGTTTAGAAGGTGGAGGCTCTGTTACAGCTTTGATAAATGTACTTTTTGATATTTATACATCAGGGCTGGGCTTAGTTCATTTGAGGCCCTTGGCCAATCGAATAAGGAGGCTCAAGGTCAAGTGGCTGGCCTCAAATGAAATAGAAAAACAAAAAGAATTAAGACCAAAACTACACGATGAATTACAAACAGCGTGTATCTAGATGTAAATCAACCTATTGATTAAATTCATAGACTGCTGATAGCACTAATGTGATTTCTGGACGATACATGATCACCAGACTAGAAAGTCTCGACATTTTCACCAAAAGGAAGATAGATAAATGGTCTTCTTGCATACGTAGTCTAACAATTACATCTAAACATTCACTTTCTATCATAGTAGAGACTCAGAGCGAGGCTTGTAGACATAGAGCCATGGAGTTCTGCTATGCTTGAGATTTAATCCATGTTTCGCTTTTTTTTTTCTAAAAAGAACAACAAAAAAAAAAACAAAACTCTTTGTCTTGAGCCAGGCCCCACCAATTGGAGGCACTGAGTAGGGACGCGGTAACAGGAATCCCCACATCCATACACACATTTTTAACGGCCTTCATCAAATCTTTAGTTATCTCCCTCTCTGCGATTTTTTGTTTAAAATTAAATGTGTTTGAGAGGTAATGTAGCGCGTGTATTCGTGTCAATAAATAAGAATATAGATCTATATGTTAGTGTTTATACTCACTGTAGAGACAGAATAAGAAGGGGATGTGTTTGTGTTTCTACCATGAAATTGGACCCAACTAATAGCTTCGCCTGAAGACCCGTCTGCCATTGTTGTGTTATTTCCGAAACATGAACTATTTTTTTGTCTCGCAGATAGTCGCTTCATGACAGCGGTTTTACGTTTCTCTAGACGTGTGCCACTCCGACTTGACAGCCACAGTGTAGAGCACAGACTGGAAATGTCGCCGTTTCGCAATGGCTGGCGATGCTCTCTCACTGGTATCGGTTGACCGTTTGACTCGCTTTTTTTTTCCCTTTGCGGTTGTATTTGTAGATGTCGTAAATACGAATTCTGGAACAATAGATTTTTTTGTGAATGGGCATTCCAAATATTAGAGATTTTTTCCACAAAAGTTGATCACAGTAATCTGCTCTTTATAAACTTTAATATTGATAGACCGGTTTACTTTCTTTACTGTAGTGACCTAGGCAACTTTAGAGATTATGTTAGTTTTTGTAGATAAATGTATTGTGCATTGTTTTTAGCGACGGTAAAAGTAGAGACGTTGTGAGACAGACCAATGACGTTGCAGAATAGGAGAAGAATATGGCTTGGGCTTGTTGAAAGATGGATATTGAATAGACTGCAAATTATACGACGGATAGATAAACAAGATGATCATCACCATCTGCAAATAAACATCAACTGAAGTCTTCATAAGTTATTAAGTATATTTAATTTTTGTGTCTCTTGGATGTGTTTGGACTAGCGTTTAGAATAAGGGAAATAGGAACAGAAACAGACAAGATCAGAGTCACGAGTCTACCACGACATTACGTAATGAAATCCAGTAACAAAGAAAGTAAAGCGATACGGAGAAATATGCTCAGGGCCAGCCTTGGGTAAAGGCATACTAGGCAGCCGCCTCGGGTCTTCGATTGGCGGAGTGTTGTTACCGGCCGTTGACTCGTAGCACCAAATGGCTTGTAGATAACTAAATCATTGCATGCGTACTATATCTTAATTTAATTTGAATAACTTCCTTTTGTGAAAAATACTTAATAGATATTTATTTATGATATAGACAAAATCAACTTGTGATAAAATGAAAAAATGTTGTAGACTTTAGTACCTAATAATATTTCTAAACAAAATCTAACTCACTAAAATAACACAGCCTTTCAGTCTCACGTTCTGGAGTCGTCTCCCTAACTAAGATCAAGTGACGACAGTGCCACCTACGTTGAATCATTCTCAACAAATCGGTAACCTCTTTCTACCGTCACCATAGAAACACACACACACACTCCATTAGATGGGGTCTCACACCCGAATTTTTGCCTAATGTTATTGTTATAGTACACAAGGTTTTAGATAAATTGTGTACTTTTATTTTTTTTTCACTGTTTCTTTTTTTCTATTTCATTTTGGGCCACCAAAATCACTGGGGGGGGGGGGTTGCTATGCTAAAAGTGTACGAAAGTGATCATGAGAGATTTTGTAACACAAAAATAACCAATGCTCATGATGCCATATTGCCAACTAAAAAAAAAATGACATTCTGCTGCAAACGAAAGAGCTTTAGATTTGTTTTGTTTCCTCTACAAGGCTGCCAACTGCAAAATGAACACCAATTTTTATCTGGTTACTTTAAAATACTTAAATTGTCAACACTCTCGTACACCGGAGACACCTGAAAGCTTGCTATTTATAGATTTGTCTCCACGTCTGAAAATCTCCAATATCTCCAAGTAACTGAAACTATTCACAGTCAAGGTCACCTGCCGCCGTTTTGTCTTTTACGTGGTTTAAAATTATTTGCACATTGTTGCACATAGTTGACGTTACGGACTCTAATTGGGTTAAACCTTGAAAGAATATATAAAGCAGCTCGCCATGCAAGCTTTGATTGGCCACTTGTTGGTTTAAACCTTGAAAGAATATATAAAGCAGCTCGCCATGCAAGCTTTGATTGGCCACTTGTGGACATGTGATGATACCCAGACGAGAACAGAATTTAAATTTGCTGTATGTTGAACTAATTTAAAAGGAATCTTTTATAACAAGCACTGGTTAAATGGTTACATACAGACAAAATGGCGGAACATTGCATCATATGTCATAAAACCCACCAAGCAATTGGCAAAACATTGCATCATATGTCTAAAACCCACCAAACAAATGGCGAGACATTGCATCATATGTCATAAA
>JADKLZ010000104.1:24788497-24798867 GCA_021533235.1 Biomphalaria straminea
GCTCACAAGACAAAGCCTAGTCCAAAATCTTTGCAGGCCTTCAAAAGCGCTAATAAAGAGGCGAAACAAATGGCTAGACAATGTGCAAATAACTTTTGGAGGGATACCTGCAACAAAATCCAAGAAAGTCTCTACTCAGGAAATAGTAAAGCTCTGTTTGATGGCATTAAAGCGGCTCTGGGTCCAGGAGTGTCAAAGCCTGCCCCCCTTCTATCCAAATCTGGAGAAAAGATTACAGATCAAACCAAGCAGCTAGAACGATGGACAGAACACTACCTCGATGTCTATGCCACACAGAATACAGTAGACGATGCCGCCCTGGCTTCTCTACCAGATCTTCTAGTATTGGAATGCCTAGATGAGCTTCCGAGCCTTAGTGACCTCAAAAAAGCAATTAACTGCATGAAAAATAGAAAATCTCCAGGAAGTGATGGTATCCCAGTGGAAGTAGTTAAAGCCAACGAATCACTCCTGCTCCCCGAACTCTATACTCTCCTCTGCCGTTGTTGGGAAACAGGTCATGTCCCTCAAGACATGCGTGATGCTACTATTGTCACAATATACAGGAACAAGGGGGATAGGAGTGACTGCAACAACTATAGGGGTATCTCTCTCCTCAGTATAGTGGGCAAGATCTTTGCTAGAGTGGCACTATCTAGGCTGCAAGTGATAGCTTCTAGAGTCTACCCCGAGTCTCAGTGTGGATTCAGGAGTTGTAGATCCACTATAGATATGATATCTTCTCTACGACTACTGCAGGAGAAATTCAGAGAGAGAGACAGACCCCTTTACATTGTTTTTGTTGATTTGACTAAAGCCTTTGATATGGTCAGCAGAAGTGGCCTCTTCAAACTTCTAAGGAAAATAGGTTGCCCTCCCAAATTACTGAGGTTCATTGAGTGCTTCCATGAGGAAACTAAATGCACTGTCAAATTTAATGGAGCCCAATCAGCACCTTTTGAGGTCTGCAGTGGTGTCAAGCAGGGATGTGTGCTCGCACCCACTCTGTTTGGCATATTCTTCTCCTGTCTACTGCATTACGCATACAACGACATAAACGATGGTGTGTTTCTCCATACAAGATCCTCTGGAAAGCTATTCAATGTTTCAAGGCTGCGGGCTAAAACCAAGGTCAGGAGGTTACTCATCAGGGAACTCCTGTATGCTGATGATGCAGCTATTGTGGCTGATTCTGATACCCAGCTACAGTTCCTAGTTGACAAACTATCTGCTGCTTGCCAGAAGTTCGGCTTAAACATCAGTCAGGGCAAGACTAAGGTACTTGTACAATACACTAATGCTGCACCTCAAATAAACATTAATGGCCAACCACTAGAGATCGTAGACAACTTTTGTTACCTTGGCTCCATCATATCCAACAACACTCTACTGGATAATGACATTAACAACAGGATAGCCAAGGCAATGGCCACCATGTCACGGTTGCAGAAAAGAGTCTGGGACAACATATTGCTGACTAACAGCACTAAAGCTCTAGTTTACCGGACCTGTGTATTGAGCACCTTGCTATACGGAAGTGAAACGTGGTCAACATACTCATGGCAGGAAAAAAAGCTGAATGTCTTCCACCTCCGATGCCTAAGGCGGATCTTTAAAATAAGGTGGCAAGATAAGATAACCAACGAGGAAGTGTTACAAAGAGCAGGTTGCCAGGACATCCGCTCTGTTATCAGCAGCAGACGCCTTGGCTGGCTTGGCCACGTTCGTAGAATGCCAGTAGGTCGACTCCCACAGGATATTCTGTATGGCGATCTAATAGAAGGCAGAAGAGCCGCTGGTCGTCCACTCTTACGTTATACAGATGTATGCAAACGGGACATGAAGCTCTTTAAGATCGACACCAGCAACTGGGAAGAGGTGGCACAAGATAGATCCACTTGGAGAGAGAGCATAAAGAAGGGGTCTTTGATTGCAGATGCCATACACAACAGAAGCAGAAAGAAGGGTGAAAGTGCAACGGCGCCTGGTGACTACATATGCCCAACCTGCGATCGCAGCTGTGTATCAAGGATCGGCCTCTTTAGTCACACAAGAGCTTGCAAGGGGAAAAGATCGTCTCTAGAGACGTAAAATGCCACAGACATAATAATCTCAAGCAGCCAAATCAACTAACAGTAGTTAGTTTTAAAAAAAATGCTCATGTTCCAACAGAAGAATGCTCACCAATATCAAAGATTGTTTGAAAAGGATTTAATGAAGTGCTGCAAGTCAAAACAAAGTCTAACATGTATTTGTAGCACTGACCTGTAAATTATGAGCATCCTGTAAATCTTTCTTTCTGGCTGCCCAAAGCTGATTGATTGCTTTCTCTTCTTCTTCAAGTTTCTTGACTTTCTCTTGGACATCTTTAGCATTAGGGTTCTTGGACAAGATCTCTCTTCCAAGATCACAAGTAGCTTTTAATCTATACAAATAATTGGATGAAGAAACATGTTAGGACACACTCTTTTAAGTAGTCAGTAAAATATATCAAAACCAGTTGTAGGAAATAGTCAAGTCAAGAACAAAAAATATTTATTTTTGACAGCAGCTTAAGAGTATTAGTGGCCATGAATCAAAGAGTGTTCAACTTTTTATGTGGAAGTTACTTGGCTTGATGACATGAACTCCTCTACCTTTACATTCCATAGCAATGGGTTGCATTGCACTGTATAAATGAAGTGTTTTTGTCAAACCCAGTCTTTTAGGAAATAGGTAGCAGTTTATAAGAATACAAAATTGCCACTTTAAGAAGCAGACTTTTGATTCTATTCTGTCCATTGCAGGTTGGTTGTTAAAATAATTCTTTATAAAAAAAAAGTTTAAAAATAGCTTGAATCGTTCCTTTCAGAAACAACGACAAAAATTTTTTTAAAAATCGCAAGTCTTTCAGTTGTCTTACTTGTCTTTGTGTGCCTTGATGTCATCCAGTACTTCCGAGTGGATCTTCAGCATTTCCTCAGCACTCTTGATGTCATGGGGCTTCTCAGCACTGGCTAGAGCTCTCTTCACACCACTAGCCCAGTTCAGCTGAAATCAATCAATAGTTTAGGCCAACTTCTGGAGAGCTTTTACTTCTAAATATTTGTTAAAACTAATGCTCCAATACCAGCTAAACTCTGAATTAATGTTAAATGAAAAAAACTCATAAATGAATTTCTTGACCAATGAAAGAAGTTGATTTGTAATTATGTGGTAATAAAAAAAAAACCATTTACAGTTGTTGATTCAAAACTAGAGTAAAAGGAATATTTGAAACAAGATGTGCGATAATATCAAGATGATCAGGGACTTACTAAGTCTTTAGCATCTTCATGGAATCTTTGTTGATCATTTGCATCTCCAAGAACTTCTTTACGAGACTTGGCTTGATCCTAGTAACAAGATAGTGAAATTATTTCACAACAATAATCTTCTTTGTGTTCAACTCTTATTTTTTCATGTCTATCAATCTTGGTTTTAAAAAACTGCTGGTTATTGATAACCTACACACACCAACAAAACAAATGTCTTGAACAATTTCACTCACCTTGAGAGCTCCCCACTGTCCTTTAATGTCTTTCTGTCTTTGGTCAACATAACCTTTTTCATCAGGGTAAGCTGACCTGACACTGTAGGCAAGAAATGATACTAACATAATCCTAATGATTGCATGACAATGTTGGATGTACTCTTCAAATATTTAGTTCATAACTAGCTACATGACTAAATATTCTGCCTTGACCCAATATTCAACCTTTAACTTAATTCTTTACAAACAAAATTGTGGTGTTAACAGTATTTCAAATCCTTTCTATAAAAAAAAATATTATTTTATAAAATATATCCGTTACATTACATTTTGAAGATATCAATATATGAACAAAGTTTTAGAGTGAACTTACGTGTCTGCTAAGAAATCCATTCTGTTCATTTTCTCTTCCATAGGAATCAACTCCCTCTCAAGTTGCTGAAAGAAGGGAAATAAAAATAGTACTAGCACGTCACTAAGATAGCATTTAATTTTCAAGGCACAGTTCAGGCATGAAATATAAAAAAAAAAATTCTTTAGCAAAAAACCTTTTCTTCAACTATTTCTGACAAGTGATTTTAAAAATGTCCTTACAGCATGCTTCCTTTGTTGAGCCTGAATACTTTTGAGGTCACTGGGAACATTGTCATGTGCCAGAGCCATTTTCTTTTCTTTGATCCATTCTGCCAGTTCATCACAGATAGACTTGTACATCTCTATGCTGAAAAGTTAGCACATTATTAATTAGTTAAATGTTTGCAAGCTTTGTTTGTTTGTAATCTGTATCTTTTAAAATGGTTTTGAGTCCTTGGAAGTTAATTAGAATGTTTAAAAAAGTGATCCTATATTTCTAAAATTAAAGTAATATACATTAAATAGTGACATAAGAAACAGACTCAAAGAAATGTAGTGGTCACTACAATATGCTACTCCCTTTACCTGGATGCACCTTTCAAGCTTTTCTCTTTCTCCATCTTCAGTCTATTTAATTTGTCCCATCTGAGAAGAAGACAAGTTTTTTAACTCAAATATACATTTTAAATATAAATATGATGATATGTTGACATACATTCGATATAAACATGCATTTGGATGGCAGAAATGTATTTTGGTTGACTGTTCAACATTTTTTTTAATTAAATGCATGCTCTTAGTTGATTCAGATGTTTCATTGTGAATACAAAAAAAGAAATATTAGAATAACTCATGAATAAAATGAACATGTCATTACAGCTTGTCATCACAGCAGACATCAACGTGACAATTGATTCTCTACTATCTCCAGTATACAAAATCACCAAAAGTGAACATTAAAACTGAGTATTTATTTTCCAATGAACTATTTTATGGTTAGCAATATGACAATTCAAACGACACCTCTGTACCTGTCATTAATTTCTTTCTGTCTTTGTTGTACTTTGGTTTTCTGAGCACTGCCTGACTTTATAATGGAGTCTGCCAGCTGATTAATGCCATCAAGTCGTCCTTTGTTTGCTGCTAAACTTGTCAGGAGATTCTGGACAAATAAAGTATGGCTTCTAAAATGTCTGTCCATAATAAACTCAAACATAATTTATAGAAAACAGTAAGATGTCTATAAACATTTAAACCACAAGAAACACAAATTTAAAAACTTTTAAGTAGATTTAAGAGCACTTACTTCATATTTCTTTTTCACTGCATCCATGTCTTCTGCAAGACTGTCTTTGCTATTGAGAATAACTTCCTGATAATTTTAGAAAATAAAAAAAAAAATTTCAAGTTGAAATTTTATACTTTTATTTACTAAATAATGAGTGTCTTCTGACTTAGATCTACAAATAGGAGAGACTGCAACTGTACTGGTTTTATTAATAACTTTCAGAATGACATGCACACAAGCAAGAAAAAAAGCAGAGCATTCAATCAAAATTAACATTTTCCACTCACTTTATCCTTCATCCACGATTCAAACTCATTACATTCACTGAAGAAATTGAACAATTTGACAGCATCCTCAAGGCTGATCTTGCGTGCCTAAAAATAAATATATGGAAATCACAGTTAATCAATGTTTTTATTTTTATTTTTTATAACGTTAAAAATTTCAAAAGCAGCTAACTTTTTATACATTTCCACTTCATAAAAATAGTATAAATAGCTTTTTATATACTGGACTTAATAGAAGATACATTTTAAAAGCCATTCTCAAATTTTGAATAAAGTTAACTGAGGCTTCAAAAACTGACCTGAGAGAGTTTGCAAAGTTTGGAGTATTGAAGTGAAAGTCCTTTCTGTCTTGTTTCTACATTGTCTTTATCATAATGTAAGTTACCTTTAGAGCGGACTGAAATAAACATTGAGTACATACAGCAATGGTGTCTACTATAACACATCAGTGTTTGGTTAGTGCTCTAATATTTTATTTGGATGATTCTTAAACATCATCTCATGTTGAATCTTTTCTAGTTCTAACTGACCATTTCTACATGACACTATATTTTAATTACAAAAGAAATGACAAAAGAATTGTATAACTGAATCATTTAAATAAATAAATCACTAGACAATTGGAGCAGTCTTATCACTGGATCACAATATGACGTTGAAAGGTTGTGTCTATAGAAATCTACACTATACCAACAAGTTTGGGACAACGCCAGAGATTGAAGGTATGGAATATCCATTGACTTTGATAGCTCACACAACAGATTGATGTGTTACAACAAAGTTAAAATAATTGTAATGACAATAGCAAATCAGAAGGAGGTTGAACTACCAGATTCTGAAAACTTTCTGAGTTTTAATTCATCAATATGTAGAATATATATCTTTATATGGTAAAGTTTTATAATTTAATATTATGAAATTATTACAAACTTTGACTTTGTTGTATACAAAATACTGACAAGATAAAGTAAATGAAATGACTGCATAAATTTTGACATTGCTTGATTTTAAATTTATAGAAAATGAAAATTCATTTAAACATTTTAATAAAAAATTTAGGAATGGATATATAGGAATGGAGATGACCACAGGTGAAGATGAATATTAATAGGTTTGGTCATTATAGTTGAATTGATAATAATCATAGATTATATCAGATTCAAAGACAGGGCCACTAGTAATCTGTAAAAGCTGGAAATGACCTCTTGTCACTAGAATGCATTCTTGAGATCAAGTATTCCTGCACTAAATCAAGTACCTGAAGGAGCTCTCCTCAACTTGTTTGATTTTTTCTTCTTCTTGACCACTTCCTTTTTCATGACTGTCTTCTTGACCTTGACCTTGTCTGGCACCAGCACAGGTTTCTTGGTTGTCTTCTGCACCACTTTAGGCTCCACCTCCTTCACATAGTTAGCAGGGACAAAACCTTCAGTGGCATCAGACTTTCTCACCTGCCACCAATCATCATTGGTCTTTTGTAACAGAATCATGACCTGGACACAAAGAAACATAAATTTAAATGGCCAGAGAAACATGCAGAAAAAAAAAAAGCAAAAAAAAAAAAATAATAATAATAAAGTTTCAATTGGTTGAAATGGAACTTTTTTCCTCTGGGAAGCAGAAGTGTTAAGAATATTATTCCCATAATGAACATTAGATAGAATTTTAAAGAGAATCAGCTTTTGGACTCAAACAATTGCTATTAAATTTCATTAGAGAGAGACAGTTATCTATCAGTGAAACAAATAGTAAAACACTATTTTCAATTACTTTTCTTTAGCATTAGTTGACAAGAGAATTACAATTATCAGCATTATAAGACAAAAACTAAAGAAATAATAATGTTAGACAAGTTGATATTTAAATACTTAGTAAATTAACCATTTCAGACCTATAGAACAGATGCTTTAAAGATCATCTGTTTCTATGGCTAGTGGCTTATGAGAATGTCATGTGGCCAGCACAATGACCAAACTTATTTACTTTTCTCAACTGATGTTAGGTAACAGAGTTGGGTGGACCCAGGGTTAGGGACCCAGGGGAAAGTTCAAAATCCCAGTCTTTGCAGAGATTGGAACCCAAGCCCCCAAGTGCAGCTTCTCAATGTCCCCCTAATGTTACATATACAAGACTTTTTGATACGTTTTTTGTTGTTAAACAGGAGGAAATCTAGAACTCAAGCTGCGATGAGATCAATGCTATAATATTCCTGTATATATTTTAACTGTATGACTGAATGGTATACAAATGATGTTTTATTATAATTCCTTGAGATCTATGTATGAAGCTTTAGATCTATATAAAATGCTAAGAACAGTGGAGAAAAGTTCGAGCAATAATCTATAGGTCTGTTTTTTTTAAAATACATTTGTTTTCATGCATGCCAATGTGTGTGTGACTGTCAACAAAACCACAAGAAATGTAAGTTAGATTAGATCTCTAGATAGCATTAAGTCTCACTATCAGGCTACACAATGGCACATGCCTGTATGCATAGGCTAAGTTCATGTTGTCTTTGCAAGCATTGCGAAAGTAGCTTAAGGGCAGGGACACTGACAGTAGCATTCTGTTATTGACTCGATCAGCCAGTGACAAACAAACCAGAAAATAAGATCAATGCTTAGCAATTAGATCTACAGGATAGTTATTTTTATTTCCTCCCCCGTTTCCCTCATTCAGCCGATGCGTTGACCAATAAAATAAAAAAAAAAAACGTCAATATGAAAAGGAATCAAGCGGGAAAGAAGATTTGTCGGCAGAGATTGTCCAAAGAATCAACTCAACTGACTAGATCGAGACTAGACTGGCTTGTGATAGACGTAATCTACAAATAAAATGGTTTTGCAGACAGCAACATCTTAACATAGTAAGAGAGAGGGACAGTGGTAGATCTACATAACTCGTCTCCCTTTCCTAGCGTCTTTAAACAACGTTTTTATTGATGCCATTCGACTATTTTCTTTACCCATAAAATATTTGTATTTTATTTTAAACCAACCTCCCATAGCTTCAGATTATTTTCTTTACCCATAAAATATTTGTATTTTATTTTAAACCAACCTCTCATAGCTTCAGATTATTTTTTTTACCCACTAGCCATGACTAAGCCATGGTCATTTTTTTTTAATTTAAATCTTCCTTCAACACAAGTAAGACGCAAAGGGTGAACGTGTTGTTTTCTCTAGATAAATAGTCCATAGGTAATACTATGTTTGTTGTAGTTCCTATGTTTGCTTTTGTGGTTTAATATCTGTATTGTGAAATGTTTTGAGTAGGCCTACAGGACCAACGAGTTAATCTAAAGCTTTATTACAAGACCAGCGTGAAAGTTAATTCATAATGCGGGTTTTTTAAATAATAAACAACATTAATAATGCACATTCTCAGTTTACGTCCACCAAGTAAAGAGAAGTGGGAGCACGTAAGAGAAGTGGGAGCACGTACAGAGAAGTGGGAGCATGTAAAGAGAAGTGGAAGCATGTAAAGAGAAGTGGGAGCAAGTAAAGAGAAGTGGGATCAAGTAAAGAGAAGTGGGAGCACGTAAAGAGAAGTGGAAGTACGTAAAAAGAAGTGGGAGCATGTAAAGAGAAGTGGGAGCATGTAAAGAGAAGTGGGATCAAGTAAAGAGAAGTGGGAGTACGTAAAGAGAAGTGGGAGCACGTAAAGAGAAGTGGGAGCACGAAAAGAGAAGTGGGAGCACGTAAAGAGAAGTGGGAGCATGTAAAGAGAAGTGGGAGTACGTAAAGAGAAGTGGGAGCAAGTAAAGAGAAGTGGAAGTACGTAAAGAGAAGTTGGAGTATGTAAGAGGAGTGTGAGTATGTAAGAGGACTATGTAAGAAGAGTGAGAGTACATAAAGAGGAGTGTGAGTATGTAAGCGGAGTGAGATTATGTAAGAAGAGTGAGAGTATGTAAGAGGAGTAAGAGAACATAAAGAGGAATACGAGTACATAAATTGGAGTGTGAGCATGTAAGAGGAATGTATGTAAGAGGAGTGAGAGTATGTAAGAGGAGTAAGAGTACATAAAGAGGAGTGTGAGTATGTAAGAGGAGTGAGAGTATGTAAGCGCAGTCGGAGTATGTAAGAGGTTATGTTTATGACAACTTGATTGATTTATTGTGTGACCAAAATCACAGGCCAATTTTCGTCAATACTCCTCACTGAAATAAATACTTTGTAAACTGAACATACATTGTTCGGTGATAGAATTTATTTCATTTTGTTTTTGTTCTAGTTAACAAGTGTCCGGACAATCGCGCCAAGGTTTCAATACAACCCTGACCGTGTCCGCTTTTCATTCATATTAGACATGCCACGTCAAGTTGATCTATTGCATGTGTACGTTGGCAGATATTCAAACTGAATTCAAAATGTTCACATTTTCAATAATTTCTTGGGATAGAAAAAAAAGTGACGTTATTTTTTTTTCCTCACAAAAAAACACAAACGATGTTAATGAATTGTCAACAGAGAAAAATCAATAACTAAAAATTAAAAAAAAAACTTAATCTTTGACATCAAAACTGCATTTGAGTTCAAATCCTGCAGAGATCTGACTCTTTTCAAAAGCTTAGTTTTAAGCACTAGATGGACTTTATTATTTTTCAAACTGATGCACCAGCTTTTTGTCTGTGAAATAAAATGCTTTAAAAAACTCAAATTAACCGTTGATATAAAAAGGAAAATCCCATTCAATACATGCGTGTCCCTAGGGCAATTGAAGTTTGAAAAGATTCGCCTATGTGAATAGGTTGAACAAGTGCATGTATGAAGCACAGTAATCAACTGTCTTGACTTTAACATCTCTTGCCTATTTCCATTGAGTCCCAGCCGGAAGCATGAACAGAGAAGCCATTTTAGTGCTGTGATATTCAACCATCTTGAATCTCTACGTACGGCCTCTGTAGTGCATGTAAGTTACACAATAATGA
>JADKLZ010000104.1:24815297-24837195 GCA_021533235.1 Biomphalaria straminea
CATTAGAAGCTCCAAAGGTTTGTGTATACTTTCTAAAATGTCTTAAGCCTGTCATAGTTGTACCATACATATCATTGATTGAATATGCTTAATCTCTCAATTTCTATATGGAGGTTTTCAATTTTGTTTCCCCAGTTTTATACTGAAGTCAGTGAATTACAACAGTGGATGAATGAGAAGCTGCCACAGTTGACTAGTTCTGACCTGGGCAAAGATGAGGATTCTGTGCTGGTAATATTTGCTTTTAAAAGAGTACTTCAGTCTCTGTGCTTTGTCAACAGTCTAATTTTTGTAGAGAAGTTGTTTGTTTTTTGTTTTTTTTCATGATTGTACCTGTAAAATTACATTTCTTTCAAAGCTCTTAACCAAAAAGCTGGATGCCCTAGAAAGAGACATAGATAACTTTGCAAACAGTATTGGAGAGTTGGCAGCCTTGTGTAGAACACTGACAGACAGACAGCATTATGATTCTGAAAATATTAGAAAAACTCAGGTATTATTACATTGTCAAGGTTATCTGATAGTTTTAGTAATGGTTTCAAAGTAATGTTTCAATTTTTTCAGTGTTACTTACAATTGTTAATTCTTGATTTTTTGGGTTATATTGTTAATATTAAACTTGGTTTCTTTTGTTGTAATACTTGTTGGTGTTAACATTCTGTTAATTTCCAAATCTTAGGCTGATATTGAAAAGCAGTATTCTAAGCTACAAGACTTGGCCACACAGCGTAGAAAGAAGTTAATTGACAGCCGTAAACTGTTTGAGTTCTATCATGAAGCAGACGTGGTGGAGTCCTGGATATCAGACAGAATAGTCATAGCAGCTTCTGAAGATTATGGTCAGGACTTGGAGCATGTGGAGGTACAATGTTCTCCAATGAATTAGATGTTTTCTTTTTTAACAACTATAAAAAAAAAAAAATTCTATATTTAGTTTTTTTTAAGGGTTTCATCTCCTAATATCACAGTTTGCTAATTGATCTTGTCCATGCTATAATGAAATAAGATACTTATCTGGTATTTCAATTTCTGAATATTTGCAGGTCTTACAACAAAGGTTTGAGGACTTCCTTCATGACCTAAGTAACAACGAAAACAGGGTGACAAGGGTTGTCTCCACTGCCCAGACAATGATAGAGAACAACCATTTTGAATCCAATGCTATTCGGGCTAAATCTAAGGTTATAGAGAAGCAGTGGGCAGAACTCAAAGATATCTCTCAAGCCCGTCAAGATGTAAGACTTTTGACCTAACGTTGTATGAAATTGTAATTTAAGATTTGAATCTCTTGTTTCAAGTTTGATCTTCTAATACTTTATCGTGTTGGCAGGCACTGGGTGGAGCCAAAGAAGTTCATATGTATGGCCGTGATGCTGATGATACGCTTGAATGGATCCAGGAGAAAGACCTGATTGTCAGCAGTGAGGACTATGGTCATGACTTGGAAAGTAGCCAAGCATTGATTAGTCGGCATGAAGGACTGGAAGTAGGGTTTTTTTAAACATTGGAGAGCCCCGAATTGGCCAGCCCAATATATTCTGTAGAAAGGGTTATGATTTTTAGAGCAAGATAAAGAGATACTACTGTCTGGTTATAATTTAAATGTTTAAACTAGTCCCAAGTAAATGTTTTCCCCCCACAAATAATCTCAAGACTTAACCAGCTCAATAAAATCACATTATGAAGCTTTGTGTCTTGTGTAATCGTCAATCTTTTTCTTCAACCAAATATGATCATTTTATTAAATTAAACCTTGAAAGCTTCACTTTTCATATCTATAGTATTTTTACAACACTATTTATTGCAAGCCAAAGGGTATTTCAATTTGTATTTTATATAATATTTATAGTTTGTATTAACAGATTAAAGATTTTCATTTGATAAGTTTTCCATTCACTTCCCATTTATGTGCAACATATTCAATAAACCAAAAGTCAAGTTGATCAAACTTTAGACTTCATCCAGTCCAACATTTGGTTTTCTCTAGAGAGACATGGCTGCCATCAGTGATCAGGTTGAGAATATCACAAAAGAGGCTGAGCGTCTGATCAGCACATTCCCTGATGCCCAGGAACACATCGCTGCTAAACATGAGGAGATGGTTGGGGCATGGAACAGGCTGGTGGAGAAAGCAGCTCACAGAAAAGAGAAACTCACTCAGGCAGAACAGCTGCAGAATTATTTCAATGACTACAGAGAACTCACGTAAGTTTACTTCCCTTTGTAGAGCTTCTAAAATGAAATAGAATTTGCCAGGTCTCTTTATCAATACTAGAAATAGTGCTTTGATTTAATTCAGAAGTAGTGGGAATACTTTTTTTCACACTTCATTGTTCCGATTTGAATGTCATTAATGATTTATACCACCAGAAACTTGTAATATCATTAGGAGTCAAATGTCATGTCAGGATTTTAAGAAACAATTTTGACAATTTTAATTTATTAAGAGTTTCAAAATATGGGTTAAAAAAACTTATCATTAGAATCATTGAGTCAGCTTATTTTCTATTTATGCTGTAATTCAAATGAAATGTTGATGTTAGTTTGTTTTTTTATTATTATTTTAATTGTTTTAAGCTTTCATTTTTTATTGTAGGGCTTGGATAAGTGAAATGATGGCCATTATCACAGCAGATGAGTTGGCCCACGACTTGCCTGGAGCTGAGGCCATGATGACTCGCTACAAAGAGCACAGGGCAGAGATAGACAGTCGTAAAGATGCTTTCAAGAAGTTTCACCAGACAGTGGAGTCCTTCATAAGTCAAGGTCATTTCTTATCTGAGGAGGTGAGCCTCTCTATTCAACATTGTTGTTAGCTTTCATTTGTTACTTCTTCATAGATGGGTTGTTATTGTTTTGTTTTGTTGTTTTTTTGCTTTATTATGATTTCTTGTGTTTGTATATTCCCATGTGTAGATCAAAGAAAAGATCAAACAGCTCGACCAATCTCTGGAAGGATTAATTAGAACAATGGAACACAGGAGAAGTTTACATGAAAAGAATCTTGAAGCACAGGTTTGTCTTTTAGTGTAAAAATATTTGTTTTGACAATCAATTTTTTTTTTCAGCTTATTTGTTAACAAAAATTTTTTTGTGTACAAACCTAAACTTCTCATTTTAAATAAGAAATTTTTATTTCCTTGGAACTGTTGAAAATGTTAGAGCAAATATTTATTTGTTTTGGCAGACGTATGTTCACAATCCAAAGCTTTAATCAAATAAATTGAGATACTTAACCATCCTGTATACTTGAATAACTTTGATGAGTTAGGTAAAGCACAAATAAGTGCTGCCCCCAAGAAACCCATGTGAGGTTGACATACTTTGTTCTACTTCCTCAGCGTCTCCGCCATGAAATAGAACAGATAGAAGCTTGGATGAATCTCAGGGAGCCTCTCATCAAAGGAGCCAAATTTGGAGAATCTATTCCAGAGGTAGAGGAGTTAATCAGAAGACATGCAGACTTTGAGAAGACAGTTGATGCTCAGGAAGACAGAGTGAATAATTTATGCAAAGATAAGGTATTGAACAATTATTTCAACTCTTTAACAATTGCATTGTGTAGGCCTCTATATGTCAGGGGGAAATCAATGACTGCATTTCAGCAATTTGTAATTAAAACTAGTAGTTTGGTAGATAAGGAAAGCAAGTGATAAGAAATTTGGAAGACTTTGATGTAGCATCTTGGATGATGTTTAAAAAAAAATGCATGCCCCCATTTTGAATTAATCTGTAGATAAGATTTGAAATAGTTATGTAGAGTTGTGCATCTTACTTAGAACCATAAGGCCAGCAAAAGCAAAAAAAAAAAGCTCCCTTCTACTGGCCTGAATGAATGTTGTATACCTTGCATATATCGTTCCGTCTGGTGGGGGGTGAGACTTGGGGTTAATCTTGTGTTTAGTTTGATGTTCCCTTCCAGTACAGGACACGCTTTGGAGTCGCGGGCTAGAGACATGGGCAGAGGCTGCAACACTAGGGACCTCTCCTTATTCTTTTAATCTACCATGTGGGGACACATCATTTATGTAATGGCCCCTTAAGGGACAGCGCTTGGACGTTGACAATGTTGTCTACAACCCCCCACAGTGCAATGAGAATACTCTCATACCCTCTTAGGCACTCCCACAGGTTGTTTAGCTACCTCATCATCCCCTCTCACGATTGTTTCCTCCCAGATGCCATGATATTGTAGGGTAGATCTTGACTATAGATCAAATCAAATGATTAATATTTTGGTCATAAAAAATGTACCGGACAGAGTCAATGAATATGTCATGTGTTACAAGAATAGAACTATTATTCAGTTTGAAAAAAGGAGCTGGTCTAATCTAATCAACCAAATTTGTCTGTACATATAATTTTGTCCATAACACTTAAAAATAATAGGTAGACTACTATACCCATTTAATGTATAGAAGAGAAAAAGTTCTGGAACACTTTATATGGCCTGTTTTTTTATTTTATTATTTCTGACATTCTTTTATATAAAGTTGATCAGCTAGAGTGAGTGGTATCCATAGTGTGAAATGTTTATAAAATGTAAATATATTTCTTGTAATGAAAAAGGTGGACAGGGCTGTGAAACAGCAGAAACTCTTAGAACAGAAACAGCAGGTAGAGGATGAAGCCAGAAGAGAAAAAGACAGATTGGATGAACTTCGAAAGAGGGAGCAGGAGAGAATCCTGGAGGTATGGATAGCTTGTAGACCTCTTATATATACTCAGTAGACTCATTTCTGTCAGTAGAAGGCATAGGATTAAATTTATTTTTCATCCTATAACATTTTAGTAATTGCAAGTGATGATAGATCAAACTAGTTTTAGAATTTATTATTTTATTTGATTTTTTTTTTTTGCCATTAGAGTTTACTTTGAGGCTTACTTGTAGGGTTCTCTCTACAGGAATTTCACCTGTGTGTCTCTCTTCTTGTAGATTTACCAATCTGCTGGATGTCATTCTTTTTTTTTTATGATAATCTTGTTTAATTTTTCAAAATAGAAACTTTTTATTGATAACAAAAAATTGACTTGGATAATTGTGTCAATTCAAACAAGTTTACCAACAAATCTACCATTTATTGCTGACTTTTATTCCCATGATTTTTTTTATTTGATTTTTTTTTTTTTTTTTTTTTTTATTTTTCGTGCTGTTTGGCTTTTCTTGAGAACATTCAAATTTAAGCAGATTTCCAATATAAATACATCCTTCATGTATACAATTTAGAAACAATGTTTTGAGATTTCACTTTTTAGCACCAATATATGTGCATACTATTTATATCTCTATTACAATCATTGACTGACGTAGAATGATCATATCCATTTTAACATCATGCATGAGCAAACACAATATCATATCACATTCTAGATCTGTCATACACCAATGTATTACTAATTGCTACCCTCCCTTCACAGGCCCAGAATAACGTATGTGTCTTTAGCTGTGCCTTCACATCTTACTACATATGTTTTCTAAAATTTACTTTGAGTACTGCTGGTATCTCCAAACATATTTATACAGCTGTATACTCTATGTGCCTATGTTTTCCCCATATGATGCTTTGAATAGAGACTAAAAACATTCTGTTTATTGTTACAAGTTTTGCTAGTGTGTGCTGTTAACAATAGTAACATATATATTAAGCACATTTTTTAACTGAATTTTTTTTTTTTTTAATTTTAAGTTTAAATGAAATTTAAAATTAAATCTCAAAGTCATATGCTTTTTTTATAATGGCATAATATTTCCTATCTATTAGTATTGATTTGGCAATTAAACTTCTTGAAAATAATGCTTGAATAACAGCAATGATAGTTTTCTATAAGCTAGTTTCTCATTGATTAAATGAACATCAAATAAGTACATTGATCATGTTCCTTCAGTTTACAGTTTGGTTTCTAGGGTACTGCCTTGCATGACAATATTGTCATCCCCAATGGTTTTTAACTGTAAGAAATCAAAAGCTGTTGAATGGATCTTATATGGAATAAATAACATAATGTTTTTGTTCTTCTTTATAATACCAGTAGTTGATTTTAGTTTGGGTCAGGGGTTAGTTGTATTTTTAAATTTGAATTCTGGTTATAGAGCCTAGTTAGTTGATGTACTTTTGTTCTAGACATGTAGATGGAGACATAGAACTCACACTATTTTGTTTTTGTATTTTTGTTGTTGTTTTTGGAGTTATTAACAATGTCAAATCACTGGTGACCTTGTCCATTGCTTTTAGACCTTAACACTTTAAACTTGAACACAGTTTTGATTGCAATTTTAATTTGACCTCTGAACTCCCACAACAATCAATGCCTTTAAATAATCAACTTAACTAAGTGGGACAGGCAAATGAGGGACCATGTTTATTATTCTCTCACTAAGTTAATAGTGCACTAGTCAAATATTTCTTCATTATGTTTTCATTGGTTTCTTAAGCTGTGCTGATATGATTTACATAGTCATACTCATAATCTAATACTATATTTTCAAAAACTATATCACATTTCTTAGCTCTAAAGATTATCTAAAATAAACAAGATGCTTACATATCT
The DNA here is from genome assembly GCA_021533235.1 of Biomphalaria straminea. Classification (NCBI taxonomy): domain Eukaryota; kingdom Metazoa; phylum Mollusca; class Gastropoda; family Planorbidae; genus Biomphalaria; species Biomphalaria straminea. Next base: position 24,821,847 of record JADKLZ010000104.1, read on the forward strand.
TTTATATATTAACTATTACAGTAGTTTTAATATTATCTACTATCTACATGAACTTTTACAAAGATTGGGCTTGTAAATAATTAAATAGAAATTAATCACTAGATTTCTAAGTAAAGACATTTTATTTTTGTACATCTTAAGTTACAAATTTAGTTTAAATTCTCTATCTACTAAATTCTTGAGTAGAATATTATAATATCATGATTTCTGTTTGAACAATGTCTACTTTAAAATTATTTTCTTGAGCAATTAATGTCTTAAAGATACAGTCATATTTTCAGACTGAGATGTGGGTAAAAGAATGTAGGCTGATATTTGACATTTTATGAAGATTTCATCAATAGCACAATAATTTAAGTTAATTTAACTAGAATAATGAATAAAACTTGTTTGTTTTTTTTTTCACGATGGAATTATCTCTAAAAGTACTTTGTGTTGCTTCTATCAGGAACGCAGGCGTGAAGATGAACAAAGAAAAGCAAAAGAGTTCTTACTTCGAAGACAGAAAAGTGAAAATGATGAAGACAGAAGGTAAGTTCTAGGATAAAGAAAGTTGTTAGGATGCATTAGATTAGTACTAGAGTATTTTATTATTGAATCATCTCCAACTTGATTCTAGATATACTTTATTCATTTCTTTATTCATCTAAATCTAATATATATTAATTTTTATTAGTAATTAGAAATACTTTCTGAATATAGGCATCTATGTAAGAATCCTGATTTCTGATTGGTTCTGTAAAGTTGTGTTATTAGTGTCAGGGTTGTGTTAAAAGCCTTAGCTCATTCACCAAAGGCCCCAGACATTCAACAGGCACTTTCGTGCTTGCAATAAACAATCAACTAGATATTCTCAATATAAGTGTTTAATGGGATGAATATACTTATGATGACAAAATGATGAAATAAAAATGGTATAATATAATTATTTAATTACTTAATCATTCTGCACCTTGCTCTCCCACAACGTAACACATTAGTATGCACAATCACAGCACAATGCACTGCTGACTAGTCTCTAATACAGAACTTCCAATCCCATAACAAACTCTATGTAGAGAAATAATTAAAGACAAATTAGAAGGTCTAGTCCAATGTACCATGGCATCAAAACACCTCCGAACTGCAGTAATGCCTTAGATACTCACCCTGAACAGGGGAACACAGAAGATTAAGAAGATTATCAAAAACACTTACACCAGCCTACTAAGAAAACCACTCCATAAGCTTACAAGCAAGGCAACAAAAAAAGTGCATTAAAAAATAGTGCACTTAATAAACATTGGTGCTCTAATACCATAACCTGTGCACTGACAATTAGGTAGTTGGTATTGTTAATTGTATTACTTTTTAAGAGCCAGGCAATTTCTAACAAACTTAAAGGTTCTCATGGCATGAAGATGAAAACACTTTAATCAAGTACTTCATGAATTCACTTGGATTTTCTTATTTTAATTTTCTAAATAAAAAATAAAAAAAACTTTTTTTTTAAATACTGAATGTGTGATTGAATTGAATTAACACACATAAACTCTTTTGTCAGGAATGAGGACAAGCTTGATAAATCAACAGTCAAGAAAATTATTGGCCGCTCTCAAAGTATTAAGATTGCTACAAGGCCGGAGGGCTCTAAAACTGATGTACAGAGGGCAGTGAGCTTCCGGACAAGAAATGAAATGCCCAGCGCAACACCAATCTCATTACAGAAGGCAGCAAACTTCCATCAGGTCAGTTCATGCTCTCCATTGTCAAGCAGTCACTGCTTACCTTTATGTCACTTGATTCTCTTTTGGGAATGAGTGAAAGGCGAGTTGATTCTTAGATGGCATTGATTTGTGAGGGTGTGTTTGCAGAGGCTGAATAGACAAGTACTGCTTGTCACTGTTTATGTCTCTTTGATAGGACCACTAGAAGTGTCTATTAGATTACTCCTAAACATGCAATATTTTGTTTTTTCTGAAAATTCTGCTTTTGGAGAACATTTATGAACAAAAATGTTGTGGTTTTATTTATTACAAATAAAATATAAACAAATTTTTTAAAAAGTATGCATTTCTATAACATTCTTTTAATGGGCTACCTTATCTACAAATCTGTATGAATCTTTATGAATTTCATGGTAATACTTTTCTTTGATGTTTGACTTGTTATTCAGGAAAGTATAGAGGATCAGCCATCATCTCCAGAGCTTGTAACCAAACCTGCCTGGGCCAAGCAGTCTCCTCCGTCATCTCCAGAAGCAAGCAAAAAACCTGCCTGGGCCAAGCAGTCTCCTCCGTCATCTCCAGAAGCAAGCAAAAAACCTGCCTGGGCCAAGCAGTCTCCTCCGTCATCTCCAGCAACAAGCAAGAAACCTGATTCAGACAAACAGTCACCTTCCTTATCCCCAGTGGCAGCCAAAAGACAAAATATGACATTGCCGTCTGCTCCATCGGCAAGCAGCAGACTGTCAGAGATAACTCTGCCTTCCCCTGGGGACAATGTCTCACTGAATGAAGAGGATGAAACATCAGCCCCTGAATTACCCAATGCTCCACCTCCTCCCCCATCCCAGCCTGTACCTCAAACAGTCAGCCCCACCCCTCTCTCCCCATCATTCCAGAAGAAAGGAAATCTTTCTCCACCATTGAGTCCAACAGAAATAACAACCAAACGATCAGATATTGTAAGTTTGTCATTGATCACTTTACAACTTAAAGCAGGCAAAGTTATTTTGTTAAATACTATTTTTTTCCACATTAAAATTCATTTTTAAAACAATAAATGACACTATTAAACAATAAGATAAGTTAAGAGTATTAAATAGATATGATAGATAAGTTAAGAGTATTAAATAGATATGATAGATAAGTCAAGAGTATTAAATAGCTATCATAGATAAGTCAAGAGAATTAAATAGCTATCATAGCTAAGTCAAGAGTATTAAATAGCTATCATAGATAAGAATATTAAATAGCTATGATTACAACAATATTAACACCATCACCAACCAATATTTTTGAAGATGAAAGAAGAAAGCAAAAAGTCTAAAAGAACAGCCAGCTTCAATATCCGCAGGAGAACACGTAGCTTTAAAGACAAGTATAAACTTCCAGACAATCTCCCGCCAGCTGAAATTGAAGGAATGGTGGATCGTAAACATGAACTACAATCTGGAGGCAAAAAGGCTACAATACGTTCATGGAAAAATTTTTACACTGTCCTCTATGGACAGCTGTTGTGTTTTTTCAAGGATAAAGAAGGTTAGTGTTTAGCCTTTGAGGTCTTATTGTGAATAAATAATTACACATTACAAGCCTTTTGTTTTTTATGCCCTGTATGCTTGTGATGGTCATATGATTATATACTTACTGAAGACAACTCTGTTTGTTAGCTTATGCAGATGGTGTGGCAGCAGCACCGCCAGTCAATATTCACAGATCTATCAATGAAATAGCCTCCGATTACACCAAGAAACAAAATGTGCTCAGACTAAAACTCCAGGATGGAGCTGAGTACCTGTTGGAGTTTGCCAACTCTGAGATGATGAGGTCATGGCACACAAAGATTCAGCATTTTGCTGGTGAGTAGCCGAAACTTGTATTAACTTACCAAACCAGATCTACAGCACACTATGCTTCTATTTATAATAAGTATTAACTGGATCATTTCTCCCCCAGAAAATATATAATTTATCACATTTTTATTTACAAAGTTCTTAACAGACTAATTTTTTCTATGGCTGGTAATGAAATTGTTCTTCAAATTTATGATCTTTGATTATTTATTCTTTGTATTAGGGGCAAATAAAACTTTGTACCATCCTATTATCAAATATATATTGCAAACTTCATTCCCCTATTTATTTGTTATGCTCTAGGGCAGTGTTTTCCAAACTTTGTTTTATGAAGCCTTAGTGTTCCACGAGACTTGACTAGATGTTCCACAAACTACTAATATAATTAACTAGTAGGCCTACACGTGAATATTAATCTCTAATTAAATGCAGAAATAAAAAAAGATTTTGATTAGTTCTTCTTGGTAACAAAATAAATTCTAAAACATCATTATGAACTTTGAACTGAAATAGATTCTTAATCTATTTTGAAACAAAAGATCAACAATTAAATGATTTCTGGTTGAGTTTTTCTGAAGAGCACCACAATATCTTTAAACAATTTATTGTTTTGTTGTTTTTTTTACTTGTTTTTTGCATCAAAGTCAAAGTCTAGAAACAGACTTGACACTACACTAGATATTAGGATTCATGAATATTCATATTGCTGAAAGTGGTAATGGATAATAAGCACTCCACTACCTATAAAATGTTTTCTAATGCCAGGCGTCTCAAATAGAATCTGACAACCAGTCCAACTCCTGGCCTTCACTTGTGGCTCTTAATTGTTTTTGTTAACAGAAAGGGCAAAGGTGATAACTGGTGCCAACTCTTAACTGTTTTCGCTAACAGAAAGGGCAAAGGTGATAACTGGTGTAAGCTTCGGGCAAGATGGGCTCATTGCTGGCTACCCACCTAGGAGAAGAAAAAATTCTGAATTCAAACCTCTGCTGCCATGAAGCTATACCCAATCATGGGAAAGGCTTGGGGGAGTCAACCCTTGGCAGTAAACACTCAATGCTACACCCTAGCAGAGCATGCAATGATGCTAACCCCAAACTAGATCAGCACAGGACATTCCTTTGGAAGCGTAAGCTGTGTGGAAAGGGGGGGGGGGGGCACTGATGCATTCTGACCACAGCTAATACCCAGGTATGGCTGCTTCATGATTAAAGGAGGCCATTATACTGTTATGACTCTGTAATGCGCACCATCCAGGCTAGTACACAGATACGCACTTCCTGTTCTAGTCTGTTCACTAGAAGTGCGTATCAGTGCACTAGCCTGGATGGCGGTGCGCATTACAGAATCATAACAATACATATCATATATATATATATGTATATATATTAAAGTTTAAAAAAAAAAATATGGCTTAATTTTTGTAAACATATAGAAAAAAAAATCCAGCCTAAAAAATCTGTAAAGTGTTCTCTTCCTGCTCTGGTCCCAATCAAGAGTTTATCTCTGCTAAGTGTTCTATTAAGGAAAAAATTCGTGAAACACTGCTCTAGAAATAAACTTTTTAAAAAATTAATTCTTCTATGCATTTTTAATACTCAAAGGAAAACTAAAAAAAAAAATATTTATATATTCTTATGTATACTTTAACATGAGGATATCGAACAACATCATTATTATGTTCAGTAATGAACTGAAATGTATTGTTGTAGAAATTGTATTTTTTGTATTTACTGACAATCTGAAGCTGAATAACAAATACTTACAAGTGGGGCATGCTCATTATTTGCTTCATCATTTTTTAAGATGTGTTTTTTTATTTCCTGTGAAATTATATTTTATCTTGGTTTAAATCAGTAGATTTGTGCTCAGATATCCTGTAGGCTGTAACTGTGTGTTAGCTCTCAGAACTGTTGCATGTTAATGTTCAGTGTAACAGGATAGAGAGAACTGGATGTGATGGTCCCCCTCTCACCAGGAGCCTTGGCTACAATCTTTAATACTCTCTTATCCAATCATAAACTGTTTCACTTTTGTTAACGGTGATTGACACATTTGCGTTTTCAGAACAGGAAGCAATGCTGGATGACCTTAATGTAGGTCATATTGAGCAGCCATTGGATGAAGGTGAAGAAATCTACATTTGAACTTTTGGATTTCATTTTTTTTTGTTTTCAATATAGAATGATGCTTTGAAACATTATATTTTTTTTTTTGGTTTGGTTCTTCCTATCCTTTCAAACTAAGGAAAAACTTCTATGACCTCTAGGATGTTTGGTTATTGATTCAGACGCCTGAATGTAATATTAGTTTTTATAAAGCTTTGCTTCAAACTTTCTTTAAAAATGATTATAAATAAATGTAAAAGTAAAACCAGTGGCTAATCATGTTATCTTATCTAACTTGTGAACTTAAATATCACAGCCACTGGTCAGTCTATCTAACTTGTGAACTTAAATATCACAGCCACTGGTCAGTCTATCAGCTTTGAAATGAAATGATAAGTCTATTTATTGAAATAGGAGCACTGAGAGCATGTGTTTACATGTAGAGTAGCACAGAGATCCTAAACACAATAGTGACTTAATCATGTACTAGTGTAGAACTGTGTGCACATTAATACCAGTGATATAACAGTGAGGCTATTAACTTGTCTGTGACTAATCAACAATGAAAAGCAATGATCTCCATGCTATTCTATTAGGATCACATTTTGTTTTGTAGCATTGACTTCTAGCAATGATTTCATAAAGTTTCTTACTGCTAAACTGTTTCTTTTGAGCTACATCTGCTGATTTTTTTTTTTTTTTTGCTTTAGATTTTAGTTTGTACTGTAGTCTTGCCAAAATTTTTATAAAAATTTAGATCTTAATGCTCTATTTTATGTGCTAAAATCATAGTTAAAATCATGATATTTGTTGAACTTTACAAAATTTACCAAAGAAAATAAAAACAAAATGAACATAATGTCACTGTGTTTGATTAGTTTTTAGCAGAAACCATCCTAGTAGCTTTCACCCCTTTGACATGTCCCTGACCTTGTTGCATGCCCAGCAGTAGTTGATGTTTGGTTACTCTCCTTGGTTGGAAGTCTGCCTGTCACTCCCATTGTGTAAACTAGCATGACTTAGATGTGATTCCATTTCTATACTTTAAAAATCAATTTTGTATACAAGTATGTAGATATTCATTTTATTTCAAAAGTTCTTTACATTGAAGCCTAGTGAAAGCCTTGCTTAAGACAAACAAAAAAGACTCTTTGATTTAGAGCAGCCAAGACATTATTTGACTATTTGAAATAAAGTAGTTAAGAATGAAAATAATAGATATAATAGAATTTTTTTTTTACACATAAAAAGACATTATAACAAAAGCTGAAATTTGTTTCATTAAATACAAACTTTTTCATTGTTACTTAACACAGGTCTGACCAGATCTCTTACCATACCTTGACTTTTGAACAAAAAACATTAAAGTTATATTTTTTTAATAAAATATTTGCAGTGACAAACTCATAATGTGTGCAGTGCTAATTAATATAGCCTTTGTGAGCAGTTCAAAAGAGAAAGAAACTTCCTGCGAGATAGGCATATAAAATGTCTAAAGTGAAATATTAAGCTAAACATCATTTTTGGCTTTCTTAATTTGCTTCAGTATTATTATTTTGTTGTTGTTTTTTAAGTTTTTTTTATTTTCCTTGCCTATGTATTATTTATGAATTAGATTGTTGCAAAACAAAAATCTGCTTTATTTCTGTAGGCTTGTAATTTAAATTCTTTGCCATTTTCTACCAAAAAAAATCTAACATCAAAACAGATGTAAAAATGTTTAGAAGATGATCATATCACCAGACATGCTTGTTTACTGGAAACATGAGCTTCTCTTTAGCTCATTTCCCTTGACTTTCTTCTGGTTGTGAGTGCATGCAATATTTCTGTGTATGTATTTGGCCTGACCACATATATATATGTGTCCACATAAGGGAGAGGACTGTGTGTCTGACTGGTGGGATTAAGGCTCTCTACATGCATTTAGAAAAGAGCTTGCTTTATTCTTGCTACTAGACATTCAGTATTGCCCAAAAACTGCAGACATGTTTAGCTTGTCAAGCTTGTTTCTATCTTCAGTTTTGTAGTGTCTTAAGCTTCATGTTTGAAATCAACTGAAACTTTCATTTTCCTGAATCATAATTTCTTTTTTAGTTAGTTTGTTTGTTTTTTTTACATTAAATTACCATAAAATAGTGTTTTTTTTTTTAAAATCATTTTAATAACATGTTAATAATTTTTAGTAAAAACTACTTTCCTCTATAACTCTTTGATTAAAACAAATTTTAATTATAAACTGCACTTTTCTGTTGGATTGACCTCTTGACTCCTTTGCACCCAATTTGAACTCTATTTATAAACCCATTTGTATTTGACTTTTTTTTTTGCTATCCCAATTTGCTTATCTCCCTTATCATTTTACCCTAAAAGATTTAGATCCATCTGAGCAATTCAGTCGGTCAGCCAACCACGGACAGGAGACTCCACCCAGAGATTCCAGCCCACCTCCTCCTTCTCATCCGCCACCATCTGAGACACCCGCCTCCAAACCTTCCATTCCTCCTAAACCTCTCCCCAGATCCATTGAACCAAAGATGGAGTCTTCCAAAGCTCATGTGCATGAACTAGAGCCAATCCACTCCAGAACTCCAAGTCTTCCTTCCAACAATTCAGGTAAGCCATCCTGGACACTTCTGCTGGGACAAATAGACAACCAATTTCTATTTCTAAATGCATGAAAAAATCAAGATGAAAATAACCAGAAAAACCCAGAGCTTCTTATTCTCATATATCATTAACAATAATGACAACATTAACACCTAAATGTAATTCTGACATAATAATCTCTTTTTAAAAAGATGTTTTGTAAAAAGTCGAGGTTAGTTGGCCTAGCAGTCATTTGATACATTTAAATTCATGCAATATAGTCCATGTTCTAATTGGATAAATTTAATGGCTATGTTCTTAATTGATAAGTTTGCACCAATACAAATAGAGTAAATTCCTATTTGATAAGTTTGAGCACATAAATTATGGCCTTAGATTAACTTTTTTTTTTCTTCAAAAATTGACCACAATGACTATGGAAAGTAGAGTTAAATAAAATGACTATGGTACTTTTAGTTTAATATGTTTTGTAAATATATTTTTAATTAAAAAGTCATAAAATTTTTAAAGTATTTTTGTCAGTACAAAAATATTTGAGTGTTTTTTTTTTTTTTTCAGTATACATTATTCATATAAATTTCTAATTACAAACTCATTTGTTGGTCTGACTAGTTGATATTTAGACTTGCTATTCATGGAGTCCCAATAATCATCAGTTTGAGAAAGCAAAAAGAATTTCAGTGCCATGACTCACTGACCCTGGAAACTTTCACCTGCTCTATGGAACTCTACCATAGACATAAATAAATGTAGACTGGCCAATAAGAGAGTTTTATGAAACGAAAATTTGTGAATTGCAATTGTGTGTACTTTATTTTATGTCTATACATTTTGTTTAATCTCTGCGACTGAAGATCGTCCAATTTTTTAATTTTTCATAATTCGGAAATCCGAATTCAATAGATTCACATGTTTTCAAGTTACATGAAGTTACTTCCTTTTTCCAGTCTATATTTATATAAGTCTATGAACTCTACTTACAGTGAAACAATGAAAACTATAAATGTGATGTGTAGTCCAATGTATTCATTCTCTAATTCTGATCTCTGTTACAGAAGAGGATGACTATCAGTTACAGCTGCACACAGAGAATGATCACAGTCATGACAGGGGTAAGTCACTCTATCACTGTTCAATGCTTCACATGCTTGTCTTTCTTGACAACATTTCTCATTTCAACCAACATCAGGATTGAACAATAATGAATTATTGGTGGACAGTATTCACATTACTGCACACATTTTGTACAAAGCTTCTATCAACTCTGTCTGGGTTAGATCTTGTACACCTTATTTCTCCCACTTCCCATTCTTGAATCAAATTGAAATTGTGCACAGTTCTTCATTGTCTAGGACAACATATGAATCAATGAAAAAAATAAACAAATTAGTTCATGTGTTAGACGAAATTAATTAATTTTGTTTATATACAAACAGTAGAGCCTACTAAAATAGAGAATTAGATTGTTCGCTAAAATGTTCAAACCAACAATATACTAAAACTTTCTACTTTTATAAGTACTTGGATAGCTCAGTAGCTAACAAGTTGGCCTTCTATCTTGGAGGTTTGAGTTTGAATTCCTTCTCAAGCATTTTTTTTTTTGTAAACTTTTTGAAAAGGCAGCACAGAAACTTTCTCCCAGATCTCACCACCACCCATCCATAAACGTGTGAAAGTTGAGTTCAACAAAATCAATTAAAATTCCAATCTCATACATTTATTATTGTTTGCCTAGATCTAGTCAAAATAAATTACCTGATTGATTCAAAATAATTGATGTACTTTCATTCAATATAAGCTTTTTTTTTTTTTCGTTTTAGTATCTATATTATATTTCTCAAAAGAATTAGGTCAGACCGGCAACACAATGCAACAAGTAATCTATTTTTAGCTCCATTAATCATTTTTTTAACGCATTGGCTTTACTTATTTTATAATGCGAAAAATTAGAACCATATTTAAAACTCGAATTATTTATGTATTTAATAGTCAAAGAGAAAAGTTTTCTGGAGTGCAAATGCTCTATAATTCTTTAGAAAAAAATCCATTGACTTGCAAAAGACCTTTAATACGAGTATTTGTGAACAATTGTGGTGGGAAAAAAAAGCATTAGCAAGGTTAGAGATTATAAATGACTATATTTTGTTAAAAATGTGTTTGATTTCTTTTAAAGCAATAGCTTAACAGACAAATAATTATAGGGATGTTAAATCGACAGGATGGCGCGGGGAATCTGTTGTAAGTAATAAAATGGCTTAATTTAATAATTTTTACACTTTAAATTAGAGCGGGTCCTATGAAATGCGGGCCCCACTGCGGTCGTTATAATTATAAATGACTATATTTTGTTAAAAATGTGATTTCTTTTAAAGCAATAGCTTAACAGACAAATAATTATAGATATGTTAAATGGACAGGATGGCGCGGGGAATCTGTTGTAAGTAATAAAATGGCTTAATTTAACAATTTTTACACTTTAAATTAGAGCGGGTTCTATAAAATTGCGTGTCCTATGAAATGCGGGCCCCACTGCGGTCGTTATAAATGACTATATTTTGTTAAAAATGTGTTTGATTTCTTTTAAAGCAATAGCTTAACAGACAAATAATTATAGGGATGTTAAATCGACAGGATGGCGCGGGGAATCTGTTGTAAGTAATAAAATGGCTTAATTTAATCATTTTTACACTTTAAATTAGAGCGGGTCCTATAAAATTGCGTGTCCTATGAAATGCGGGCCCCACTGCGGGGAATCTGTTGTAAGTGATAAAATGGCTTAATTTAATAATTTTTGCACTTTAAATTAGAGCGGGTCCTATAAAATTGCGGGTCCTATGAAATGCGGGCCCCACTGCGGTCGCCGGCCCTGGTAAATAGCGGCATATGCTATGCCGCCGGTCAACTAGTTTATTATGTTTTACTTGTTTACATTTAAATTTTACATTTTCTCCATTGATTTCATATTATTTGGATTGCAGTTTAGACTTGACTGAGATTGAACTTAACATTGTATTTTGCTTGCATTATTTTTTAGTACAGCATTAGTCTTGACCAATGGAGTTATAGTAGTATTAATGTTTTAACATCCATTAACCACCCTCAAGCCCTTTTTTTTTCTGCACAAACATGTACCCCACACACTTACACACATACATTTTAATTGTAGTCCAAATATTCAGCTTGTTCAAAACAAGATATCAGTTTGTTTGTTTTTTCTTATTTTGTACACAATCTTTCTTTCAGATTCATCATTTGATGAAGACATTCAGGTATGTTTTTTCTTATAAATGAAAAATCTTTCCATAAAAATAGTGTACCTGGTATTGTAATTATTACTTAAACTGAACATAGTTGTTTGTTTTTGTTTTTTTTTTTTGAGGTGCTGGTACTTTACCTATGACTACTAACTTGATAATAAGTCTTGTCAATCATTTTCAAAAGCATGTAGATTAAATGGCTACTGAAATGATAAAATTGTATTTAAGAAATTTTGTTTTCATATACAATTGTGACCTTTCTGTGTCCCATTTTTCTTTAAGCTTCGAGGTCATCCTGGCGGAGCTACATTGGGTCGTCCTGACTCCTCCCACCAACAGGATGAGAAACATGAGAAAGAGAAAAGGAAGAGTGGAGTCTTTGGATTCCTGAAAAAGAAGAAAGACAAGGAACATAAAAAGGACAAGTCTACTCATGTATAACAAATGTTGTCACTTTGAAACTCGTGCTGATTCTGCGTGTTGTGAACAGTTGAACTGTTGGCTCTGGGACCTCCTAAGGTTGTTATAGCATTAACAATCTGTTACTTGCATCTTATTGTGAAATTTGTTTTCATGAAATAAAAATATTTTTTTATGCTCATTCCATTGATTTGAGTCTCGATTTGTTTTGAGACTTAACATAGAAGTGAAAACTAGAACAAATGTCACTTTTGTCACTTCCCTACTAAAGTGAATAGTAAATGTAGTAGGGTTGTTATTAGTATAAGCAAAAAGTAAAACCCAAAGAGTTGGGTTAAAAACCACAGAAAGTAAGCATTCATATTTTAAATATTAGTAGATCTATCAACTTAGTACAAATGTAATGCATTTGTATCTGGATAATATGACCAGGTGCATGTATATAGTATCAAGCCTAGTTCATTCCTTTTTCATTGGTCCAGCTGACTAAAATGTTGCATTACTGATTGTGTTTTAATTAGTGCATGAAATATCAACTTGTCATGATAATGTTTTGTACCTACTGACATATCGAACAAAGTTTTTACCTTCATCTTCTGCTCCTTACTCTTAAGTTGGAAATCGTATCCAATCAGTAGTAAAGTTTACTTCTTCAATCTATTTGGTTTGAGTGAAAATTAAAATATCTTATTGTAAACTAGTACAAAGCTAGATGACAAGAGTCAAGAGATTTGATCAACACAATTAAGTCAAAGTTATAGATAGCAATAAAAATGTGTTTATTTATTTTGTTGTTTTTTTTTTCTTTATGGAATCAGAAAATGTAAATTTTAAAAAAATCATTTATCAACCTTAAAAAGTATATTTTTGTGTGTTCACTAGTTTACATTATTAATGTCAGAATTTTTATGCTGTATAAAGTTATTCAATAGATAAGTCAAATTGTTTTTTTTTTATGTTCTCTCAACTACTGCTGTTGGTGAATGTAGCAAACTATTGTTTTACATACACTATGTCATTGTACATTAGTTTTGTAAGTTGTCATTTTACAGTTGAATGTTTTTTTTATTATGTTACAAACTTTGAGTAATAATTGTTTATATATCAATTAATGAACTGTGTTTGTGCTTGTACAGTCTATGTATGTAGGTTTCATCTAGCCATGACCTTTGCTATAGAGTTCATTGTACTCTAGACATTTTCTCTGCACTTTAATTTCAAATATTAGTTTTGTTAAATTTAGATTCTTTTTTTAAGAGAACAATTTTTTACTTTTAAAGATTTTTTTTCAAGTCATTTTGTACTTTACTGTACTGCCTTGATTCTACATAACACTGATCTATATATATATATATATATATTTATCTTCAAAGTTTCTGCATAATATTTTGTTCTATATTCTTTATTGGAGTTTATCTATAAACTAGTATATAAACATTTGTAATAGATGTACCATATCTGATCAAATATTTTACATCCTGTATACCATTTTCTCTGTGCTTCACTAACCCATATAGTTTGTAACTTGTTGATTCTAGAATATGTTTTCGTTACTCCACATGAATCTAGTTTATTAAAACATATCAATTTGTGCTTTGTCTTCCTACAGATCTGCTCTAGCTGCAGACATTATACAATTGTTATAGCATTGGTAGAAACTAAAAAAGGATCAATTTATGTTTGAAAATTTAAATTTGTTTTAAAAGTGATTCCGACATTCCACCTTCCACTAAAATAATCATTTCATGAAGTGTTCAACAGTCTGTTGAAAGTTATGACATGAAGTGTTCAACAGTCTGTTTGTTATGACATGAAGTGTTCAACAGTCTGTTTGTTATGACATACTTGTTCATAATGTCAATATTTCGTCCACCAATTTTCTCTCAAACACTTTAAGTTATTAACACTGCAATGTTTTTGTTTATTTTGACATAGTGATACATGTAGTTTTAATTTCTATTTTCAAAGTAACTCATTCAGTGTCTTATGTGTTTTTATATATAGCCATTGATTTGTCAGAACAAAGTTGTCTATTCTCTACTCTGTTGCTGGCTATGTCCCATTTATTTGAACTGCAACCCTAGTGACTGCTGATCAGATCTTATTGTATCATTAAACATATTGATAATGCCTCATGTCTTCTTCATTTTGTTTACAATCTAGAAACTAAAATGAACATTTAGAAAGCAATACATTCAAGTGAAACTAATTGATTTCCACTAATCAAACTATGGAGAGGCGCAGTGGCTGAGTGGTAAAGCGCTTGGCTTCTGAACCGGGGGTCCCGTGTTCGAATCCTGGTGAAGACAAATTTTTATTTCGGGATCTTTGGGCGCCTCTGAGTCCACCCAGCTCTAATTGGTACCTGACAATAGTTGGGGAAAACTAAAGGTGGTTGGTCGTTGTGCTGGCCACTTGACACCCTCGTTAACCGTAGGCCATGAATCAGATGACCTTTACATCATCTGCCCTATAGACCATAAGGTCTGAAAGGGGAATTAATTAATTATTAATCAAACTATGAGAACACTTAGAAAAAACATCCATTAAGGTGACTACTAATGCCTAGCCAGCGACAGTGAATGTGTATCAAAGGCTGGCCTAGTCAGAGGGAAAAGATCCTCTCTCAAGACGTATGCAATGCCTCAATGACCTGATTTTCTTTAACTTTTAAAGAAATGGAACAATTGAAAACAAATAGTGTATAATCCCAATAATTTATAAGTTATGATCTTGCTATTGATAGTTCACCCCCTTATAGCGGAACTGTTGTATTTATTGACGCTGTGTAACGTACTTCCTCTTTATGAGCAGAATAATGGCATCATGACCTGGTTTCGTTACAGGTAATACTTGCTAAATGACACCTTTTTTTTTTTTAAACTTCATTTGGTGAGAACAAAATACATTATCTCCAGTGCTGTTAATTTTAGATGCAAACATCATTACAAAAAGAAAAACCAAAATTGAGAAAAACAAACTCTAAACTGGTAAGTGTAAAACTAGTCAAGCCTCTATTTTTTCATAGCTCTCACGCTTAGTACCGGTATTTATAGTTGTAAGACATTGACGCAGAGTATTACTTGTAGCTAATAAGTGAATTCTCTAGACGCAAGGTCTGTCTGCATATTTGGCCTATTTAATGCAGTTCACCCCATCTATACCTTAGTCTGTTGGGGCACAACAAATGATCTGTCGACCTTGTATTTCCATTCCATTCCTGTCTTTTGCCTTGAACAGAAAGTCTTTGAATGATAGGCCCTCCACTCTTTCATGTTGTCTACAAAACAAATAGTCATTGAGACGTTAGTCAGTTCACGTTGCCTGGCAAGTCTGTGACATTGAGACGTTAGGTAGTTCACGTTGCCTGGCAAGTCTGTGTCATTGAGACGTTAGTTCAC
>JADKLZ010000104.1:24873574-24887791 GCA_021533235.1 Biomphalaria straminea
ATATTTATTTAGGCTAGAAATTTTAGTTTCTAAATTTAATAGTTATTGTCACATTATCATGATTATGAGAATTAAATATCTATCTATCCATAGGTCTATATTAATATATATATATAATATATATGTGTATATATATATAATTTTAATATCATTTCGGTTTATACGGTAAAAAAAAAAGTCGTTCGCGTGTGTGTTACACATTGAGGTCCCAAAATACACATTTTGACCCTCAGGAATACACATTTGGACTTTTTTAGGTAGGCAGGTATGATTTTACAAACATTTTACAAGAAAAAAAAAATGAAAATTAACACCACCGTCTATTATATATTTAGATTCAGCCATGTTAAATATTAGTTATCTCTAGACCAAATTAAGCTATTTGAATGAGGTATTAAAGTTTAAAATATGTTTTTCATTCCAATCATACCATAAAACTTTAATGGCCTAGCTATAATAAAGTATAAATAATGTATATTTGTATGATATAGTAGGTGATATCTTTAATGAGAGATTTATATTAAACTCAATTCCTTCTTAAATGAGATCCACTCTCGTGGACCCCCATTTGCATGTCATGGACCCCCAATTATTTTTTTCACTTTCGTGGACCCCTTGGAAGTCCTCGTGGACCCCTGGGGGTCCACAGGGACCACTTTGGGAATCACTGGTCTAAAGTAATCGATAACACAAGTTTAAAAGTTCTCAGGTTTCATTCATAAATGTAATAAATTTTCAAGTAAAATCATCTATACTTACTTAGACTTAACTTAGGTCAAGTTAGGTCCTCCCGCGCTGTTTGGCGCATTGGGCGGCAAGCTGTCTCCATAAAGATCTGTCATTGGCAATGTCTGAAGCCTCCTCCCATCTGGTGTCCACTGTTTTGAGGTCCTCCATGAAGGTATGACGCCAAGTTATATGAGGACGTCCCTGTTTGCGTTTTCCTGGTATTGGCCTCCATGTCATTGCAATTCTTGGTATGCGTAGTTTATTTTGTCGTAGAACATGTCCCGCAAACCTCATGCAACGTTCTGTCACAACCTCACTGAGTGTTCGACTCCCAGTTCGGCATAGGATTTCCTTTTTTGAGACCCGATCTGTGTAACTGACTCTCAGAATCCGTCTCAGCCATTTTTGTTGAGCCACATTTAGTCTCTTCTCAATTTTGACAGATGACTTCCAAGTCTCACATGCATATGTTGCAGTTGGAATGACAATTGTGTTGAGAAGGTGTATTTTTGTCTCGAGTCCAATGGCTTGACTATAATAATATATAAATAATAATATAGTTAATCACGTCTAACGAACATCCCATATTTCCTGATATTAACATACAGCCCACAATCTTCGTTAAAATGAGCCTTTATTTTAATAACTAAGACAAAACCGGTCTATTGTTTTTTATTTATTATACACTCCATTTCTTTATATTTATAGTTCAGGCACAGCTAATTTCGTTTACTCTGAACCTAAAAACAAGGGTTTTACACAGGTTCAAAGGGCACTGGTAGGACGTTGCCATTTTTTTTTCTTCTAGGACAGAAGGAGGGTAGGTCCGGGATTAAGAAGATTTTTTAGATCTAGTATAGGTCGTAGGTCTAACATTTTTACTTAATGTTGATTTCTTTTAGGTGTTAAACCAAGTGTGATGTGAATGAGTAAAAAGAAAGGGAATATATATAAATCGCTAAACCAAGTGCTAATGACTTGGATATAGATCTAATGTGAATGAAAAAAAAATGTTTTTATGAGTGCACAATCCTGCCTCTCTCTCTCTCTCTCAGACTCTCTTTCTTAATTAAGCACCTAGCATGGTACCACAAAGAAAAAAAAAGTAGCTGGAGGGACAGTTATTGATCAATCTGGTACCAAATTAGGTCACAATCACAGACTGGAGTGAGCGGGCTAAACGCGTGGGGTCGCTGGAGTCGTGCATTTTGTTTGTTTTTTGGGTCAACTAGATTCTAGATCTACAAGATGATCTGGGTATGGTCCTTTGTAAAGTTGAAGGTTCAGCAGAGAAGGGACCAATTAAAAGAGGAAAATATAAAGTAACACTAATCTGTCAGTCTAGAGTTGGTTTAAAAAGAAATTAATATTAAAATTAAAAAAATGAAGATAATATTATTTTTAAATACAATAAACAAGAGGTTTTCGTTAGTGTACAGCAAAGTTCGTTAGTTTACAGATATGAGTATGGTGTTCATTACATGTTTACGCTGGACCCTCTTCAACATCATATTTTATTGTAACTATGCGTAGCGTAATAAAACAATATAGCTATTTTTATGGGCAAATAGATGACGAGTTTATAGATGTTTGTAGTTTTTTCCTAGGATTAAAGGAGCAGAAAGTAACAAATATTTAAAAAGTGGGATCAAAATCGTCTGAAACAATTATTTTTCAAATGTGTTTTAAAATTATAAAAAAAAATCAATTAAACTTAAAATAAAACTATTTAGACACATGCATAATTGTTATATCTACTAGCCTATGCATGATTTTATTCATTGGATAGTTTAGTCTCTAGAAATTTGATAATGAAATGTTTTGTTTGTTTGTAAAATGTTTTACATGTTTCGGAAATCTAGTATTCGTAGTAAATTTCTAGCTCACAAATCTGATTTCATTTTTATTTATGAACTTCACTTATTTAGAATTTAAATATTACTGAAATAAACAAATTATCAGGTCTAGAGCTACTAGAAATGTCAGAGCGGTTCAGACAAAAGGGCCACTTTGTGATGGCAGAAAGTAACAAATATTTAAAAAGTGGGATCAAAATCGTTTGAAACAATTATTTTTCAAATGCGTTTTAAAATTATAAAAAAAATCAATTAAACTTAAAATAAAACTATTTAGACACATGCATAATTGTTATATCTGCTAGCCTATGCATGATTTTATTCATTGGATAGTTTAGTCTTAGTTTTCAAACAAAAAAATTAAAATAAAAAAAAATCCCATAGCGACAGGGCAAATTAATGTTTAAACATTATAATTGATCAAAACAAGGTATTGTGATAAATACAGATATAAATCACAATTGTGTGTAATTTGTTTTATCTGAAGAAAAATATTTTTAGAAATATATTTATTTATTTAATACAGTGTTGTAATATATATTGTTATTGAAAATATGCCATTTTAATTCTGTGCGAGTAAAGCTCTTGGCTTTCAGATATAAATGTAATTAAATCTGTTTAAACTAAACTATAAAGAAATAGTGGATGCACAGTAGGAATAGACTAGTTCCCCCTTAACCATCAAAATAAAGTCATTAAAAAAAATATATGGTGTGGTGTTCCAGATGTACTTAAAATTTTTGAAAGGGGGAGGGGGGTTCGAGTACCATATAAAGTTACTCTTATTAGATCTAAATATATTATAAAATGAACAATTTTATTTAAAGCATCTAGAATCTACTATAATAAAATAATAACTATTATAATGCAGATTGTTAAGCTTCATTTAGTCTTTACTTTGACAACTTAGTTATCACTAACTAGATCTAGTCTAAATTTATTCATGAACTATTTTTTTTATGCTTATATTTAGTACAACTTTCATGGTCACTTTGACTTTGGTCCATTCTCTGTTGTGGACGAGTGTGTGGTACAGGCTCTGTGAGTTTTCCTTGACGCCTTTAGTTGCTCAGCGAACACAATACAGCTTAAGTTGGCATTTAAACTCAAGTCCTCTTGAGCGGTTTTTACCACTGCACCCCACATCCCGTATTTTAAACTAGAATGTGGATCTATATAGATTTAGATTTTTTTCCGGCGCATTTTCTTTTCTTATTTTTTGTACATATGCTGTTGGTAGTTATGTATGGCATTTAATGCTGATATATTTTCTTTCAGACGACACTTGTATTGTTATGGGGTCCAAAAAGCACAAAGAAAAAGATAGAGAGGGCAAAAAGAAGAGAAAGCATCGATCAAGATCACGCTCTAGAGAAAGAAAGAGGCGACACAGAGACAGGTCAAGGTCAACTGACAGAGATGCCTTAGAATTTCTACAGAAGGAAAGAGGTTATCCAGATAGTCGAGACATTGCAGAGAGGAATCAGCCCCAAGACAATTATTATGGCGATCCTCGAGATTATTCTCACAGGGACTACCCATCCTCTTCTGGTAGATTTGTTTTCTCTATATTTCTTTATATCAGTATTAAAAGTTACAATAATTTGAACTCAATTGATAAGTATGTTTAGAAAGTTGAAAGTTTTATGACTTATCACTTAGTCAATATTAAGCAATCAATTTGTAATGGATAATTTAGTTCAAATATTGAAACAAATATTTATCAACACACTTAGTAAATTTCAACTAAATTTTCTGATGTTCAACTTCTGGCATCTGTTATTCATCTATCTCTGTAATGTTGTATTTTCTAGCCATGGAGTACAGAGATGAGCATGACAATAACCAAGCCAGTGGAGATGGGTCAAGCTTGAGCATTGAAGAGACAAAGTAAGTAGGACATTACATTCTGTTGTTTTGTCAGGAACTTAACAGTCTTTAAGGCAGGTGAAGGGGAGCTCTTTGTTTCTCTGCAAGTGGAAAGCACAACATTTTACTCGTTTATTATGAAGTAAAAAATAAAGTTACCCTTTCAGACCTTGTGGTCTATAGGGCAGATGATGTAAAGGTCATCTGATTCTGTGGCCTACAATTAACGAGGGTGTCATGGCGACAGCACAACAACCAACCGCCTTTACCTTTCCCTAACTGATGTCAGGTACCCATTAGGGCCCATTAGATAGGCCCCCAAAGATCCTGAAATAAAAATCCCAGGATTCGAACCCGGGACCTCTGGTTCAGAAGCCAAGTGCTTTACTGCTCGGCTACCTACCGCGCCTCCTCATTTATTATGGGCCGGCTATAATAATTGGTGGATTTAAATCTATATTTAAACATTTCCACCCTTGAGCTCTAAGCATTAGATCATAGTGTGAGTACATCCGTTTTAAGTCATTTGCTGGCTTTAGAGCAGGTGACACAGTGTTATCTAGCTTCTGTGACCTAGCACATTTTAGAGTAAGCAATGGGATGTATGATTACCTATCTTAGGTCAGGTTCATTGAATGATGTTTCAACATTAAAGCTTTTATCCTCACCCTGCCCTTCTCTCAGTAATGATCCCTGTACTCTAATAGTTAACAGTAAATAAGATGAATAAGTCTAGAAGGACATTGTAAAAGCATATTTGCTTCTTACAATCTTTTGTTTCTATAACTAACTAATGGTGAGAGCTGGGTTTTTAGTATGTCTATGAACCAAAGCATGTCTGGTGGTTATGTGACATTGGGGTAAAGATGTTTGTTTGTCATGCTTCTAACTGGCACCCATCTTAACCATTAGCTACAGAAATGGGTTAACTATGCAATAATCATAATTAGCTCATCAAGAGACTCTTTTCTTATTTCTAGAAGTTCATTGGCCTTACCAAACTTTGATGCTATAAATTATCACCCAATTGCAATATGGAAAATAAGGTTGTAATATCCTGGACTAGAAGACCAAATGATTTGTTTTTAACATTCTCATCACAACAGCCGTCTCCGAGCCAAGCTGGGTCTAAAGCCACTGGAAGTTTCAGACTCAAAGGGTAAGCTTTAAAATTTTAGATTTCTCTTAAGAACACAGAATTGGCTTGTTTGCATCGCTCTCTCTCCTTTTTTATGGCATTATGCTAAGTATGCTTAATACAATTATATGGTTTCCGCTGTACACTGTTGCTGTGTGTTTGACAAAGTAACAGAAGGGATATTCCATAGAAAGCTTTTTTTTAAATCTCAAACCTTTTCACTTTTTCTTCAAATTTATTAGGATTGAAAGGAGAGAGTTTAATTTGATAGCTTGGGCATAGAGATTTGAGGTAAGGGAGATAATGGGAAGCGTGGTCGAGAGGCTAAGTGCGGCTTGAGCTTGGCTACCTAGAAGGGGGCTCAAGGTTCGACACCCGGCTCGGGCAGAGTTGTGTTTACTGAGTGCCCAAAGGCAGCACGGGAAACCAACTCCTAGATACCCCCTCCCCCCACTGATCCACAAATGAGATTGGACCAAAGCGCTCTGAGCATGCTGTAAGCATGAAAGTAGCACTATATAAAAGCTATAATAATAAGAAGAATCAAAATTGTTTCCATCGGTGTGTGACCAAGAAATTTAAAGGGACGATTTTTTTTAAGTTGTTCAATTTTAATTTGAACTCGCAACTCCATGATGGAAGGCCGTTTTTTTTTTTAATCAGCCTAATTCTCTACACATGGCTTATCTCTCCTTAGCTTTTCATAGTAGGCCATAGTGTCTCTATATAAAACAAAATAATTAAAATGATTAATTGATTTGGTTTAATTTTTTTATTGATTCATGTTTTGTCAATGACAATAATTGTGCAAAGTTTCAACTTGATCTGAGAAAGGAAAGTGAGAGAATTAACATGTACAAGATTCCACCCAGACAGAGTTGATAAAAGCTTTGTAAAAACTTTAGGTGGAATAGATGTTAAAATTAAGTCATTAGGCTACAAGTATATAGCATAAGGTAAGGTAATGAAAACATTACACCAACATTAATGATAACATTTTCTTATGTTCTTTATTTAATATCTCTCATACAAAAATCTTTGTATTTAAAAGACAAATATTGTAGCAAATGTAGTGAAAATAGTCCACATAATAAATCAAAGACAAATACCTTAAGCTTTATTTGTACATTATAAAATATCAATATCTATGTTACAACAAAAACCTCAAAAGGATGAACTTGTTAAGAGATATTGTCAGTTTGGCATTTCTGATGTCCATTTTATTAGGAGATGACAAATCCAAAAAGTCAGATGGAGTTCATGTTCCTGCTGTAAATCTGGGACAAGTAAGAAAGACTGAGTCCTTAAGGGAAAAGATGGCCAATAAAAAAACACAACGTGAACTGGAAAAAAAACTCAGGTTATTTTTATTGTTTGTTTTTTATAATAAGACTAGCCATATGTTACCCGCGGCCCACTGGTCTTAATCTGCATATCACTGTCAATGTAGTCACTGAGAGTGTTTTGTAAACAATTAACAATTGAATGAAATAATAATGTTATAAATAAAACGAATGCGGAATGCATAAATGTAAAAATAGTATTAATGTAGCTAAAAAATTAGCTAATCGACATAAATTTAAATCTATTTTTTCAAATAAAAACATTTGCTTGTAGACCTACATATACTTCATTAAAACTGGAAATGAAAAGACTTTATTTGTACCAGTTTATCTATGGGGCAAATACATATATCTTGATGAAGACTGCTATATTAAAGAATGTATTTTTTTTTTAAATTATTATGTATAAAGTGCAAGTTATTAAGTAGATCTAGACTTTATTCAGTAAAATTATAGTCAATCGTATATTTTAGAGAGTAAAATATTGAACTTTCAATGATTTTTATCTAAAAATAAAGCAAAATAGAGTTTATTGAATTTATTAGTCAAAAGCCAACAATGTTTTTAATTTTATTTAGAGATAAAAGTTCCTGACCGCAATACGAGTTTCCTTGGTAAATACTGTAGGCGTGTAGGCGACAAAAAGCAATAAAATATATTTTAAAGTCAAATCGAACGCGTGAATGTAATTGTTTATATAAAATTGTTAGTTAAATTTTATGTAGCTCTGAATCTAGAATCTAAACAATTTCAATGCCACAGCAATCTAGTCAATAAATAAAAACTTTAAGCTTATTATAGTAAAAGACAATTAACACTGTGAGCTTGTATCGACTTAGATACATTAGCATCATTAGATGTAAGCGTGTTGACCTAGATACATTAGCTGTGTTTCGTACGTTGTTATCAGGTCTAAATGCGCATAAGTAAGTAAATCTGAAAGAAAAAAAAAGTAAATTAAAAATAAAGACTTAAAATTAAACCGAATTGGTAGTTGTAGTCTTAAATGCTATGAAAAATATGCAATGAAAAGTAAATTGTATTATGTAAGCAGTTTATTACTTTAATAATATGCATTTATAAAGCACGATTATGAGCTATGACGTTCATTTAATTTGTACCATTGCGCGACATGTAGGCCTAATAGTGCTGCAAGTTACGGAAAAGTATGTCAAAGACGTTTTAAGCCATTTACATTTAGAGCTAACGATTTTATGTAAAAAAAAAATTTTGTAAACTCAAATTTGAAGATTAATTTTCATTAAATAATGAAATGAATAGACACTTATATATATATGTTCATGTGTAAAAGTAAAAAAAGTTATGTTTTTCTTGAATGAGAACTAATTTAGACATAGTCATTTTCATCTGTGCGCATGCATGACCTCTCCCACTTGTGTAATCACAAAGTCATTCATGGCTTTGTGACCTACATTTATGAGATAGAATAGTTTAATAGAGTTGGTCAACTTTATTTTTTTGAGGGTCTTAAGTTTGTTTTAGGGCTACAATACATACACACACGTCTAAGTTAGTACCCATGGAACATTTCTGTCAAGTTTTGTCAAGATCTGTGAAAGGGTTTTGATTTCTATACGGGGACGTACATACATACATACGCCTTTCTTTTCCTTTTATATATTAGATGAATATACTATATATTTGCCTAAAGAGAATTTATTTGAAAATGTTTTCTACAAATTTTTTTTAAAACTTATTTACAGAACTGTAAAAGGATTGGGTGAGAGTGATAGTGAAGATGAAGATGCCTCTGCCTGGGTTTTAAAAAGCAGAAAACTGCAACAAGAGAAAGAGATGGCAGAAAAACGAGTAATTTTTTTTTTTTTTGTTATATGAAGATTGAGAAGTCTGTTAATGAAGACCAATGAACAAAATTTTCACTTAGTTTTATTATTGATGATATACTTGCATTTAATGCGGTGTGTGTTTAAATGAGATATCTATGTTAGGAATATGTATTTATTAGGAACATTTAAATAATGTGTCTGTGTTAGTAAAGCTAAATGCTGCATAGATCTGAGTAACAAAAATATTTCAAAAATTCATTTATCTTGATTCGATGACAAAACTTGTAGCATCCAGGGAGGCTTCTGTGCCTCTTCATGTAAGGTGAGGCTTGTATGAGCCTGGAATGTTCAATTGCAACTGTTTCATCTGGAGCCTGTGTGGATTGCTGTTTCTTTCTGTTCTGCCAAGACTGTGCCTTTCATGCCAGTTCTCATAATGTCTAAGAAATATGAAAGATTTAATAAAATATAAGTACATGTCCTCTAATTGTGAGTTGTTTCATTACCTTTTGTTTTCCTTGGTATCTAACCCATAGTTACTATTTTCAATTTTTCTTTTATGTTTAAGGCTAAAATGTTGGAAGAAATGGATGAAGATTTTGGCATTGGCAGTCTCGTTGAGCAGGAATTTAAAAAAGACAAGGTAAGGTTGTAAGGTTGTTTGTTTATTAGCTATCGTTTTACTAATATTTATAGTTTTATCTGTAACATTTTTAAGATTTTAAAAATTATTTGTACTAATTATATTATTTATATTATTTCTCGCTTTAGCGCTACACACAGCAAGATTTGCGAGGATTAAAAGTAGAGCACTCTCTAGAGAAGTTTGAGGAGGGAAGAAATGTAGTTCTCACCTTAAAGGACAAAGGTATTTATAAAAAGCTGTTCTTGACTGTTTGACTACACTGGAATAGTTATAGTTTCTTGAGCTACATTTTCTTGTGTAAGCTTATCAGCATTACTCAGATTATTTAATAGGATGATTCTTTTGCCTCACCATGCTTATTTGTTTTGGACTGCAGGAGTGCTGGATGAGGAAGAAGGTGATGTTTTGGTTAATGTCAACATCCAAGATGATGAAAGGGCTGAGAAGAACATTGAGAATAAGAAGAGCAAGCCAGACTACAAACCTTATGATGAGCCAGAATATGATGAATATGGCATGGTGAGTTGAGCGCGTACACTTATAATTACCAAGTACACGCAGTCATTTTAATGAACAATTTTTCATTTATTATGTTTAGAAATACTGTATGCTGTCAGGTTTTTTTAACCTAGAAAAATGTCTGTATCTTAGGATCCTACTAAATTTATGATACATACTTCTAGTCCAAAATAAGATAAGATAATTTTTATTGATGCAATAAAAAATATAGAAATTTTATATTTATATACTTAAGTTATTAATTCTGGGGAATTTTTCTTACCCATAGCTTGTCATTCCAATATCCTCTCTCATAGGAAAAGTTCACTTACTTTAAATAACAATTTATCCAAGAATAATGTGATCCACACCTAATTGTTTTTAAAAAAAAGAACAGATTTTATTTTTGAACAAATAGTTGTAATCTTTTAATGTCATTTGAGTTTTTGCCAGTTTTTGGAGTGGTAAGCCCAGCTGCCCTCGGTTAATCTACTTCCAACTCACTGCAGTTAATAGCTAAGGCTTGGCTTCTCCTATACACAGTCTATTGAGGACAAAAAGTTAGAACACACTTATAAAGACAATAAATATCATTAGTACCTAAAAAACATTCATTAGTTAATGTTTTTCAAGTGAAATACACATTTTTTTTTTCTTAACTTCAGTATGGAATCTTAAGATACATCTAAAACCAAAACCAATCTCTTTGAGTAATCCAAATAATAAGTATCACCATTACCTTCTACTTTTGTCTGCAGTTAAAACCCAGCAATCTTCTGTCTAAATATGATGAAGAAATTGACGGGGCTAAAAAGGAATCGTTTGTGTTGGGTGAGTAGATGTAACATTTCCTCATTCTCTTGTTGGTTGTTTAAGTCAGGTAATAAAACTCTATTGGAAGTCAGCCAGATAGCATTTGAAATAGGTTATTGTCTGAATAACACACCTACAATTGTGAAATAATGATGTATTAGGACCTAAAAGACAGCAACAAACTTCAGATACCTCCTTTGCAATGTGACTCTTTTTTACAATGCTTAATTCATTCCATCTTTTACACTTTTATTTTTCTCCTGCTTCCCAATTGCTGGATCAAGTTGAAGTTTTGCACAATAATTAATTGTCGGTGACAAAACATACAACAAAATAAACCTATTGATTAATCGGCTAATGGTAATTAATTAATTGTGTTATATACATGAAAAGGGGAGATGAACCTTGCAATATTTAGAGCTATGGCAGTGATAAAACATTGCTCTTCCTTCACTCATTTAAAAGCTTCTTTTTTTTTAAAGTATTTTCTTTCAGTTTCTTTGTTTCTCTTTTGCTCTTACTTGCTCCCAACTCTATACTCTCAAGTTCTCACAAGAAACAGCGCAAAAGACACAATTGAAGTTGGTTGCTAATTTATCCACTCCTATCAAATTAGCAACCACCTTCAACTTGGCTTCTTGGGCATTGGTTGTGTTATGTTGACTGCTCTAGCTTCTTTTTTATTTCCCATTGTAAAGCCTTCCATGAAAAAAAACAACACTTTTCTGATAGTTTGCTTCTAAATGTTATTAACAAGGGGGGATAATGCATTCATTTTTAAAAAATCTTTCTACAAAGCTAGAGAATGTAGTTTCTTAAGGCCTGATAAAGCTGAAAGGGGTTGCTAAACAAGACATAAGTCTGTGTCATAGCAGCTCTCTTCAACAGTGTCACAGCCTACTTCCTTTTCTTTCCACAGGCTCTGGGGGCTCCTATGATGCTGCACATGAAAAGCGAATGGCAGAAATCAGGCAGGCTCTGAGATCACAAGGGGTACAACTATTGCTAACTCCATGATGAAATTAAAATTTAATTAACTGAATTCAACTTTAGTTTATAGCTTTTTGTCAGAGTCTAGCCACTGTCATTTAATGTGTTGTTTTGTTTTTCTCATATTAGCAAAGTCTACAGATGGCCCCACCAACATTGTTGACAGAATATCTGACTCCAGAAGAAATGGTAAGAAATATTTTCTTTTGTCCTTCATCCTGATTTTTTTTATTGTAAGTTTAGCCAGTACAATGGTTTGTTGTGTCAGTTTGTCCATTCTGATAATAATGTTTTTAGTTTTCGTTTAGATCCCTATTGCAATGATTTGGTTTAATTTTTAGGTTGTTTATCATGATGATCTGTTTACAGTGTTAGTTTGCCCATTGAGGTGGTCTGTTCTGTATTTTTAGTTGTTGATTAGCATGATCAATGTAGACTAAACGAAATTTCATAATTTTGTTAAATAGACTAGAGGTGTTTATGTGTCACAAAATGTATATATATATATATATTTTGTTGTCCATCTCCTTCTTAAGCTAAGACGAGCGAAGTCCGAAATCTGTTGTTTTACTCATCAATGGCTGTGAAATTCTTATCCTTGTTCGGCAGATTTAAATTTGTGACATTAATAATGTTGCACATCTAACTCTGCCTCATTTTCCTTTTTTTTTTTTTTTAATTTCATTCAACTTCTCTCAATACTCATAGTAAGAAACTCCAAAACAAGGCCAGTTTTCACAATCAAAATTTATCAAAATTATCTAGATCTCTTTATTCAATATTGTAAGTTTGAAAAGATCAGCTGCTTTGAAAATTATATTACAAAATAGGCAGGCAGTGCAAGCGGTTTAAAAATATTCATTATTATTCATTGTTTTTTTTAATGTTTGTTTTAATATTGTAATGAATTTTAGGAGGCAGCCAAATTTAAGAAAGTCAAGAAGAAAGTGAGAAAATTCAGAACCAAAGCTATCCTGAAAGCAGATGATCTACTTCCACTTAGTGATGCAACATCAACTCAAGACTATGGGTCCAGGTAGAAAATGAGCAAACACTTAAACTTACCATCTTTGCGGCGCTGTATCATCATGTTGATAAGTTGATAATTATGTAGATAATGTGGCTGTGAACTTAAAAAAACTGGTTAGCACTATGAGATTATGTGCCTACTAGATCTAGATATTAGCTACTTTATACAACTAAGTTACTGAGTCAGCAGTATAAACACTCACTACAACTCTCATAACACCTGTCCTTTTATGTTGACCTTTAACTGGATAGATTTGTCTTTATCTTAACCCATTACTAATGTTCACTGAATGTATTCAAGCTAACCTGAACCTGTATATACTGTGACTTAAATGAACAAAAAAATAGTCCCTGCCTAATTTTTATCGTTAAAACCACTTCCAGAGATAATCTGCATAATTATCTTAAAATTTATTTCCACTTTAAATCATTAATACATTACATTTATTGTAAAATATAAAATGAGCAGCTGCATCTTACCAATAAAGCAATTATAAAATGTGAAACAGTATCTAACCAATAAAGCACTTTTAAACAGTCAATCTCAAAATAGTATCCTTTTAATTTTCTTATTATAAATTACTCCGTCTTAGACTCCACTCTTTAAATTGTAGATTATAAGCTTCATTAAAACCTTACAGCTCTGGTATAAATTTCTATTCTTACTAAGTAATTTTCAAGTTGAGTTTTAAAAAACAACTGTCTATTGTGTTTCAGATCACGAGGGCGAGGACGCATTGAGGTAGAGGACACAGAGGGATCTAATGATGGAGCAGAACAAAAGATGGACATTAAACAAGAAATAGTTGTTCAAGCAGAATCAGATTCATTACCAATCAAAACAGAACTGGAAGATTGTAAGTAGACAGTGGTGTTCCAAAACTTTGATGCACACTTTTGAAGACCTAAAAAAAAAAAAAATATAAAGTTGTTAAACCACTTTTAATAATAAGAAAAATAAACTGATACATTCAAATGACCATTCTTGTTTGATGATATAAAAAAAATTTTCTCACCAACCATTGAAATAAAAACTAAGAATAATACATAGACATAAAGATTTTTTTTGTAAACAAGGACATCTTTCTTTTTTTTTTTAAACTTGTCTTTTTGTTTGGTTTTAAAAATTGTAGATGTTTTGTTGTTTTGAATTGTTTTGATAGCGTGACTGACTTTTAAACGTATTCTTACTCTGTTGCTGTTTCAGCTGACCTGATTGGCCCAGATGAAGATCTGGCAGGTGTAGCTGTAGAGGAAGAAGATGTGCAGAATGAATTACAAGGAATGTTGGCTAGAGCACGCAAGTTGAAACTCAAAAAAGAGAGGCAGGCAGTAAGTGTGTTTTTGTTCAGCTGATTTGTAAATGTAACATCTAAACTCTTTTTTTATTTATTGCTTAAGATTTCTGTTGCCTTTTAAACGTTATCTACAACCTACTTTGTTGCTGATATTTTAATTTAATAAAAGGGATTTTTAAATAAAACTTGATTGAGAGTCA
>JADKLZ010000104.1:24933739-24946813 GCA_021533235.1 Biomphalaria straminea
GGACAAATATTAGGGGGTGTGCTAGAAGGCAAAGGTATGGGCTTGTAATGATGGCCAACTCAAAATTATTTTGAAATTTACTTCATCAGAAAAAAAAATGAACTGTTGTTATTTTGTTCTCAAATAGTTTGTTAGTGCTTCATATCCATTCAAACAAAAGAAAAGGGAGTTTTATTTGTCCAAACAAATGGAAATTCAGTTTGACCACCACTACAATTGTCCATCACAATTGTTGCAGAAAATGAGACGATGAAATATAGCTATTAATGAGATAATGAAATACAGCTATCCTATTGTTCTTATGAATAAATCAGTGAGACAATTAGAAATGACATAAAGCCATTACTAGTCTAATAAATGAATGGTTTCTCTCTCCTTATTTCATGTATGTTGCGCATGTAGCTTTTATTGAGGTGATTATTAGCATTAATGGGAATTGGTTTGTCTTCATTGTTGGTAATACTAACCAACAAAAAGCCCAAGATAAAAAAAAAATAGAAACATGCTTTTAAACAGGTGTTGATTTATTGAGGTGCACAACAGTCTTTGATTATTAACATTGATGAGAATTGATATTGCCCATCATAGAATCTATAAATACATTTCTAGCCATGCATATGATTCATTTTTGCATTTAATATTATAACATAGTCTTCATTTGAGTACATCCAAAAACAGATGGCATGTGGTCAAACCCCATGATGTCCCAACCAACTATCAAACATTGAAAAATGAAGCAAACAAAAGCTCAAATATCAAATTGCTTCTACTGACACAGTGGAGCACATTCATCATCAACTGACATACACACCCAAAGACATGGTACAATATAAGAAAAAGTGCAGGTAAAAAAATAAAGAAATTTACTCAAGGACAAAAAAAAAAGTAGCTTAAGCTGTAGTAAATATGGCACAATTTAGTGTCAAAATTATATCAAAATCAGCAGTCTTCTCCTTAACTTCAGGCTTAATTAATCAAAGATAGTACTCGATTGATTGTTGATAAGCTTTATTATTTATTTTTTTTAAAAATCTTGTGTTTTGTGAATGGATTTAACATTTAGAAATTTCATCTTTTTTTCTGTGATCATTCATAATTTTTTAAAACATTTTTTAACTATACATAGGCATAAAAAAATATATATTCTGATGGTACAGCCATTTTAGGCTCTCAAAAAAAGCTGGGGCACTGATATAGACATTTGTGACAAAAGTCTTGACAAAAACAAAAAATAAATATAAATAATGGTGAATTCTTTGAAGTATGAGAAGTATTTTCAAAGGCACATTTATGTGGAAAGATAGATTAGAAAGGAAACAGATACTCTTTTCACACAGAGCAAAGGAAATTAAACTTTGGCGGAGAAAAAAAAAAGATTAGAGAGTGGTCGACCAGTACATAACAAAACAAAAATAATACTGTGTCTAGCACAAAGCCTATGACATTATATTATATCTGTCTCTGTGGCATTTTACGTCTCGTGAGACGATCTTTTCCCTTTGCAACGTCTTGTATGGCTAAAGAGGCCAATCCTTGACACACAGCTGCGGTTGCAGGTTGGACATATAAAAACACCCGGCGGAGCTGCATTTTCAGCCTTCTTTCTGCTTCTGTTGTGTATGGCATCTGCAATCCGAGACCCTTATCTTATGCTATCTTTCCATGTGGATCTATCCAGTGCTACTTTTTCCCAGCTGCTAGTGTCGATTTTAAATAGCTTCATGTCACGTTTGCACACATCTGTATACCGTAAAAGTGGGCGGCCAGCGGCTCTCCTGCCTTCTATAAGATCGCCATATAGTATATCTTGTGGTAGTCTACCTACTGGCATTCTGCAAACGTGGCCGAGCCAGCCAAGGCGTCTGCTGCTGATAATAGAGCGGATGTCCTGGCACCCTGCTCTTTGTAGCACTTCCTCATTTGTTATCTTATCTTGCCACCTTATTTTTAAGATCCGCCTTAGGCATCGGAGGTGGAAGACATTCAGCTTTTTTTCCTGCCACGAGTATGTTGACCATGTTTCGCTTCCGTATAGCAAAGTGCTCATCACGCAGGTCCGGTAGACTAAGGCTTTAGTATTGTTAGTCAGCAATATGTTGTCCCACACTCTTTTCTGCAACCTTGACATGGTGCCCATTGCTTTGGCTATCCTATTGTTGATGTCTTTATCCAGTAGAGCATCGTTGGATATGATGGAGCCAAGATAGCAAAAGTGATCAACAATAAACCAAACTTAAATTATTATTTTTTTTACTTTTCAGCTAATGTTTACATTTAAAGTGTAGATAGTCAATGTCACTAGCATTGTTAGAATTCATTAAATAAATAAATTATAGGCAATTATAGCTTTTATATAGCACTACTTTCATGCTTATTACCATTAATTCACTTATCATGGCCAGCCAAGTTACTTGTAAAATAAAAAGATATGGGCTTGAATATCATAAAATGGTCACCATTCATCATCTACCTTTCATTTCTGAATTTCTCCTTAACACAATGTGCCATTTAAACTAATATTTACAAACAAAATCTAAATGTCCTGATGTTCACTATTTATCTAATGATTTTACAATTCTACCTGTTTCTTTGATCGCATTAAGCACTTGTTGATCACAGCTGTGTCTCTCAGTTCTCTCTCCTTTTCCTGTACATGTTGATAATTTCTGAAGAGAGATGTTTAACAGTTATTTCATGAATTGTCTCATTTAATTGCAAGAATGTAATTATTTACAGGGTGGGGCATAAAGATCTCCCACATTTAGAGTAGGCACTGCACAGGCTGTAGTGGCAGTAGAGAGGCATTTCCATTCAGTAGGCTAAGTTAAACCTTTTTTTATTTTTATAGCCATATATTTCATTTACACAGCCCATCATGTGGACCAATGAACATTGCAACTTTGACGCATATAATGAAAATAACCAATATGTAATAGTGATGCATTCAAGTCAGTCAAAATGCCTCTGTACTAGACCAGAATTTTTTGTTTAATCCATTAAAACAACACTGTTTTTTATTTACTTTTCAAAATATTAGCATTTTTTTTCTAAATAATTTGATCAATTCGGTCGATTCATTCAAAATATAGGAGATCTTTATGCCCGATACATGTAAACAAAATTATTTTAGGGTCTGAATAGCTAGATTTAAGTTTCTTTTAGCTTAAGTTATAAGGATATTATGTAACAAGCACAATAACATTCAAGTTTTAAGTCTTAACTTTCCCAATTAATAGTCACACACACATTCAAATTAAAATTGACATTTCAGTCCCCTTCTTCATAGTTTTCTGTGCAACTTTTGTTTTGGAAAAATGAATGTTTATATAATTTATATCATGTTTGCTTCTACATAGTCATTTTTATATTGACCATTCTTACATCTTTGAAAAAGCTATTACAAGGACATGGGTAAACAAAAAATTATTTTTAGATCAATGAAAATAAGTGAGACTACTAGATAGAGCTAGATCTATATTAAAATATAGATTTGTCAATGAAAGACATTTTTTTTTATATATAATCATTATGATTATGTGAATATACTCTAGAGCTGATGCCCACTGCAATTTGGTGGAAAGTGTCTTTTCACTTTATTTCCCAAAATGATTAAATCATCTTGATTTGAATCTCTGTCACTTTCTGTAAGAAAAAAGTCATTGTCATAATTTAAATAGAGAAATAAATTACAATGTTACAATATAATTTATATACGGTTAACTAACCTTCTTAATCTGATCCGTCCCTGCTTATTTACAATGAAGCAAAATAATATCATTGGAACAGAAAGACTGAGTATATTTTATAACAATATAATTTAAGTAGATTAAGTTCTGGATTCACTTGAGTTATTGAGTTTAAAGTTAATGAGTTAAAATTATGATCAATCATAATCAATCAAAAATGAAATATTAGTCGACACATTTCAATTTTCATAATCATTAATAATTTGTGACTTAGTCGACTTAGTCTTAGTCAGTTTGTGTGACTTAGATCTACTTCGTCAGACTCTAAATCTAAATTGACTAGATCTAGATCTAAAAAGTAAATTCTAAATTTAAATGGACTACCTAGCCTAGCCCTAGCCCTAGCCTAGGTCTAGCTAGTCTAGCATTGAAATTGAAGCAAGTCAGGCAAGTGACCTAGATTTAGATCTAGAGGCATTATGGTAATTATACTCAGTTAATTCCTAGAATTCTAGTCCTAGAGTCGTCTACAGTCTAGTCTAGTCACGTCTATTGCATACATTTGAAATAACAAATTTATTATACTACAAGTTTTTTTTGTTTGTTTGTTTGTTTTGCTTTTTTTTCACCAGGGGAAACAAATCTAAAATAAATAAATATTGTAGATATTAATTGCCCCCCTTGAATTAGCAGTAGAATTTGAAGATCTATTAAAACTATCATAAACATAAAGCGAAAATAATTTTAGGTGCATTTATTTCTTGAAAAATCTACTTTCTGAACTATATATATATCCAGGTCAAGATTTGTCTAACATTCTTTATCAGTAGATCTACATATATAATTATGAGAAGGCTTGTTAAAGCCCATAGCCCATATAACAAGTGATATAGATACTAAGATAGCTTATCAAAGTATAAAAATAAATAATAAAATAATACTAATAATAATATCTTTTCTTTGAGTCCGAATATTTATAATCTAATAAAATACTCAGAAAGACACAAATGATAAGCGCACATTCTTATTTCATATTTTAGGATAACATTTTTTTTTAACTGTTAACTTAGTGCTCCTTCTTCCCTCGTACTGGTTAATTATAGCATATAGATGGAATGGGTTGCCTGAAGTCTGAACCTGACAGGAAAACCAATTAATGACATGGCAAATTTTAAGTCCCTGATGGTTAATTGACTATAGATTGCAACATCGATGCCTACTCTCGATGTTTTTATCTTTTTTTTTTTTAATATCGATATATATTCTTAATTTTCGTCTAAAAAGAAACAAAATTAACAACTGAATCTCGAGCTAAAAGTCAGATTACTCAGATATTGAGATAATTATCTAGATATCTAGCTTTGGTGTGGGCACTGTTGACTAGCTGTAGCCCACTGTAGGCGTTTATTATTTATAGACCTATATTCTAAGCTATAACTATAGCTATCGATATATGGACTACAAACTAATAGATTATCTATCAGTAAAGCCTATAAATATTTTGATATGCGATTAGAGTATTAATTATGATCCATATTTCGTCTAGTATCTATCGAGATCTTCTAGAGAGCCTGTATAAGGTTATAGATCTATATCTGGTCTATTGACTGTTATTAGACAAAAAGTGATAAAATGAAATGCCTGATAAAACTTTTTGGAAATCTATCGATTATCAACTCTTGGCAGTTGTGACGTCATTTTGATGGCTAGCGCCCCCTCGATGAACATGAAAATTGTAATGGCGACCATGCAAATATGATAGAAGACAGCCTAGGATCACAACATAGCGGCCAACTAGGGCCCGGTTCAGGTGCATTAGGCATGGTTACTAAATCACAGCAAGATGATGGAATCAAACAGCGTCCCCAATATTCTATGCCGGGGATTCTTCACTTTCTTCAAACAGAATGGGCAAGATTCGAAATGGAGAGATCTCAGTGGGAAGTGGAAAGGGCTGAATTACAAGTGCGTAATGAAATGTACACTAACAACACACATAACTCTTAAGTTAATCCTTTTGCTTTCTCTAGAGATTAGTGTATATTACTGTATAGTATAGAACTAAAGAGTCTAGACATGATCTAGAATCTAGGCTAGCACTCGGTGGTTCTATCTATCAATCCATGCTCCTGTTACAGTGACAGTCAGTGTTACTAGATTTTACTAGATCTAGTAACTACTACTAACTAGTAACTAACTAGTACTTTAGACTTTAGTAGTAACTTAAAACTAGTCTCTAGAGTTAGAGTCTATAATGTATATAACTTTTATAATTAATCATTATATAGTCACATAGATGATAGTGGGTATAGTTACAGAGATACTTAATCACTAGCTAGGCAGTAAAAGTAAAATGAGTAAAGAGTTGACTACAGACTAGTAGTAGTAGTATAATCTTTAAAGTTTTAAAGGCCGCTAGCAACAATTTTCACGTTTGGATTTTTATAGCACCGTAACAGTCTGACCTATGAAAAAACTGATAGTATCTCTGGATTCCTCGTCCTTTTTTCTATAAAAATAATTCGGATTTAATGTGTCACTAGGCTTAGTTAAAATTAAAATATGAGGTCAAAGAGGTAGTTAAATGCAAGTGTTATTTTCCTCGAACGGATTTTTCGCCAGTTAGTAAGCTCGATCGGGTTGTTGGAAGGTTCAATCAGATCAAAGAAAATATATTTAAAAACATGTTTTAATCTTTAATTTTCACTATAAAGTCATTTTCTTTATAAATACTCTAGCGTAAGAACACCATCCATTGCACCATTTCCCACCCTCCACAACTTCAAATTGTCTCTTTTAGCTGATGAGCTGATAGACGTAAAAATAGCCCATTACCCAGTTCCGTCACTACCAGGTAGTAAAAAAGAATAATTCCACACCTCCTAAGTTTGACCTCACCATGAACTTAGCCTTAACAAGGAAAAGGGAATATGTGTCGGAAGTGAAGAAAAAAGGTGCATGCGCAGTAGCATATAGTAGTAAATATCAGGTGGCCGAGCCTTGCTCGGTTAAATAAAAGCCCTGCCCAGCCTGACTGTCGGACGGCTTGCCATCCTTCCATCCCAGTGGTGCTGCAGCCCGTGGTCTGCTTTGAGTTTTACACATCCCTTCATTCATATCTCTAAATGCGTTCTTGTTTGGAAAGAAATATTTTAGTGTTCTATGGTAAGCCTAGTGACGTAAGCAGCGTTTTTTCCGTTTACGTCATGGAAAACTTTCATTCATAAATTATTCTAACCAAAATTAATGGTCTGCTTTTAGTTTTACACATCCCTTCATTCATATCTCTAAATTTGCAAAGAAATATTTTAGAGTTCTACGGTAAGCCTAGTGACGTAAGCAGCGTTTTTCCCGTTTACGTCATGGAGAACTTTCATTCATAACTTTCATTCATAAATATATTGAAGCCAATATTAATTTTACAACGAGACATTTTATGTATCGAAATAACGGTCGAACTCGAGTTTTCCCGATGTGGCCAATGAGCTGAACATTTTTTTCTCACTAACATTTAGATACGTTGAAATTTTAAAGAAAATCGTTAGAGCCGTTTTCGAAATAGAAGAAATATATATACAAGAATTGCTCGCTTAAGAGTATAGGATTTGGTAAACGTTCAAATAAAAAAGTTTTAACAATAAAAAGTGAACTGCTTGAACCTCTCGACAAATTTGGGCTGCTCGAACTTCGCACTTTACTCTAGATATATTATCTTAATACTTAATGTATATTAATAAATATTATTATACTATTATTAGGCTACACTGATATAACTTTAGTACCGGTATAAAGATTTATAAAGTATTATATATATATATATATTCTTAAGAGTTTTTTTAAGTTTAGAGAGATCTAGATGTATCTAATGATCTAGAATATAGATAGACTGACACTACTGACAGTCATAGGCCATTTTAAAATATAAAACTGTAACCAAATTTTAATTTATTATTAAATATATAATTAATATAATTATATGAAATTTAATATATTTTTAATAAAATACTTTTAAAAAGATGAACTATGACAATGTCAATCATCTAGAATCTAGTGACAGTCATACTTGTTAATAAATGACTCTGCCAATACAATATAGGCCTACGAAAAAGTCCTGGAATTATATACACCACTTTCATTCACAAAATAGCATAGCTATGCTAGATGCTATTTTGTGAATGAAAATAGTGTGGATTTGGATACATCATTTTCCATTCACACCATGCTGCGCCATGGGATCTTCCCATTTACTTGTTATAAGTAAAGCAAATGTGTGAATTCATGAATAAAAAATTCTATTAATGGAGCTAAAAATGGCTAATTGACCTTAATTTACGCAATATTAAGAATAGAGTTGCACTCATGTAACAATGCTTTAGAAAAACAATTTGAATGTTAATTTGATTAAAATATGAAATGAATGGACTATAATTACTATGTTCATTTGCTAAAGCATAAAGCTATCTTTGCGAAGAGAAGTTCTATAATCTTAGAGTTGAATTCGAGTTTTAGATCTAGATCTAGGAATAGAGAGATGAGTTACCTTTCGTAATCATGTCTAATGAACGAATGTACGTAATTTGTGATATTAATTAAAGTACTTCTAAAGTCAAACCTGAGAGTAGACTCTATCTGTGTATTGTTGTTCTAGTTTCGGTAGTCTTACCATACAATAATCTGGAAATACTTTTAATATTATGACAAATTAAGAAGAAGAGAATAACATACACCATTTTCATTCACAAAATAGTGCGGATTTGGATACACCATTTTCCATTCACACCATGCTGCGCCATGGGATCTTCCCATTTACTTGTTTTTTGAACTTGTGACTTAGAGAATTATATATATAGATAGAGATCTAGTCTAGATTGGAGTATTAGAGGAGTCTAGCTTAGTTTAAATCCAAGTCTGATCTAAGTTGTGGTGACAAAAGTAGACTCTAAAGTTCATTTTCATTGATCAGTGGTGAATTGGTAGATGCTTAGAGACTAGAGTACAGATTTAACAAACATTCATTTCCTATTAGATCTTTTATTAAGAAGCCTTCCTTTTTTTCATAAATTCTTTCAACAAAACCAAGGTTAATGTTGGGTCAAGTTTAAAATGAACTGAAACTGTATACACTGTTCTCATTAATAATCAGATTAAAATTCCACACATTGTTATCATTATTTATTCATTCATATTGCTGCTTTGACTCTTTCTAAAAGCATATAATATATATGTATAAAAATTATTTGTATGAAGAACATAGGCACAGAAACTATATCTACTTACTAACTTAGGGTGAAATTTAATGGAGTGTTCCTAAAACTAAGTTAGTCTAGGTTTTGTTATAGATTATTAGTAGAAATCTATTAATGAAATTATCATATATTTATCGGCAGTCTGGTTGGTCTGCTTTTTTTTTTTTCAACACAAATCATGACTTACTAATTACATGTAGAACTTCTAAACCTCTTTACTCCCCAAACAAACTGACTTAGTTTACTTTGAAAGAAAATGTTTAAAAGGGATATTATATTCTAGAACATACTGTCAAGACAAATTTTGTCAGGTAAACAAGGGGGGGATCTGATTTTTTCGTTCTGAACGTATTCAGTTGAAATGTGAAAAAATTATGTTGTAAAAACATTATTCCTGAACTTCTGAACTTATTCAGTTAAAATGTGAAAGAATTTGTTGTAAAAACATTATTTTGGGTTTGAAACCTTCTCATCTATCTTCAGGCTGTTGAGTCTTTGTAAAAACAGGAACTTAGAATATATTATATTATTTATAAGTTATATATAAAAACTTTTTTAGCAATATCCAGCATTTTTACTGAAGAATAGGGGCCTGTGGTCATCTCCTCACCATTGTTTTCTAGAAAGAAATGCCAACAAAAAGTTTAATTTTGTTTTTCTAGTGCTGTCTCTATATCTCTCTTAACTCAAAATGTTGTTTTGAATTCATCTCTTTTTAGTATATTTGTTCCTCTTGCTTTCTTTATCTGCACATCTCTCACAGCTTACAGGCTTATTCTAATCTTCCACATTGAATATTTTTATTGTGTGATCTTAAATTATCTGTTTAAACATGGCATTTTAACCGAATCACCCCAATCATGTGGACCTGGTGACTGAGTGGTAATACCACTCGCTAGGCTTCTGGCATCTTCAGTAACCATTGGTCGTAGAATCACATTACCTTTACCAGTTTTTGCACTGCAGAAAGAAAGTGAATTTTCCCTGTATGTTCTGTTCCTAAAAGTACATGCAACTTAATGAAATGTATAATTTTTGGTGCTAGAAAATGCTTTCTTATTTAAATTGTCTAACATTCTTTTTAAAACAGCTTTTAGGGTATTCTTATTCTGTTATGTTTGATTTCTCTTTTCTAGGTTAATTAATATTTACTAATAAAATACATATGGAATGGCATTATAGGCTGTGATAATTTAAAATAAACTTTAAGGGGAAAAAATTTGTACTTTTCAGGCACGCATAGCATTTTTGCAAGGTGAGAGGAAAGGTCAAGAAAATTTGAAACAAGATTTAGTCAGGCGTATCAAAATGCTTGAGTATGCTTTGAAACAAGAAAGGTAACAAAGGTTATTTTTTTTAAAAAGTAAACATAATTGAGTAATACATAATTGATCCAAACTAATTGATACAACTAAGTTTAATATAATTTTTGTTTTTAAAAAAGTATTTAAAAAATATTTTCTTGTTCTTGTGTGTGATATTCCATGCAACAATACACCTATGAAAGCCAGTAAAACTATCTTCCTAAAACCAAAATAGTGAAGCAAATAAAAACAAACTTTGGAATGTGAAATTTTATTAGTAATTACTGAATTTCTTAAAGGATATGTTCATGTGTATGTTAAAGTTGTCAACAAGCACATTTTGATCTTACCAAAATCTATTTTTTTTTTTTTTTTTTTTTAGAGGTGTGAGGGTATAATAGATAATTGCACATAGCATGAATAGTGTTTTACTCATATTTCTGTCATATATTTGTAAGTCTTTGATTTGTTTTTAGAAGAAAAAAATTTATTGTTCCTTGGAATCTCATAGAAACTATTATTATGAATGTATTTACTTAGTAATGGCTGTCACTCATCATACCTTTCCCTTGTTGTCATTTATTAATTTGAGTCCTTTTCTGCCTTTGAAAATGACAGGATGTAACTCAGTTTTTCTCACATAACATTTTGTGTATTCTGCCAGAGCCAAATATCATAAATTAAAATATGGAACAGACTTGAACCCAGAAGATCTCAAACCACCTTCATTTGACAAAGATAATAAAGGTATTTCTACCTAATTACTATTTACAGAAAAAAAAAAGTTTATGCTCTTTGATTTAGTCAAATGTTAGGTAATGATTTTTCTTTTACATAAAACTGACAAAAAAATCATTTCAGAAGATCAAATTGATGGGGAAATTTCCTTGTCAACTTCTTCTGGAACCAGTAATGCAACATGGCGACAAGGAAGGCAGCTTTTACGACAGTGAGTGAAAAAAATAAATTGATGGGGTGGGGGATACTTTATAAATTATCAAAAATTACAAATGTATTTTAAAAATCTTTTTCTTTTTTTTTTTTTAATTTTGATAGTTTTTTTAATTAGTGCCTTTAAAAAATTTTGCTCAAAAAATGGTTTTATTTTTCTTAGGTACTTGCAAGAAATAGGTTACACAGACACCATAATAGATGTGCGTTCTGCTCGTGTGAGGTCTTTGCTCGGCCTTCAGACACAGACAGGTGACAGTGATGCAGACATCTCACAGTCTGTGCTTGTTAATGGAGAAAATCAAGCCAATAAGCGAGATAATCAGGGGAAAAGGTATTTTAAATAAATGCAAATATTTTTGTGGAAAATGTA
Organism: Biomphalaria straminea; assembly: GCA_021533235.1. Classification (NCBI taxonomy): domain Eukaryota; kingdom Metazoa; phylum Mollusca; class Gastropoda; family Planorbidae; genus Biomphalaria; species Biomphalaria straminea. The sequence continues at coordinate 24,945,300 of JADKLZ010000104.1, forward strand.
TAAATACTAAACAGGAAGTATCATGGGGTAAAGTATTTATGTCTAGCTCGACTATATTTTGATATCATCCCAAAATTGTGATTTAATGTCATTTTTTTTGTGTCTTATGAATTAAAATATTTTCTTTCATTGCAGGGCCGGTTTGAAAAAATTGAGCAATATGGCCACAGACAGTGCATTGATTGATGCAGAGAATGCTGTTATGACCACTTTTGATTTTTTGAACTCTGGTAATGTTGTCGAAGATGACGATGATCTGAGGCAAGTTCTTTTTTTTTTGTTATCAAATGGCTGGCTGCTATTTTAAGAAAGAAAACTAATTAATAAATTTCAATTTTAAAGCTTTTAAATTGTACAATCTTTGATAATCACATAAAGATGTAATGATTTTGTTTTTATAGTGATGAAAATGAAGACGGAATGGCTGCAGATGATGAAGCTGAAGAAAGATTAGAAAGAAAAGGAATAAAACTCAAGGTTTTTAAATTTTACTTGACAACCCAATTTAAGTTACTTGGAACAACCTGACTAGTCTAAAAATATGCCTTTTTATTTAAATATTTTATCACAAAACAATACAGCGTCTGTACAATTCAAACTTTGCATAACTGATATCCATCCTGTATTGACTTGTTTATCCTATACCTGAATGTTAACTATTCTGTACTTATCTGTCCTGTATTTGACTTATCCATCTTTTACTTGACAGTATTTATCCTGTTGTTTGGTGCTTGACTTATCGATCCTGTCATCCTACTTATCCATGCTGAGCTTGACATTCATCCTGCTCTTGACTGTTATTTATCCTGTACTATTATCAATATTAAGTTACTCTTGTTTTAAAGAATTAAAATATAAAATAATAGAAAAATTGATGCTATTTTGCATTGAAATGTTAGACTCTTAACAAATTTCTCCATTGTCTTGACATGTTTTTTTTATTATTGTCGCAAGAACGCTAAAAAAAACTTTTTTTGATGCAAATATTTCAAGACAAGCCTAAGTACTATTTACTGATGCACAATTTTTTTTTATGAAAAAAATGTTGCCTTATCATGTGGACTTTTTAAGTTTGTAATTAATTTAGCTTGTTAAAAATTGTATTCTTAAACCTTCAAGGATTCTAACATTTCTAATATAACTATAAGCGAATGCAACTAACATGATTGCACATGTTTGTTTAAAGAATGAGTCCAATGAAGGTCTAGATGATACAGACCCTGATACAGTAGAAGCACTTGCAGAATTTCATTTCCTAGAAACAGAAATTGGTGGAGTGTCGGGTGAGTATCTGTTTTCAGACAACTTGTTTCCAGCCATCACATTTCTTTGACATTATGAAATTAACAACTTTTTTTTTTCTTCATGATACACTGACCTTGTGTTGTAATGCCTTTAAAGTCATTTTTGTGTGAATGATTTGCAAGAACATCTATACATAAAATATAAAGAAAGAAAAAAAATGTTGAAAACCTTTTTTTTTTTAAATCACACTGACTATTGCTTTGTCCCAG
>JADKLZ010000104.1:24946913-24958616 GCA_021533235.1 Biomphalaria straminea
AAAGTTTCCTTTGTCAATTTGTTTTCTTGCATATCTTTGTCTTGTACGCTACTTGTGTGACATTTATTGTGCTGCATAAACCATTCTATCTATGCTCATATTTCACCTGTGTGTTTGTAGTCTTTGGTTTTACAGTGATGTTAAAAAAAAAAATTCTAGAATAATGAAGTATTCTGATAGGATTGTGCGTTTGGAAAAAAAGATAGAGAGTTTGTTTTTTTTTATCGTAGGTTTAATATGTTTTTAACATCACTGGAAATCCTGTGTAATTGCACAGATACTGAATAATATCCTTCAGATAGTTAATATAGAGTTAATCACTTTGCACTTAGGAGTAGGCCTTCTAGAATGTGCTGTAACTTTTTCCTTTCAAACATTTTATGTGTGATAGTCAATTAAAAATTATTTCAACAATTTGTTTTTATTCCACAATGTTTATGGTAAATCAAAAAATTGAATAAGACTAAATGAGAATATTTTTTTTTGAGTACTATTTTTGTTTCTAGCGAGGAATGCTTATTCCTGGAGTAGATTTAAGTAATGGTTAACTAAAAGCAAGAATCCATTTCCATTTCAATGTGCACCTGTCATCTTGTCACATTGTCTTAGTGTGTTCTTTTTATTGTAAATGGTGTCACACAAACAGAGAAGCACGACACCTCTTCCACTGAGGATGAGGAGTGGGTGGTGGATCAACGTCATATATCTGAACTGAAAGAACAGTATAAGAAGGAGAGGAAGGGAAAGAAAACTAGTAAGTGTTGTGACCGTGTTATTAGACACCCCCCCATTGCTTTGTTGTATGTATCATGTCTCCACTGGGGCCTGATATTATTACAAATGTAGCAGGGAATGATGTGTGCAAAATGAACATTTTGGTTCACCTTTCCCTCTTCTGTTGTTTATTTTTTAGTTCTTGACTCTGTCTAATTACTTTAGAAAGATGGACATTTCAAAAAGACATGCTTTAAACATTTGTGTTGTCCAAACTGTAACCAGCCATATAGTGAACAAAAAAAGTTATCTTAGCATGTACTGGAAATGGCTAACTGCCACAAGCCCAGTGACAATTCCCTTTTAGTGACTCAAATTTGTTTAACCATGTAGTCTGTAGTGAGATTGACTTACAAGTCATTGTGTTTACTAAACACTCAAATCATTTCATTAAACATGATATTTAGTATTTAGATTGGTGGGGTTTCATTTTAACTAGTGCTAAAAAAAAATTTTGTATTGTGCATTTTTGAGATTTGTACTTTTTTTTTTTTTTTTTTTGTATTAAATAATCAGTATTTCAATTTATTTTTTGTTTGTTTATCTCGGAAGGGTAGTTTATGGCTTTTTTTTTTTGCATGATTGAACAATAAAACAATTATTTAATTATTTTTTTTTTTTAAATTTCCACTTTACAAAATTTTCATTATTTTGGTATAAAAGTGTTCAGTTTTTTAGTTAGTAATGACTCTTTCGTTAGTGTATCTGAAAATTGACTTAATGTGAAATGTGAATGCTTTGTGTTGCATGTTGGGCTTACCCTAGTCTATGTTGTAGTCTTATTGCTCTTTGTTGTGTGGCCTCTGTGCCTTACAGGGCCAACTCGGCATGCCCTACAGGCCATGCTGGCCAGTTTAGGCAGTAATGATGACATTTCGGTGGACAACACACACATGCAGTCTGGCGAGGACAGGGATGACGGTAGGACTGACTCCTCAAAGCTCTTCACATAACCTCTTGTAGCCAAGCCACTAAACAAAATAGTTTTCTTTTCGCTTTGCTTAACATCCCTTTGGATACATTGTATTCATCACATCCAAAGTTTTTTTTTTTTTTTTTTTATTTAATAAATGTATTTATTATAACATAAATTTGCAAAAAAAAAAAAAAAAAAAGGCATTTACAATATTTTTTGTTTTGTATACAATTTTTTTAATTTTAAAAAATTTTTTTTCCCTTTTGTTTTTTAATTTTTGGTTTTTTTTTTTTTTTTTTTTTACTTTACTGACTTAATATCAAATGCTTAATCTTGCACCAGCTGGTTTTGAGAAAATATTTTACACCCAATTCACTGTTCCTGCTTTTACATAATAGGTTTTATTAATGCAACTTTTTATTAATTATACTTGATGGTTTTGGGTTTCATTTTATTCTGGTGATGTAAAATATATATATATATTGAATTTTTTTTATTTTATAGCTTTTTTTTATACTTTTGCTGGCTATTTCATTCATTCATTACTTTTCTGTAATGTAACCAATATACCTTTTACAACATGTTCATAGCAAATGGTATTATTTTGCTTAAATTAGCGCACAGTATAGCATGTCTGTGTTTATGTTTATCAAAGATAAAGTAACTAGAAATTCTTCTTATTAAGGATTAGTAATAACTTTTTAAAAAATCAATTATAATTTTGAGTATAAATGAATGAAAACTATGACTAACTCTATGATATACTTTGAAACGTGTGTGTGTTATCTAATTGTTCACAACTCTCCTTAGATGTTCCCTCTGGTGGTCAAATAAGCTACGCAAGGAAACCAATGATGGGGATGCAAGATGACGAGGAAAACATTGACGGTGGGCTTGGCCTTGGTGAATTGGCAGGGCTAACCGTTAATAATGAAGCTGACCCCATGAATTATGATGTGAGTGTAGTATTAGTTTCAGTGTCATTCAACTCTTCAGTTCTTATGTAGTTCTTCTGTTGATTAAAAATGTCCGTCTCCTCAGATATCTGCCCCTAAAGAAGTGTACAGAAAAACATGGAATGCTAAATACACTTTAAGAAGGTATTTTTGTTTTTTTACATTTACAGACCTGCATATTATGCAAATATGCATTTAATCCATTGTGTTGCACATTTGGCATCCTTTTTTTTTTTCCTTTATAGAGGTCATTCGAAGCCATCCTATTACTACAGTAGTAGAAATTAATATAAATTAATCTAGTATTAGTAATAGTTTTACTTGGTTACAAGTAGATCTAGATCTTGTCTTTAGAGCTCTGCTACTACTCTAGATCTATTCTATATCAGATTAAGATTCTAAATTTATTAGTTACAGTTGTTACATACACAGATTTGTTGTCCTGTAATAATTTTAAAAAGGGAAATCGTCTTCTCTAATATATATATATCTAGATCTTAATATAATGGTTCTTTTTGTTAGTTTTTAAATCATATATATATATATAAATTATATTAATATATATATATATATATATATCTTACACTTGACAAAATAGTTGACTTCACAAGTGTTGCACATTCTGACGCCAAAATAATGCCATTATGACCTGCACACTGTCCTTAATCTAACCCTGGTTTCAGTCTGAACATTGTACAAAGTCTATTTTCCAGTGGACCATATTAATTGTATGCCTACTTGTACAATTTTGTCACTAGTTCATGTTTTTGTAACTTATTTTTTATAGCCATTTTGATGGTGTTCGAGCTCTTGCATTTCATCCTGTGGAACCTGTCTTGTTAACAGCTTCTGAAGACCACACATTAAAATTATGGAACCTTCAGAAAACAGTGCCAGCTAAAAAGTGAGCTATGTTTAGCAATTCTTTTCACCTTAAAATTATATATATACAAACCTAGATATGGGTACCTTTAATTATTTGGACAAGTGGCCAATACAGAATTGATTATAGATAAGATAAAGAATTTTAAACATTTTTTTCAGAGCTGCTTCATTAGATGTTGAGCCTGTGTACACATTTCGTGCTCATGTGGGACCAGTGCTTAGTTTAGCTGTGAGTCCCTCAGGGGAGCAATGTTACAGTGGTGGCATGGACACAACAATCAGATGTTGGAATATACCCAAGTCTGACATTGACCCATATGACTCTTTTGGTGGGTGCTAGCAGATTGATTGCTTGGTTGTATAGTTTATTTTGTTTTGATAATACTGTCAATGCATATTAGTTGGTATAAAGTAGCTGATAACATTGCCTTGTTGAAAAACCTAATGACTGTTTGTGAGCAGTATATTGATATTTTTGTGCCTCAGGACAAGTGCATTTCTCCAGATATTGTTGACATTTTTCTTGCTGACTTCAGGTTTTCCCAATCATCTTCTACTCTCTGCCTCTTTTATTATGCAAATATAATATAACATCTGATAACAAAAAAAAAGTTATTAAAGTTTAAACATAATAGGGTAGTGAAATACAAATCAGAAAAATAGATAACAAAATGTGGGACATAATTACAGAGATAAAGAGTTAATAAATCTTTTTTTTTTTTAATTAATTTTGTAATGGGAAAGTGCTACTAAACCTGAAATCATCACTACAATTACAACATTAGTTATCAAAGCAAGTCATGTGATGATCACAAGTAGAAATATCCATGAGCAGTTGTATGCCATCAAAAAATAAATCTGTTGGACTTGCATTTAAACCTTCAACCTTTAGCATCCATCCCAGTGGCGCTACAACCTATGGAGGGCTCTGGCCTGCTTGCACACATCCATTCAGATCTCTCCTGGGCCTTTCGTCTCCACGCCATAACCCCAAGCTGTTACAGATCTGCTTCCACATCATCAATCCATCGCATCTGGGGTCTGCCTTTGGGTCTCCTGCCTTTTGGTTTTTGACGGTATACGATTTTCGCTCCTCTGTTATCTGACATTCTTTAGTAATGTAAGAAAAAAAAAAGTTACATAAAAAAAGGGACATGATAAGACCATCCTGATGAAGTAAGAACAATAGTATCTAATATGCATCTTTTTAAAAAAATATTTTTAACCAATGTTTGTACACGTTTTTTTTTATTATTTTATTTTAAAAAACTATTTCTTTGACAGATCCGAATGTTTTATCTGATACACTTGAGGCTCACACAGATGCAGTATGGGGATTGTCAATACACAGTTCTAAAAACCAGCTACTGTCCTGCTCAGCTGATGGAACTGTCAGGCTATGGAGTCCTGGAAACAAGTCTCCTCTACTTAATACATTTATTGTAGAATCAGGTAATTAGGAAAACAAAGAAGAAAATGAAACAACCTAAATAAATCAAAGAATAATGCCTTTATTTGCTGTAATGAATGTACTGTTTTTTGTTTTTTTTTTCAGAAGAAGGTGTTCCAACATCTGTGGACTTTGTACGTTGTGACCCAAGCCAAATGGTTGCTAGCTATACCTCCTCTAATACTTACATATTTGATATTGAAACTGGTAAACAGGTTCTAATGCTAGAAACAAAAATTAACTCAGGTACACAGTATAATATTTTGTTGCTCTTTTTTTTTTTTTTACTTTACTGTACAAACTTCAAATAGCTTCCTGGTTTAAAGATTATTTTTCGATTTAAGTTTAAACACATCCATCTTTCAGAAGAACACAACTGACTTTCATTGAAAAGTAATGAATGTCATACCTTTTAACTATAAAGTATTGACCTACTATATTACATTTAATTTTTCTTTAATTAAAAGTTTATATTGTCAAGTGTTTCTTTTTTTAAATGAAATTTCCATTAATGTGGACCAATAATGTTATCTTAGTTTTATCTCAGACTAACAAAGTCTTGCCTATTATAAAGTATTATTGTCTTTTTTAATTTTCAGACTCAAGTGGTAGTAATCAAATTAACCGAGTTATTAATCATCCAACCTTGCCAATATCGATAACAGCCCATGAAGACCGGCACATACGATTCTTTGATAATAACACAGGTGCTGACTCACTCATTTCTAGACCCACTCATTTCTAATGTAATCCACATATAACTAAATATAATAACATTACAAAGTTATCTGTTCTTTGATAGTTTAATTTGACCTTAATTGTTTTATTTTTATATTTAAAATCAAACCTTCATTTGTAAAGAATTTATGTTTATTAAACAAAATTTTGTGTTTCTTTTTTTCATCCAGGAAAACTAATTCATTCAATGGTAGCACATTTAGATTCCGTTACAAGTTTGGCCATAGATCCCAATGGCCTGTATCTTTTATCAGGGAGTAAGTGCTTTCTTTTACTGCTTGTATGTATGGCTAAAGCAATTTATCTCAGCCCACTTACTATCTCACAGCTGTTTAAAATTGTCTTTTTCTTTTCAGGTCATGATTGTTCTATTAGGCTTTGGAATTTAGACAGTAAAACGTGTGTTCAAGAAATTACCTCACATCGCAAAAAGTTTGAGGAATCCATTCACGATGTTGCCTTCCACCCACAGAAACCATACATAGCTAGTGCTGGTGCTGATGCCCTGGCTAAAGTGTTTGTATGATGTGTCCTAGTATTTAATCTAGTCTAATTTAAACAAATCATTTCTCATAGGGAGGTGTCCCGCAAGCAATTCCTAACTCTAGTGTGCGTGCTGTTGTGTACTGAACAAGGCAATAGACAAATTGTTTTAAAATGACATCACTCAATGATTTTTTTTAAGTTGTTTTTTTAGATCTTGTGGTGGGAAAGCTTATTTCAAGAAAGACAGGGTTCAGATAGGTTTTTTTTTTTCTAATGTAAAATTTGTATTCAGATCTGAAAAAAATCAATCTATTACCTTTTATTTAAACCTATGAGAGACAATCCAGCACCGTGTTATTTATAGTGAATTATATGGATGATAATTTCATTAGTTATTAAGCTCTCTAAATTACAAGACAAGTAAACATAAAATTGTAAAGCTTTTTTTTTTCTCTTTAAAACTAGGTTCCAAGGGCCTTTGTTATTTCTCAGGCTTCTTTTTTTTTCTTTAACTCCCTCTTCATTATTCTTTTCAAGAATGTGACACTTAAACAATGGTAAAATCAAATTTCTCCCTCATTGGGCATGGCATAAAAATGTTGGTCCCTTAAGTTAAAACCAGCTGAGAGTATGGATCCTTTTAGGGCACCTGTTAAAAATTGATATAAACTCATCAGGGAAATCATAAATGGTGCCATGAGTTGAAATGTAGGAATCAGTGTATTAGATACCAGACTCCAAATCAAGTCTGAGTAATGTCTCCTTATATGTGAGTAAGCCAAGTACTTGGGGCTTTGATTTGATGATTTACTCTCTCTATTTATACATATCTTTATATATATATATCCATTGTCTTGTTTTGTTTTTTTTATTTGACTGGAGCTTGTTCACATGGAGTTGGGAAGTCAGATTTTGGGAATACTGTGGCATTCTTAACCCAGTCCATTAATAACACTATTTTACATTGAATGTACAAGTCATAATTGCCTCATTGCTTATAACTCCTGTTAGGATTGTTTTAGAGTACTGGTATATCATTACATACAGTTACATTTGTCCTGGTTTTTTTTTTTTTCAAGAGTAATGGAACATACATTCATATCTAAACTAAACCTTGATAACAGAAATCTAGCTGGAATTAGTGATGTCTTACGGTGACTATATCTAAAAGGGATTGGCTTTCAGACAGCTGACAGACGATCTACTACTCCAGCCTATTATTTATTAAATTGTTGAAGAACTAAACAAAGATTGATACAAGAGATCCTTTGAAATGACTTAAATCACATTTAGTATCTAGTTTGAGAACATCCTTCATTTCATGACGTGTCTGTTATAGACCAGTTTTACTTCTATAATGTGATCATTTGTAGTTGGTTGTTTTTATTATTTTGCTGTTTTACTGAAATAGTATTGCATCATGAAATTCCTTAACTGTGTGTAAATATAAATGTACACTTTCCATGAGGCTTGATGTTTTTGTACATTTGATGTTAGGTATGTATCAGACACATACTGACCAGCTCTTGACTAGTGACGCAGACAAAGTGCACTCTGTTAGAAATTGTGTTTTCTCTCCTAAGTAATTGCAATATAATCTAAATATATTCCTATGTAAATTCAAGTTCTATAATCCTATTTAAATTAACACCAACGTGTAGTGCATATTAACTGCCCAATTAACAGGGAATTATGTAGATAACATTTCAGGGAACTCTTGTATCTCTATATACTAGCCAAGGAAAACTGTGTATTGGAACTCATCTGTATTTTTGTGTTGACTGCTATTGTACAGAAGTAGAGAACTAAACCCTGGGCTGAACATTGTACTTGATGTTGCCACCATGTTAATGGTTGTTTTTATTGATCAAATTGGTAGAGTCTATCCTTCTGGGGAACTAGTGAAACAAAAGCAGTATTTTGTTTACACATTCAGCAGTTCAAACTTAACACTATCTGGTATGAAAACTAGTGTTGATTGTAATTGATCAACCTAGGGAATGGGGAATGGTACAAGGGGGAGAAGTAGACAACAGTTGTAGATTTGAGTCTGGCACAAAAGTTTGTTGATCCTGATATAGACAGAGCAACATATTTATTTGAGCCTAACAAATGGGCACACCTCCTAATTCAATCTATAATACATAGTTCTATTCTTATTCTGTGCGCTGTATGTGATCAGAATACGTACTGATTATTTTTTATTTCAAATCCCCTTTTAAAATTGTATTATAATGAATAAAGAACTTTGACGGCAAGTGTGTAGCTCTTTGAATACGGAAATTAAAACAGCAGGTGCTGGCGATGATGTAAATTATTTCTGAGTACTATTATTTGGTTTGTTTCTTGTACATTCAACTCCATTATTTTAATGTTGCATGATAACTTTTTCTTTTTTTTTTAAATGTTGCAACTATTGCTGGGTGTTTTTGGTTGAAGCAGCAGAATTGGAGGCGTTGTATTTTTAATAGATATGTGTATAAGTGCAGTTCTGATAGTATAAACAGAATAAGTCTCTATAGACTTGTAAAATGGCTGTTGAAGTATATACAGTATATTTTGTTGTTTCTTTACTGGTGGTCATACTTACCCTTAAATAGTAGTAGTAAACAGCTTTGATTTCAATGAAACGATCGTTTGGGATTTTCATCTCCATTACTTTCTGTTAATCTAATCATTATTTCTCTCCAATTGGTGGGGTCAGTTATTTGAAACTTAGTATTGGCTTGAATGTTGTTTGGGCCAGTAGCAGACTTCTAGTTACGTAAGACCACGGTTTCAAACAATGCGCTGTACTTTAAAACCTGAACAAATTCAAGTTGTTTATCTTTTGTGAAGTGTATGCCTGTGTAAGGAAGGTTTCGGAAATTACATGTGCAGTTCTAGTTGGCAATGCTGTCCTTTAGGTTGTGCATGTAGTAGTTGTATGATTGAGACATTTGTGTTTCTAGGATAGTCTTCTGATATTTTTTTTTACATTATGGTTTGATATAGTCAGTTTTTTTTTTTTTTGTTTATGTTGTTTTTACTTTTGACCTATAAACTATTATATATTTGTACATTAATGTTGACTCCTAATGAAATAAAACAAAATAATGCTTCATCAATCATTTTTTTTTTAGAAATTCCTTAAAACAATTTGTACATGTAACTTGTGTTTTGACCAAAACATGCTTCCTGTACTAAATCATTGACTGAAGCTCATTTAAGTGCTTTCATCTCTCTGTTCATTGTTCTCATTACAAGTAATATGGTGAATTATTCCCTTTTACATGACCACACATTAAGAAAAAAGGCATGATGCCACAGAATATATAGTAGATGTTACCTGTTAATGTTATATGAAAGAAAAGTTGTTGTTTTTTTTACTTGGTTTGTTCAAAATGAACATGATTCACAATCCCATTTTAAAATGTAATGAAATCATTTCTTGGTACACTTGTGTATGTTTGTAGTGATACTTAAGTGTTAAACAATTCAGACACCATTATTCAATTTTAGATAATACAATTTTCTTTTTCTAGTTTTATTTTCTAATGTGGCAGACATTTGACATGAATCTACAGCCTGCTAGAGGCCTGTGTAAGCACTGAAAGCCCATTGCATGGTCCAGCCTGCTAGAGGCCTGTGTAAGCACTGAAAGCCCATTGCATGCTCCAGCCTGTTGTACATGACTGGTGGACTGTAATAGGAAAAGCAATGTTGTGGTCATGTGGTTAGTGTTAGAGCATCATCTATGCATTCCTCCTTTTTTTTTTCTTCCCACAATCAAGCTCATCTCATTGGCACTGTGGAGGTGATAGCTAGCAGCAGAAATAGCATAATGGCAATACTTTCCCCGCTTTGTGGGGTAGTTCTAAGTGTCTGGCTAAACATTTGGATTTCTTTGGGGGACTTGCTGTCAGGTTTTATGAGAAGTTGTGCAATTCTTTGTTTTTCTGCTGATGCAAAAGAAAGTAAATAAAGCAAATTGATACATGATATGGATGTAGTATATGTGATGATTTATGAATTCAATGCAAATCTCATTAGCCCAATTATTTTTTTTTTATAAAGCATATACCAACTTACACAACCTGTTTAACTTTACACATTTTGTACACATTATTTCTGGATCAAGTGGAAACTTGGTACAATTACCCATTGTTCCTAACAATCAATCAACAAATTAAACAAATGATTAATTATTTTGAAAAAAAGGAAATAAATATTATGGTATTGAGAGATATGCTTTAAAAGTAGCGGTTATTTCCTTATATAGGATTTAAAAAAAAACATTGTTAGTTTCTACTTAGAAATTTTTATTTGTTTTGGACATTATAGCTTAGCTATACACTAGTGATCTAAAAAATTACAAATTATTACACTTAAAAAAAAAAATAATGCATAATTTTGACAGCAATTACAGTCACTCTTGTGCCGCTATTTTATAATGAGCTGTGTAAAACAGCTTAGTTCTATATGCCTGTAAGAAAAGATTTGAATTATTATTGTTTTTGTTTTGAAGGATGAGAGTAGTTAAATGATCCTCTAAAATATGAGATCAATTCAGTTAACATAAAGTCTCTAAGTAATGCATATAATTTGTTTTTAAATGTGATCATCTTGAGTTTCAAATTAGATCAAAGAAATTATTACACTCAACTTAAAGCCAACTGAATTAAAGAGAGATGTGATAGTTTATATTTCATGACCTAACTATTTTGTTTTATTTGTACAACCCAACCAGACAGAAAATGTTAAATATTTCATAAAATAGGTCAGGTTTTGTTTTTTCACAGATACATTGTTTAATTACTAGGGTACTTAATTAAAAGAGTTTTAATAAATACATTTAATTTTTAATGAAGATACGACCCTTTGAAATATAGTACACATCAGATAGTACTCTTTAGTAACATTTACTTTTTAATTGTATAAAATTAAAGTTATGTTTACAAACACTCACTCCAGTATTAACATACAAAGCATTTTGAAACTAAAAAAAAATATATATGAATTAGTGATTTGTTCACATTGTAAATTATAATTGATCTCAAAAACTTTCTAGAGCCATTTTTGTCTGTTCCCATGTGGAGGTGAGGTCTATATTTAGGGTTTAAGCTTGTCTTTTTGAGGTCCCTTTCAAGAAAATGACATTTCTGGGAGTTACAAACTAGCCCACTTGTAGAATCATTATCCGTTAATAAATGAACAAAGTCAAATCTTTTGACACGTTTATTCTTGATGTTATTAATTTGTTTTCCAGAAAGAGTCCCTCTTTTTGATATTCATTTTACTCCGCCAAGGTATGGATTAGAATGTTAGACTAGGTATTGTTAGGACTTGCAGTGGCATCATTGTAGCAGCATCATGTATAGCCTTGAAGTCAAATCCCTTCAATTTGTATTATCTGGAAGTAATAAAACACATGTCTAATATAGTCGTGCTTTTAGTCTTGTTGATTTGAGTGCAAGTAGCTCGCTTTGAGACTATATAAGGCATATAATGCTGTGGTA
>JADKLZ010000104.1:25078696-25095322 GCA_021533235.1 Biomphalaria straminea
GAGGAAATGGAGAAGTAGAGCGCTGGGATGGGGGGATGAGGGAGGGGGGTCTTTTCTTGTTCCTTTGTAACAACCTGGATAAACGACTTATTTAAAGTGAGCTCAGATTCAAAACAAATACACCCAAATATTTTTGTTTTCACTTTGGAGTATTGCAATTTCAGTAGATCAGAAACTCTTCATTTAATTCTAATCACTAGCAACTTTGGTTTGGGTAGCTACCTCGATTTTCAGGTCGCGCGAGATTTTTTTTTTTTAGTCATTGGAATATTACTAGATATTTAATTCTATTTTGTAAAAAAGAAATTGTGCAGTGTTACGAATATAGTATTGAATAAAGTGTAATTCAAAACTGCTTTTACAAGCTTTGAATATTTTGGATTAAATCAACTTTCTTTCTATTGAAGGCAAACAAACAAACAAAATACAAAATATTTTTTTAATAGACATTAGTCGATCGCCGTAAAGGAAACTCAACTATTATGTATGTCACTACCATATAGTGTGTATGCAGTAGCGGTCTTAGGGGATGGCAAGTGGGGCCACCGCCCCAGGCCCCGCGCCTGAGGGGGGCCCCGCGCTTGGAGATTTTAATGTCACCAACTTTGAATCTTAAATGAGTTATCATAAACAAGGACTTAGGATTACTCAATATTTCCACAGCATATTTATTATACCTTTTGCCTTACATTTTCGGATTCGTAATTCTGTTTAGTTGTTTAGTTTAGACACCGAGTCTAAGAGGCTATCATCGTTTAACAGTTCACAATAAAAACACATACGTGGAAGCAATCAATCTTAATCGTTCATTTCGTATATAAATATAAACGTCTAATCGGATTTTAATGAGAAATTGCTTAGTGATAAAGTTTGAACTACTCTTTGCATTATGAAAAATTCTATATACTAAAGTCATTTATAACATTTGTATGTAGTAATATAGATACAACTTTTGGCATTGATTTTTTAATGAAAATAATCAGTGTTTTTTTTTTTACCGTCACACTGGTACGGCGTACTTCACTTTTTTCGATGTGGGAAAAATTATTAATTTTCTTGTATTTTTGCGTTTATTATTAAGTTATAAGTAGTTAAAAGTTAGTCAATCCATCACTGAGTACCGGCACCTATTGCCTTTTTAAAAAGCACTGAAAATAACTAAACAATTATGCAGTGTATTCTCGACTGTCGATGGTGATACATTTCAAGATCGCACGCGAAGGTCAGATTTTCGCAGTAGGCTGTTCAATTTCATAAACGTATAATATTTTCGGATATAAACAGTATCACCAGTTGATGTGCTTGTACAGCTATTTAGGCAAATCAGCTTCAAGCAAGTTTGGCGATGACGTATTAATTATTTTTTTTTCTTAATTGACTACGGTGCATAGACATAGTGCGGCCTTCGGAAAATCCGTGTCAACGTGTTGAAAAAAAAAAACCATCATAATATTTTAGATACATCACTTTAAAAATTGTCCAGTATAACTAGTAACAAACAAGGGAAGCTCTTTAATATATGAGATGACTATTTACCCTTTTTATGAAACAGGTTTATGTAAAAGGTTTTCTTTTCTTTTTTTTTTAATTTTTTTTTCTTGCATTTTATTGCTAAATTAAGCAATTTCTGTTATACTAACTACTACATTTACACACACACACAAAATTACTTTTTAAAGAGAAAAAATCTATTTAGTATGTATACAAGTTGGACATAATTTAAAACAACAATGAATGATTAGTTTTTCATATTATCGCGTGTCATAATCTGGTAGGAGAAGCGGACGTCGAACTTCACATTCATTTTCACCTATCCTTTGGTCTGCTGGACCGCTGGGACATCACACAAGATCTTTCAACTTTCTTTCTCCATTCTACTCTGTCATTTGTCTTTGATAGAATTTTATTCTGATGTTCTTTCTAAAAAAAAATATTGAAACATACCTTTTTACCTGCCTGGGTGAACCATTCGGGGGCCGATTTTGAGTTTGTGTTTCCACACAAACTATTTTTGTAACCTTGTTTTTATTTTTAAAAAATATTTTAAAAAAATTAAAACCCGTGATACATCCCTCCCTCAAAAGTAGGGTCTGCGAAAGTAGCTCCTATAGCACACTTTATTCTTATAGAACATCCTATTGGCTTCAATTTCAGAGTGAGAGATGAGACATAATATTAGTATTTTTTTCTTTTTTCTTTGCATCTGTTAATCCAGAACAATTAAAATACAGTGTATAATGTACTTAAGAGGACAATGGTAAACCAGCAGTACCTAAGTTATGTTCTATGTTCTGTTACAAAAATAAGGCCCACAGCTTTGAGGCGGACATACTGTATTGCTATTGTTACATACATATTGTTAGAGACGGATTAGCCAGATAGCGAGATGTGGTACGAAATATATAGTCGACCATCACGGCTAGGGGTCCCGCACATGACACTCGCCCAGGGCCCCGCGCACTGCTAGGGCCGCCCCTGTGTGTATGTCATATTTAGATATTACTCTGGTACAAACTACAATGCAGTAGTCGTTAAATTCAGTTCTCTAAGCTGCGAAGTAGACTTTTCGCTTCCTCAGACTTCAGTCTCTCAAGAGCTAAACAAGGGAAGTGAGTGGAACTCTTCAAGCATGGAGAAGCCAGTCGTCTGCTAGACTTACAACACTGGGTTACTAAGCGACATCTGGTAGGAAGACATACAAGTTGTTTTCACGTCTGGAAGACAAACCAAGTTAGCAGACAATATGTCTGGTCAGGTGGTCGTGGTTTCCCCTCCCTTCAATTTTTTTTTTATCCTCCTCGGTTTTCTTTATTCTTGTTCAAGAAGGTCAGTTCGAAGGTCCAGTATACTGACCTTATGAGGAACTAAACGTGGAGAAGGAATGGATTGAGGCGGGCTGGTTTGGGTAACGTACAGCACACTCCGGGCACAGCTTTTTTTTTTAAACATAAAATTTAATTGGAAAATATTTCTGTATAATTGGCTGGTCAGTTTGTAGTGCTAGGTGCGTAACTAAATTTTAATTGATAAATCTGCAAAATATTTTTTGGTCATGTTTGTTTGTTATACAGATGTACGCCAGGGCCGGATGTAGGTAATTGGAGGTCATAGGTCAAGTGAATAGAATGGCCCCAAAAGAAATAGAAAAAACAAAAAATTAAATTCACAATGAATTCAAAACGGTCCTGTCTCTATATCAACATCAACTAAGAAGTTAAATTCATAGAGCGCCTATATAAGCATTAATGGGCTTCATGAACGATTCATAATCATAAAACGTTTCGCTACTTTATGTAACATAAAAATAACAATGGTCTTCGAACAAGTAGCTCTAAACATTTGTTACTAAATAGTGGTATATTGTAATCCAAGTAAACATATTGCTATTGAGTTCTATGCTTGAGATTTGTACCATGGTTCTCAATTTTTACTCTAAAAAAAATATTTGTTCGCGTGAGGCCCCCACCAATCAGAGGCCTTAGGCAGTTGCCTAGTTTGTCCATGCCTAAGGCCGGCCCTGTGTATGTCACTGGTTCTTCGCTTAAACTCTGATCAGATTATCTTACTAATACTCTTGTTTTTATTTTCTTTTGGTAGTGTCTAGTTCTGTGGTATGAAGACTTGTTCCCCGTTTAAGTGTTAGTGGATACTATTTCAAAGAGACGGTCTTTAGCTTCTCGTCATCACTTCATTGCTATCACTTACACTGAGTAGTGAATACCGGGGCGTTTGTCCTTTGTGTATTCTCGAAGAAATCCATGCAGGACCTGTGCTGGGCAAATACAATCTAGGGTATAGAGTGTCAAGCACACTGACCAACCCACTAAGTAAGGTACACTTTAGGTTTCACTAAAGTACATGTCCTGAATTCTAAAATAAAAATCATAATGTTTCCAACAAGATTTCAAAACGTTTGACCATTCCGCCCCCACCCTATCCCAGCGTACTGGGTACCGGTGTCCCCGTGGAGCTCATTCATTGCCAGTCTTTAATTTTAGTTTATAAAGGACTGCATTCATTTCCTCCAAGCGGAATATTAGAATAAGTCTCGTTTTTTGAATCCGGAGATTAAGGGAAAATGCTACTTCTGAAGTGGTTATACAGTCCCTGGTGTTACCCACATATTCTGCCACATCTAACAAAGTCAAACGTATTGCTTTCCTGCGGTTAATAGGAGTTCTCTTTTTGTTAAGAATATTCTAAGAACCTGGTTATCAACAGCATAGATTTAAACACAGACAGCTGATTATTGTGGACAATGAATTCATCCGCATTCTACTGCCCAACATCTTCTAAATGTCTCCTTCTCTCTCATCTCAGACACATCTTTAGTGCCCTCTAAGTTTAGCTTTACACCCTTGTAGGCAGTGGCGGATCATACTTTCTCGGTCACCTCGGGGCAATCCATGGAAAACTGTGTTTAAGAAGAAACTAACAGGCTAATGGGAAAGCGAACTTGATCTCCTGTGGTTGGTCATAGCGCCCGAGGTCATGGCACACGGTGGGGTTGCAACAGTGACTCTCTCATCTTCAACCACCACAAAGTTTGTCGAGACATTTTCCTTAAAAATAATTTGTTGTGTAGGCCATGGCGTAGTTCAGGGATATGGTCTGTCTGTCTATCTGTCTGTCTGTCTGTCTGTCTGTCTGTCTGTCTATCTATCTATCTTTCTCTCGTTCTCTCTCTATATATATATATCTGCTTGTCAATTGTTCTTTCGAAGTGTTACTGGTGTTTTTAAGTAAAGTTCCCCTTTCATACCTAACGATCTATAGGGCAAATGATGTAAAGGTCATCAGTTTCTTTGGCCTATGGTTAAAGAGGGCGTCATGTGGCCAGCATAACGACCAACCGCCTTTACTTTTACCCAACTAATATCAGGTACCCATTAGAGCTGGGTGGACTCAGAGGCGCCAGAAGATCCTGAAATTAAAAATCCCAGTCTTCACCTGGATTCGAACCTCGGACCCCGGTAGCCAAGCGCTTTACCACTCAGCCACCGCGCCTCCAGTGATTTTAAGGATCGAACCTTTTCCCCCTCAAAGTTAACCTGATATATATATATGTATATGGAAGTATTTGTTTTTTCTTATTTTACATATCTATTTAGATTCAAATTTTTCGTTGGATTACTTAGACCTACATCTAGATGTCTGCGCCCAGTTCTTTCAACATTAAAACCGGCCTTCTATTGTTCCTTACAGAAATCTGTCCCCAGGGCTTAGCGCTAATCCCTCCCGCTCCCCAACCCACCAACTCTTACTACTAGGAAAAACAGTAAAAAGTAAATTAAAAAAAAAAATAATTATAGAAGCAACTGATTTACATACGTTAATTGTTTACATAAGAAACTCAAGGTCCGCAAGTCAATGGGGGTGATAACACCCTGTAATCTCAGAGTACATGCCCATTGCATGTCACCACTCACAGGGAGATAATTGAGAACAGGGATGTATGTCTTAAGGGTGGAGTAGTCGTTCACTGTCACAATGGCTGACAGACGTAATCGCATGCAAATTGCGAATTCTCACAATGACGTCATGCTACTGTTCAAGCTAGTCTTAACCTCAACCCGAGAATTTTGTTTGACTTTGTCTCAAAACAGCTTTTGCTTTTTTTGGTCAGATATTGAAACTGTCCGTAAGCGAACTTCTTAGCAGATGAATTAGTTAGTAAGCGAACTTGTTTGTAATTGAATCTGCTAGTAAGCGAATTTGTTAGTAAACGAATTTGTTAGTAGACGAGATTGTTAGTAGGCCTATATGATTATGAACCTGTTATTACCGACACTGGTATTGTAGCAGTTAGTCTTTCTAACACTAGTGTTGGTATTTTTTTGTTGTGTACACATTAGGTTTTCAAAATAGTTATCGATAAGTCCTCTTGTTCTATTAGTATTTATGGCTTACACGGAGTATCCAGCCTTTTAGGGAAATACCGAAATGAATGAGTTGCTAAAATCTCTTGATACATAAATGAATCAATCAGTCAATCAGTCTGTGGTATTTTACGCTTTTAATATCTATACTATAAAGTTGAATGTTTGGCGTATATATGTATGTATGTATGTATGTATGTGTCGGATAGAAATCAGAACCGCTTGACCAATCTTGATTAAACTTGGCAGAAATGTTCCTTGGGTACCAACTTAGACCGTAGTGTATATAGTGTAGCACTAAAACAAACGTAAGACCCTTAAAAAATAAAGTTGACCAAGTCTATTACAGCTATACTATTTTATGGATCTACGCTTTGTTTAAAATGTTGACATGAGAAAAGAAGGATTTAGATCTAGATCTAATTTAAGAAATACACTTTGCACTTATAGATTTTTACTTTGACGCATGAAAATACAAAATATAGTCTAATGATTTTATTATTTAACAAAATTAAGCTTCAAATTTGTGTTTCAAAATGCTTTTTACATAAGTTCGTTCTTTATATCAGCAAGCGTAGATATCCTTACGCACATTCGTTCATTAGACATTTCACGAACTTTTACACATCGCTCTATTCCTAGCACAGCGAACGTGAAATGAGGTCACGTATCTAGGTCTAAAACTCTAAGATGATAGAACTTCTCTTCGCAAAGATAGTTTTATACTTTAGCACATGAACACACTAATTATAGTCCATTCATTTCATATTTTAATTAAATTAACATTGAAATTTGTTTTTCGAAAGTATTTTTCATGCATTCGTTCGCGAAGCCGTGTTTAGATATACTCTAATAGTTTCATTCATAGCGTGCATCTAATTAAAAAGGTCACGCATGCGCACAATGAACTCTATCCAAGCCAATATTTAACTCTAGATTACTCTATAGTTTAGATTTACATCTGGATCTATATTTAACTCAAGATCTACATAATTCTTTAACACATGAACATACAAAATTAAGTCTATTTATTTCTAATTTTAATTAAATATATGTAGGCCTACAAGCAAATGTTTTTATTTGAAAATATGGACTTAAGTCGATCAGCTATTTTGAAAGCTTTATTCATACACTATTTTACATTTACGCATTCCTTAACTTATAACATTATTATTTCGTTTAATTGTTTACATAACACTCTCATCTCTCAGTGATATACAAACAAAGGGCCGCGGGTAAAATATGTCTAGTATAATATATATATATACTATAAAGTTGAATGTTTGGCGTATGTATGTATGTATGTATGTATGTATGTTTGTATGTGTCGAATAGAAATCAAAACCGCTTGACCAATCTTGATAACACTTGGCAGAACTGTTCCTTGGGTATCAACTTAGACCGTAGTGTATGTATTGTAGCCCTAAAAAACAAACTTAAGACCCTAAAAAAAAATAAAGTTGGCCAACTCTATTACAGCTATACTATTTTATGGATCTAGGCTTTGTTTACAAGGTTGACATGAGAAAAGATAGAAAGGATTTAGATCTAGATCTAATTTTAAGAACTACACTTTGCACTTATAGTTTTTAACTTTGACACGTGAAAATACAAAATATAGTCTATTGATTTCATTATTTAATAAAATTAACCTTCAAATGTGTGTTTCAAATACATTTTTATAAAATTCGTTCTTTCTATCAGCGAATGTAGATATCCTTACGTACATTTGTTCATTAGACATGATAACGAAAGGTAACTCATTTCTCTATTCCTAGATCTAGATCTAGCTCTAAAACTCGAATTCAAATCTAAGAGCATGGAAACTCTCTCCACAGAGATAGTTTTAAGCTTTAACACATATACAAACTAATTATAGTCCATTCATTTCATTTCATAAAAATAAAATTAACATTGAAATTTGTTTTTCTAAATCATTTTTAGATCTACCTGATTGCAACTATTATCTAAAATCGCGTAAATTAAGGTCAATTGGCTATTTTTAGCTCCATTCATAAGATTGCAACTATTTTCTAATATCGCGTAATTTAAGGTCAATTGGCTATTTTTAGCTCCATTCATAAAATTATTTAATCGCGACTTCACGCATTCGCTTTGCTTATAACATTTCCTTTTAATTGTTTCTAATGCACTATATCAGTGACTACATCAGCAATACGCAAGGTAAGACCCGCGGGCAGCGGGTAATATCTGTCTAGAATATATATATATATATGACAAGGAAAACAATATAAATGATAATTTAAACAATTATAATGTATCGATGAAGAATAAGATTAACAAATAGTAATAGAGCAATAATAAATAATAATATTCTAATTACCTGTTATAAGACAATAGCAAATAACATAAGATTAACAAACAAATTAAAATATTGCCGGCTAAGGATATTTAAATAACATAAAAGTAACAAATATCAAATAACATATATCGATAAGGATATAACATATTAATAATAAATATCAGAAATAACAAATAACATTACAATAACAAATAATAACAACAGCTAAAATATAACAATAAACAAATATCATGATAATAAAAAATAAAAATTTAACTATGAAATAAGATTGGAGATTGGCATTTCTTTTCTATAACAAATTTATTTTTTCGCAGGCTGCACTGGAAGTTTCTGACCTTTGGGGACCAAGTTAAACTGACCTAGCCATTCTACTACCGCCTAACTCGTATAACAACCTAAAGCCATGTCAAAGAGCTAGTCCAAATCTGATTAACACAAAATAAATGATGAACTTCCTATTTAGGTAATAAAACACGACGTGACTTTCAAACCTTCAGGTTGTCTGCAACAAACAGATGACGCAGAGTTACGACATGGTGCAATTATATTAGCCCCATCCCCCCTCTCTTGAAATCTCAGCGACGCCTATGCCACACAAAGACATCAAATACTTTTTTTTGTCCCGGCCCTCCTTTGATTTGAACAGCATGACAGCAGACTACCCCGCTGAAAACGGTCGTTTGTCAAATTTGAAATAATTACAAGTGAGCCGGGCAATCAATTAATCACGGTATGGCTTTCAATTAATGGAGCGTACTAGCCGCATAGCGAGGCCTTCAATTAGTATAGCGTCTTGTTTTTTTTTTTTTTTTGTATTTGTATTTTCTGGAATTTGTGATTGTTTAGACAGTAAGAGAGGGAAGACGCCAATATCTCAGTATATTCGAGATTTTGTCCAGGAGTGGTGTGGTGTCCGATGTGGTACTGGATCTAATAGCTTAAGTTCGAGTCCCAGTAGGAGGGAAGATTTCGTTTTCAAGGGTAGCCTATTCTTTAAGATCACGTATAGATCGAGGCTCAATCAGTTACAGTAAGAGTAGAAAGGAATGAGCTTTGCATTTTTACATTTTAGAAACTGTCTCAGCAGACGATACGGTTGCTTGGCAATGTTGAGTATCCCCCATTCACTCCTCCATGTCCTTGTATGACCTACTGTTTCTAGGTCAACATCTGTGCAGCTCAGTTGTCCCATTATTATTATAGCTTTTATATAGCGCTACTTTCATGCTTACAGCATGCTCAGAGCGCTTTGGTCCAATCTCATTTGTGGACCAGTGGGGGGGAGCGGGTATCTAGGAGTTGGTTTTCCGTGCTGCCCTTAGGCGCTCAGTAAACACAACTCTGCCCGAGTTGGGTGTCGAACCTCGAGCCCCCTTCTAGGTAGACAAGCCAAGTTCAAGCGCACTTAGCCTCTCGACCACGCTTCCCACTCCTATGTTAAGCCTGGCTTCCTTAAAGCTAAATTATGATCTGCGTTGTATTCCTCTCATAACTCTTTAAGTAAGCTCTTCTGTGCACACTTCATTACAAAGCTTTTATCAACTCTGTCTGTCTGTCTGTCAGGTTCAAATTTTGTACACGTTATTTCTCTGACTTCCCATTCTCTGATCAAATTAAAACTTTGTACAATTATTCAATGTACCTAAAAAAAATATAACAATCGTAACATTAACCAGTTGATTAAGTAAGTATCTGTAATTAATTTATTTGACATTGGTTTAGGGAAATCTTAATGTATAGATATATATGGCTATAAATTTACAGTTTTTTCCGTTATTTAAGCTTTGCTTTTTTTTTTTTTACAGTATTTTTTTTACATTTTGTGGTTTTCTGCCATTAAAATGTATGCTCTGGGTATCAAATAAATTTGCGACATCCATGTCACAGCAAATATAAGGAAAACTAGGCATGTTTCATTACACAGACTTTTAGGAGTTTTAGAGGACCGGAAACCGCTCTTCTTTAGCTTGCGGGCCGTAGTTAAGGGGATTGCTGCTCTAGACTGACACTACTTATTGGATCATTAGGGTAAAACACTGAGTGTAATTCAGACCGTTGGGTTCAAATCTCCAAGACTTTGTAAAAAAAACAACAACGAAAGATCAGGCAGTGCTGATTCTGCAGTTCACTTTTTTGTGTTTCAACTAATAGAGATAGATAACCAGGCGTATTGTTTTTGACATTTTTATCTCCAGATAAAGGTGTTGGGTGATGGCATCACCTGAGGGCATCACCCCGAGGGCAGGACGGTGTGAGTTCCTTTTATCCCCAGGTAGCTTTGCGGCATACGTTCTAGATAGACTCGCTTCATGACACTTTTATTGACAGTATCAGTTTGACGGAAATAAGGGGGGGGGGATTGGGGGAGTGACGTTGGTGTCAGGAGATCCGTCTGTGTGTGTGTGTGTGCGTGTGTGTGTGTGTGTGTGTGTGCGTGTGTGTGTGTCTTGCTTTACATTATTGGAGGGGGGGGGGAAATTGGGTAGACGTTTGTCGTTACTTGTGACACTTCGTGACGTAATGTCTAATGTTGCCTTTCATAAGTCTGCCCTATTACCTTCTATCTTCCATCGCCCCCAGAAGCAGGCGATCTTTCAGCCCCAATCTGATGGTAATATTTGATTTCTCCTGAAGGGTTGGGTCGCTTAACGTTAGGACAACCTTTTAAATCATGATCTAGATTTTTTAAAAAACATAGATTAGTTCTTCGACTTATCTTAGAGATTACAGACGACGGTAAATACGTCTTACGCATTTTGTGTGTCGTTGTAATCAATGACTTAAACTATGCGAAGTCGTAGGTTTATCTAGCTGATTCAGGAGAGCCATTCCATTCTCTAATGGCACTAGGGAAGAAGGAGCACTTTTATGACTATGTCCTTGCATATGAATAAGAAATGTGTGTCTTTTTGTCTTTCTGAAAATTGTATTAGGTGTTCTTATTTTACTAGAGAGAGAAGGAGAGAGAGACAGACAGACAGACAGACAGACAGACAGATAGAGAATTTTGCATTTTCTTCGCACAAATAAAAACAGAGTGTGGAGAGTGTGTTTGTGTGAGAGAGAGAGAGCGAGACAGACACATACAGAGAATCAGAGAGAAAGATAGAAAGAGAGACAGAGACAGAGTTTTGAATTTTAATTACACAACTAAAAACATAGAGAGAAAGAGAGATAGAGAGACAAGAGAATTTTCAGTTTACATTGCACTAAAAATAAAGAGGTAGACAACAGAATGACAAAACATCGTCTCCCCTTACTCCCCCCTCCGCTATTCAAGGAACATGAGAAGCAATGTAAACCAGACCATGTCAGACAACGCTTTGTCACAATGTGGACATATTGGCCCGTGAGAACTCCGGGTCGGAGACAATGTCCCGTCGTTGTCACTAATTGTAACTCTTTGCTATCTCACACTTGCCTCATCCGTCAACCATCAGGTCTTGACCCCTGACACTCTTATGTTCATGTTTTACCCAGCGGCCTCTCTTACGTAAGACTTTCGCACTGAGCTGTTCTATTTATATCTTTTTTAAAGGTCGTTCTAGTCTTTGTTTTTAATGTCTCATACCACCCCCTCCCCTCAAGACCAAAAAGGGGGAGGGGACTGGTTCGGAATTCAATACATGACCTACTATGTGAACAGCTTCCGGTTCGACAGACACCACACGCAAGACAAGTGACAATGTTTGTGCGGCCCTTGTCAAGTTTCACGTATACACAAAATCTACTTCGTGTTCTCGTGTTTCAACATCACTCCAACGCTGATCTACTACGACCTGGGACCATAAGTGGAAATAGGTAGCTGCACGCAAATTTAGTTTTCTGAGTATGAATCCAATTCGAAGTAGCCTTGACTTAAAACATTTCCGGTGTGGTCAAGGAGTTAAGCGCACTGGTACATTCTGAAAGTCTAGGCATCGAGTCCTGGTGGAGGGAGGGTGGAGGCAAGGTGGAGGGATTGTACAAATAAACTTATCCCGGGCAATGCTTCTCAGCTCCAGTTTGGCGCCCGGATTGAAATGGTCGTTAGAGCCTTGAGAAGACGGGAAAGTGTAACTAGATCTACATATCTAAGAGTACTTAGTTCAAAACCCACTTAACCTAATTCTATACAATGGACCTCATTCACCAATCTTAAACAACATTTAGTCACGTGATAATATTGATAAAACAACGCGAAAAACTGCAGTACAATGGACCAAGTGACGGTCTTTATGCAAGTATAAAGTAGCGGACGGTTTCCAGAGAGGTGGCAGAGAGAGGAAGTGTGAGTCGACACTTGCAGTTTTTCTCGATTTCAAACAGGCGTATGATAGGGTTTGGAGACAAGGATTGTTGCTCAAGTTGATGGGCCTCGGTTAAACTCCAACATGTATCGATGGATAAAAGTTTCCTAACAAACCGGTTAGTTCAGACATGTTTTGGCGAACAATTGTACACTAAGAAAGTACTAGAACAGGGTTTGCCGCAGGGCTCGTCGCTCTCATGCACTCTCTTTTTGGTATACATAAATGAACTGACCGAACATCTCAGGTGTCGCTCACTACTGTTTGCGGACGATCTGTTACTCTGGAAAACCGGAAGATCTGCATTGGCTCTGGCTGCGGAACTCCAACGTGACCTGGTCACGGTTTCTTGCTACACGAATGTGGGTAAACTGTGCCAAAACAGTCTAGACCCTCTTTACTCTTGGTAAGGACGTACACAAAGAAAACATTTCTCTCTCAATCGATGATATCACTCTGAAGATGGAAGCCAAGACTAAACTCCTGGGAGTCACTCTGGATCCAAAACTGTGTTTGTCTGATCATGTGAGATTAGTGAGAGAGCAAGCCTCAGGGAGCCTCAAGATGGTAAAGCGATTAGCCATGACCAAGCGGAGAGCCAGAGCAAACGTCCGGGGAGCCAGAGCAAACTTCCTGCGGGCTCTCTACATTGGTTCTGTAAGGGCGAAGATGGAATACTCGTCTCTTGCACAAGTCTACGCTTCGCAAACGTCTCTAGCGGGGCTTGAGTCAGTGCAGAACCAAGCAATTAGACTCATTTGTGGTGCATTTCGTACGACGCCAATAACGGCAGGCGAGGTCATGACCAATCTTCCACTACTGAGATTACGAAGGAAGCGGGCCGTTATGATCGCTTTCGAAACATTCAAACGGCTGGAAGAAGGCTGCCCTGTCAGAAGTCTGGTCGATAACTGGCAGGGCGGAGATCGGCTGAAACGGAACTTTTTCATGCACTCTGTGCGGGAATTGTCCAAGGAGGTCGATCTGCCCCAGAATAGAGCTGCTCTTGCTCTGCGTGTGGCTTCTTCCCCGGTGAATGCTCCTGGAGTCCCGGAGGTGAGAGGAAACTTGACCCAGAAGTCAACAAGAAATGCTCAAAGGCCGTCCTCCAAAGTGTTGCCAGGAAAACTATCGCCCAATACCCGTTTATTGTTACCATTAAATTGTACACAGATGGTTCTACGAGAGAGAACCACGGACAGAAAACCTCTGGGTTTGGTGTGGTGGTTCCATTCCATGGCGAAATTCTGGGTCCGTGTTCTGGCATGAGCAACTACTTAGCAGCAATGGACCAAGTGCAAAACGCAACAGAGTAAGTTGAAGAGAAACTTAACGAGAAAACAGCGCAGCCAAACGACATTGTGCTGTTCACTGACTCCTTGTCGACTCTACAAGCCATTGAAATCTCTGCCTAAACGCGCCCGGAACCACTGGAGAAAACATTGGCGTGCGCGGGACGCCTTCAAAAAAACTACACTATTCGGGCGACATTCCAGTACGTACTAGGACATGCGGGTGTGAAAGGCAACACGAAGGCTGACTTATTAGCCAAGGTCGGCACGAAGCTAGATCTTGTGGACGAACCACAGACATCTGAGCAGGCTCGGGCGATAGTTGAAGATTGGACAAGGGAAAAGTGGCGAAAGGATTTGGAAAGCGTTAATCCTGGAAGGGAAGTTTGGCAAAACCTAAAAGGGCCTTCTAAATCGGACGAGTGGTGGCAAGTTTGGCAGGCAGGAACACGTGACAATTGCTAGGTATAGGACTGGACATTGTCCGATTGGGGCCTATTTCGTTATATTCGAACAGAACGTTGACTCGCGTTACCGTCACTGTCTAGAAGACGTAGAAATGATAAACCACATTCTTTACGAGTGCGCAAAACTACATCCCAAAACTGGCCATTTGAGTGAAATAGAGACTGGTTTGCATGGCGAGTTAGCTCTGTGCGGTGATAGGGCCACTCTGCAGCGGACTGCCGCCTTCCGTGTTATCATAGAATAGATTTCTTAACACGGTGCCCAGTGTGGGGTGTCTATCTGGGTTACGGTAACAACATTGCAATTTGAATAGAACTGATAGAAAATCACGTGGTTAAAGGTTGTTTGTTTACGATTGGTAAATGAGGTCCATTAGCAAGCACTGGCATGGCACAAAGCGCAGTATCAAAGGGCGGCTACTCGAAACGAAAACGTTCTTTATACTTAGATATAGTATACATTTTTTTAAAAGATATAATCAATTACAATTAATGACTTGAAGCAACAGACCAAATGTCTACCGTCTGATTATCTACCTTTGGTCTCCCACTAAAAATAGCTACTTGTGTCTGCAAAGTAAGTGCACTTCGTCTGCTAAGCATGCAAATGTTCTTATCATGACGCCTGACACAGCCAGTTGTAGATTGGAGGACAAGATTAGATTCTTAATATTTTAAATTGCTTTTCAATGATTTTATTTGGCTTAAAATAAAGATGTTTGACTTTTCTCTTCTGACATACTTCGATACCTAGGATTATTCATCATTATTTTTTATGTCAATTTAAGTTTCCTTAGGTGCAATGTCTGAGTTTGTGTTTAGTACAAAGCCGACCACCCAATCGGACCACTGCACAGTATTATAATTGTAAGTTTATTGTAAATAGCGGGAGATTACTATCAGCAGACGACAAACATGAGTTATCCGATCTTGACACATGAAAGAAAGTATTTTGCAAGTAATTTTTGAAAAGTGTGAAGTGATTTATTCATCTAGAACCTAGATTTGAAACAAGAAATGTTTTGATAGACACTACGTCAAGGGCTGCTCTATCTAAAGTAACAATACAAACAGAAATAACATTTTGAGTTGAAAAAAAAAAGTCACGGTCTTGTCCCTTTTTTTCCTTTACTGAACCCAAGAAACTAAGGATGGGATTATTAAGTTCAACATGGTTCAATCATTCATGTCGAGGGTTGATATACGAGATGGAGCAAAGATATTTTTTGGGGGAGAGATAAAGAATCGGAAACTTTGAATACATTTTTTAAATTTATTTTTTATTTATTTTTAATCAGATTGAGCCTTTGACCTGGGAGCAAGCAGTAATAAAGACTTGTCCATGCGGATCAGTAAGTCAGCTAGTTCTTTCTGTCCCTGCTAGGCCATCTATGTCGTATGCAAAAAGCAAGTTAGTAATTGTTCTTCCTCTGATGCTTTCTACCGGCATAGCCCTCGAGAGCAAAAGAGTTGGTGAAAGTAGGCAGCCTTGTGGTTTTCAACCAGCCTCCAATGTTGTTGTTGAAGTACACTGCACTAATGGCCTGCTTATAGAGGCTCCGAATTACTTTTATTTTGTTTTGTTTTGTAAGTGATATACGTTTAACGGGGAACTATTTAGATCAGGGGTGGGCAAATTACGGCCCGCGGGCCACATGCGGCCCGCCGAAGTGTTTTATGCGGCCCGCGAAAACCTAAATAAATCATTGTAAATATCTATAGACATTATTGAAACTTTTGATTCTTATCACTTGTGATGACAAAACTATAGAAACATTGTCTCCAAACGTCTTTCTAAAGAGTTTTTTTTTTAAAAGACGAATATTATATTTAATAGCAATACTAGCCTATATAAATTCAGTAAAAGAAATAAGTCCAGTCAAGTATTTATTCAATGCTAAGGGTGGACCACTTCGGGGGCCGATTTTAAGTTTGTGTTTCCACACAAACTGTCTTTGTAACCTTGTTTTTGTTAGAGGGCTATCATCGTAGATAAGTTTGCTCTAAATAGCTTACCCCACTGCGATCCCCACTTAAGTAACTTGTCCCTCTGCTAGTCCCACGTAAGTAACCTGTCCCACTGCGAGCCCCACCTAAATAACTTGTCCCACTGCGAGCCCCACGTAAGTAACTTGTCCCACTGACCCCCCTCCCCACCTAAATAACTTGTCCCACTGCGAGCCCCACCTAAATAACTTGTCCCACTGCGAGCCCCACGTTAGTAACTTGTCCCACTGACCCCCCACCTAAATTACTTGTCCCACTGCGAGCCCCACCTAAATAACCTGTCCCACTGCGAGCCCAACGTTAGTAACTTGCCCCACTGACCCCCCACCTAAATAACTTGTCCCACTGCGAGCCCCACCTAAATAACTT
>JADKLZ010000104.1:25183411-25196824 GCA_021533235.1 Biomphalaria straminea
AAAAAAATTATCATTTAGAATTAGACAGACCTAAATTTCCTAAACCCATGTTTGTATGGAGCATCAGAGAGGACATTATGTTTGATCAAACTTATTGATATTATTGCTACATGTTACTAGCCCTGAGAAGCACAAGTCAAACTAACTTTTTTTGTCCCCCTGGCATTTAAATTAGTGAATAAATACTAAACATTAAAGAAGATACACTAAGCTAGACTGATGATATTGATGGTGGAAGATACACTGAGCTAGACTGATGATATTGATGGTGGAAAATACACTAAGCTAGACTGATGATATTGAATGTGATGATTTTTGATAATGAAGGCTGAGCTATGCAATAAGATACGTTGGAGGTCTTCAAGGATTTGCCATCATTTGCAAAGTTTGTTTTTCAGTTTGTATAATTTCATCTTGAAATTATGTTATTGGCAGTATTGACATCTTTCCTATTCAAATCTATTCACTTTTTTTTTCTTTGACTGACTTATATTACTGATACTACTCTTATACAAAACAAGTTATTTTTTTTTTTTTTGTATCTTTAGTCATTTCAAGATAAAAGAAGAGTTTGTTGGTATACCAAAGACCTAGTTTAAAAAAAAGATAATAATAGCGAGGGACCAGGTCAAAGATCACATAACTGTGACAACTAAATTGAGTTTGATCCAAGAAAAAAAAATGACAGACAGAATAATTGCCCTTATTGATATGGATTGTTTTTATGTGCAAGTGGAACAAAGATTCAATCCAAGTCTGAAGGGGAAACCTTGTGCTGTAGTCCAGTACAATGCATGGAAAGGAGGAGGGTATGTACTGAAGTTAACCTATATATAATTGTTTTACTTTTTTTTTTTTAAGTCTCAATCGAATCAGTTGTATACTTTTAATGAATTTCAATATCTAAAGGTCTGAAAGGGAACTTACTACCAAAACATAATAATATTTGAAGAAACTTAGTTTGTCTCCCATTAAGTTGAGGAAAAAAAGAATGACCTTTTTCATGTTTTCTAGAAGTTTAGATCTTATGACTGGGGATAAGACATTATTCACTTTAACTTTTAATGTCATTGTTTACAGTATAATAGCTGTAGGCTATGAAGCTCGTGCATTTGGAGTAACAAGACCAATGCGTGGTGATGATGCTAAAGCCAAATGTCCAGAGATACAGTTAATTAAAGTTCCAGAAGCTAGAGGCAAGGCTGATCTGACAAGGTTTGCATAACATACTCAAAGCTTGTTCACTTAAATTTTGGTATTAGGAATGTTCAGGATTATATTTTTAGAACAATATACATATACAATCTTGTTTTCTAAACAATCTGTCATGATCTTTCCTGGGGGGGTTCACAAAAATTTTGGGCTGCTCTATATATCCAGAAATGTTATTAAAATATTATAAGGTACTATTAAGTCCAATGTACAATTGTAAGGGAAATTTCCTCATGGATAATAAAGATTATTATGATTAAGTTGTAGGTCAGTTATAAGATATAATCATATCTTAAAAGATTGCAAATTTAGTTTTGATGCCTTAATTATAAAACAGTATATAATTAAATAACTATTTTAGTTTTTATATAAACAATGACTTCTAATATAAAAGCAGTACCAGAGTATAATGGTTAGTGAGAGAAAAAGGTGAACAAAAATGTTCCAGTCATTCTTATTCCTCTTTGTTTCAGCACAAAAACTTTAGTCTACTAATACAGCTGTTGTATTAAAGGAAGACAACTTTTGCATTTAAAATTCCATAAATTAGTCAATTAACATTTTTTTCTATTCGATTTTGTGTCACTTAGGTATCGAGAGGCTGGAGCTGAAGTGATTTCAGTCTTCAGTAAATATTGTTCAAGTGTTGAGCGTGCAAGCATTGATGAAGCTTATCTGGATGTCACTTCTGAGGTAGTGCAAAGAGTCAGTGCATTGATGGGGAGTCAAATCAGTGAGCTTCAGATACCAAACACATTCGTTGAAGGCTATAATGGCCCAGAAGGTAAATTATGGGATGAAAAAAAAAAGGCAGTTGAAAATTACAAAGTAAATAAAACAAACATGGTATTTGGTACTAGAGAGCTTAAATACTAATGGGACTGGAAAACAATAAAACTATAACACTTTGTACTCATGTGATTGAACACTTATTTTGTAATAAATTACATTGTCAAGAACAAAAAAAAACAACATATGTAAAAAAAATGCAACTTAAAGATATATGAAGAGACAAGCAAAGCTCATTAAAGATTTGTTTAAATCTACAAGTAATCTTCTTATCACTTAGCTAACTTGCACGTGTAATCTTCCTATTACATAGATAACTTTCTCATCTAATCTTATTACATAGCTAGCCTGTACTTGTTATATCACTTAGACAATGCACTAACCATTTATACACTTAAATCATTTTAAAAGTTTTTCTAGTTTCATCATCTAATAGAAAAATCAGCTAATAATTCTTTTCCCAAAATATACTTTAACTGTCAAATTTTAAGGAAAATCATTAGAGTGATTTTTAAGAACTGTTTTCATTCAGGCTTCTGTTCTCTGCTTGCTCTTGTTGTTAAATTTTTATGTTTGATATTTTCATGTTTTAGAAGTCTTGCTAGCAATGCAAACATGTCTTAGCTCACGGCTTAACTAAACGTCTCTCTGTTCTACTTTTTATTTGGCTTTATAAAGGTGTTAAAAATGTTGTTATACCCATATACATGTTTTTTTTATTTTTAAGGAAGAAAAGAATGGCTTCAAAAGATCTACAAGGAAAATGAGTGTTCAGAGTGTGAAGTCAGGTTGGCAGTGGCTGCAAGTCTTGTAGAAGAAATGAGAGCTGCCGTATTCAAAGAAACTGGTTTCACATGTTCAGCTGGCATATCTCACAACAAGGTTAAAACTGTAACACATTGTAAAAGTGAATTTCAGAACATCCCCGTGCTGTCCATGGGGCATATGATGTAAAGCTCCTCTATCTGTATGGCTGATGGTTAATGAGGGTAACATGTGGCCAGTACACAGACCATCCTTTTCCCCAACTAATGTTAGGTACCCATTAGAGTTTGGTCGACTAAAATACCAGTGTTCACAGGGACTGAAGTTATGATTCCTCTGTTTGGAAGCTGAGCGCTCTACCATTCAGTCACTATAATCTTAAACACAGTGTTTCCCAAACCGTTCTGCTGAACGTATTGTTCCCCAAGCCCTGACTTGGTGTTCCAAGAACTACTGAAATATTAAACTAGTAGGGCACCTCTGTTCACATGAATTAATCTCTCTAAAAAGTAAGTAAAGTGCTCTGCTAAATACTCAGGATGTGTGAATTGTTCTGTTAAAGAACAAAGTTTGGGAAACACATTGTAAGGTGTTTTATAAATAAAGCAAAGATTACACAATGTCAGATGCTTTAGAAGTTCTTTTGAGTGATTTCATTTCTAGTTTCTTATTTCTTGCTGCATCCCATTTGCTGTATCATTAGTTGACTTCAGGAGTTATCTTTAAGTCTTTTGCTTAGGGCACTTAGGTTAGTGTAATTAAATCTCGATAAATAAATTATCTCATCTGAGACTAATTTTTTTTTAAATGGAGTCATCTTTTTTTAGAGAAATGGATCTACTCTTCTTGAAACTGTTTCTTCACAAGAGTTTATACTTTGATCTCATATAGTGTTTAGAATTTAAATATATTGTTGTATAGCTACAATCTTGGCTAGATCTAGTACACTTACATAAGGCTAGGATGAGTTGAACCAATACCCCTTTTAATATGGACTTTGCCCCTCATACACATGTCTTTCTGCACTTGTTTTGCTTAACAAGTGCCCAGCAATACTTGAAAAGAAACATAATTCAAAAATGTAAAAACAAAATGAATACAAGTATGACCTAACAGACAAGTCAGACATTTAATGACAATTCCCCTTATTTTAATTTTTTGGCTTCTTTTTATTGCTCTAACATTATTTTCTTTGTCTTCAGATGCTTTCCAAGTTGGCATGTGGTAGGAATAAACCAAATAAACAGACAGTGCTGCCTCACTCTGCAGTGCCAACTCTGTTTTCAGTTTTACCCTTACAGAAAATGTAAGAAATTTGTTTTACTCCCATTAAGTATTTTATTGTTTTGTTGTTTAGCAAAAACTTCACATGTTGCTTTGAAAGTTAAATAGAATTTTCTATGTTTATTTTTGTTTTCATTTCAAATTATAGCCGTCATTTGGGTGGCAAACTTGGTGCATCTTTGTTAGAAATGGGTTTGAAGACCATGTCTGATTTATTACCATTTACAGAAGACGAACTACACAAAAAGTTTGGAGCTAAAACAGGGTGAGTACAAAGTTTCAAATATGTTAGTCAAATAAAAAATAAACTTGAAATGAAATGTAAACAAAAAATTATCTTCCTTCAGGACATGGCTGTACAATGCCTGCCGTGGTTTCAACTTTGAACCTGTATCTATTAGAGAGTTGCCAAAGTCTATAGGTTGTTCCAAACAGTTTGGTGGGCAGCAGGCATTAGATACACCAGACAAGGTTGGTACATCGTTCAATGTATTTCTTCTAGTAAATGTGTGGCATCAACTGCTTGAACTGGGTTGTGTTTGATGAAGGCTTAAAGTCAGCACAGAGACCCTCACCCAGAGAGCCCCTTCCCCCACTGGTCCACACAAAAACATTGGACCATAGCTTGAAGTCAGTTTAACAATTATTAGATTATCCATTTTTAAGTTGACAAAACTTGTATTCTTTCTCTTTTCTTTAATAGTTTGTTTTTTTTCCATTCAACTTTTTAGTTAAAGAATGATATTCATTTAAAGTAAAACATCTTGTTGTGTGCTTTAATTAAACTTTTTTTTCCCCCAAAGATTGATGAAAAGCCAAGTGCTTTAACTTGTTAGTTCAGAAAATCAGCTATTAACATGTTTGAAGTTGAAGCTTCACTAAAAATTGTAATTCAACTTTGTATTTGATCAGATAAAGTTTTGGTTGTCAGAGTTGGCGCAGGAAGTTTGTGAGCGATTGATTCGAGATAAAGAAAATGTAAGTACATTTGATCTTCCATATTTTTGTTTTCATTAACCCATGTTACAGAACATTGGCCATTGTAGAAATAATGTTTTAATGTAAAGTTTTAAGACATTTCTTTAGAACTGCGCATGTAAACTTTTTACTTTTTGTTTTAACTTCCTAACCCTGTTGTTGATGTGTGTTTGTTTGTTCAGCTTACCCTTGTAGAAAAATTTAAAAATAGAAGTGAAGTTGTGAGAAAATAAATGATTGAACATTCATTTAAAAATTATTGCTTTCACCATACAATAAACTCACATGGTTCCATCTCTCAGCCTTTAAACCTCTTATATCATTTCTCTGTGATAATCCTACTAGACACAGACACACTCCATTACACTTGTGAAAATGAAGATAGGATTTTGAATAATTTAGTTGGTTACAAAAATAAAGAATAGTAAGACCTGACAATCCAAAAAAATTCACTCTATAGTAATTGCAAATATTTGAAAATTTTTATGAATATTTTGTAGCATACACATTTGAAATTCTTGTTTGTTTTTTTTTTAACTTTTTGAAGTGAAATAAATAGTTTCAAAATTTATTTCATCCTCTTGCATCACAAAACTGTCAGGAAAATATCTCATTGAGTTGATTGTTTTTTTTTTCAATTAAATTTAAAGCTAATCAAAATAAAATGATGAGTTTTAAAAATATGCAATTTTACATTAGACTCAATCAGAATTGTTTGCAATGCGATGCACTGAATAAGAACACTCTAAGAAAACCTTTGTTGTTTATAAGTTATATCGCATGTTTTCTTTGCTTCCTGTCTTGGCCATTGACACTATATAAAATTGAAATGAAAGTCTATATTATAAATCAAGCATAAACCAAAGGGAATCATTATTTTATATTATCATGTCTGAAACTGCACTGCCATTCCATTCATCACAGTTTTCCTGAACTGTTAACCAAAACTGTCCCACAAGACTTTATGAAACATGGATGTAAATTTTACAAGATTTTTTATTGAGAAATTGTGTATTCCCTTCTTAGAAGGCAAAATTATTTTCTTAATCAATAAATTTTTGTTTGTAGAACAAGAGAGTTGCCAAATGTTTGACAGTGATAGTTGGTTTCAATTCGTCCCACAATTCATCTTCTCGCGCATGTGCTTTGGTGAAATATGAAGCTGAGAAGATTGCATCCGATGCATTTGCTATGGCCAAGCAATTTAGGACAAGCCCTGCTCATACTCAACAATGGTGAGTAGGAAGTTACAACTCTTGACAAAACTGGTTGAAACTTTTGGACACATTTCTAGATGCACTTCAAGTGAAACTAAATAAAGATAATTCAGAGAATCAATGTTTTTACTATTTCCCCCGCATATACTGCTCTGATACTTCAGGGTCAGGGTACTTCAAATACTGTACTCTTCCTTAATCTTTGGTATTGAAGTCTGCAACAAAATGTATACTGGTGGAGCTTAGCTCACCCACCTGTCAGTCTTAAAGTGTTTTAAGCAAGACATTCTCTCTTGAAGACATTTCATTTTTAACTATCTATTTAGAAATTAAATGAAAACCCTTAATTACTATTCCCAAAAATGGACAAACTAATGAATTTTATATAAAAAAAAACAGGCTGAAATAAATCACTCATAAACAGTTTTTAGGAATTGGGGGAGGGGGGAGAGAATTTAATGCTTACAGAGGCTGCAAACTGACAAGAAATATAGGCAATGATGGTATTTGATTGTCTTTACCATGATATCCAATCAAGTAAAGAAAAGATGTAGGGCACTATGCTTCATGTTTGTTGTAGCTTTGGTTAATTTACAAAATAATGTCATATTGTTGTGTCTGGTACTAAGGTTACATGGAGACATGAGTTTAACTTTGGAAATATTAATTGTTAATCCATTTGCATACAAATTTAATTACTGACTAAAATGCATGACATGCTTGATGTGATATGTCTTCTGTAGAGTTCACAACATAGCACAAAGTTGTAACTTTGTATTTGTTCTTCGAATGAAATGAAAGTAGTATTTGTGTGTGTGCATATTTATATATATATATATTTATTTTGAAATGTACATCTTAATCTCTCATATTTTTTATTCAAGTTCAGCATTCTTGAACCATTAAATCTATGAATATGTTGTAAGTGATTCAAATTGTAAAACTGTCACAACTTTTTTACTTCAATTCCCACAGGTCACCACCATTCACTTACTTGGGCCTATCAGCGAGCAGATTCTCAGATGTCCGTGGAGATCACCAGAATATTGCCAGCCTGTTTGCTGCCTCTGAATCCGTCACTCAACACAAACCTATACCATCTGAGTCATTATCTGATGAAGACTATGACCCTACAACATCACAGGTCAAAGCTTCATCCCCAGGAATATCAGGTGTTAAAAGAAATACAACAGATAAAACCAAACAGTCTAGCAGCTCATCAAGCAAAAGCTCTAAGAACATTCAGAGTTTCTTTAGTCAAAAGTCTAAACAGTTTCAGGAACCAACAGAGACTGAAGGTCCCAATGCATCAACCATTGCACAAACTACTCAGGATAATGCTGCAGTTTCAAGTATAAAAAATACTCCAGCTCATAGTTCAGTGGCTAGTGTCAAAAGTCTTGATGTGAAAAGTGATGTGACTAGTCTAAAGAATGTTCCTAGCCACAGTACACCACCTAGTAAGGAAAAGGCTAAAGATCCACCTGTGCAAAGTAGTCAGTCGCCAAAAGGATTCTTTGCTCGCAAGTTAAGAGCTATTAAAAATGGGGAAGGCAGTGTCCCTAAAACTTTACCTGGCATTGTCCCTCAAACCTTACCTGAAAGAAACAGAGACTCTTCCAGCAAGTCTCACAAAGAGCGAACAGCTAGTGAAGTGATGGAACCAGCTAGAGACAGAGTCTTGTCACATTCGACAGCAGATGTAAGCAATGATCACTCTGAACAAGGCTCTTCAGCTCCTAAACTTACAAACACTGTCAATGCAGATAACAGTGAAGATTACATGACCTGTGACAAATGTGGCCAGGTTGTCTCAATGTGGGACATGCCAGAACACACAGACTATCATTTCGCTCTAGATCTCCAGAAGGAGTCCAGGCAGCAAGTGTCTACTAAAACTGTGTCCCACGGAGCCACAACAAAAAGGAAATTAAAAAGTCCCACCAAGAAAGCCAAGGGAGGAAAAAAGAAAAAGGAAGTTGTTGACAAAAGTATCCAACCTTTGACCATGTTCTTTTCTCAAATCATCAATTGACTATTTTTGAGAGCTTACAATTAATTTATTTATATTCTGAGAAATGCATTTTTATTTATCAATTTAAAAAAAAACAACTTAAGAATCATATTAAAAAAGAAATATTTTAGCTCAACCATTGTCACTGATCGAATCATTAAGAAACTTTAGTTTTGAAGACTTACAAATACTTTATACTTGTACCTCTCATTTTAACATACATTTGTTTGTAATTGAGATGATGTTGCACATGTTTGGACAAAGATGTAATTGAGATTATGTTGCACATGTTTGGACAAAGATGTAATTGAGATTATGTTGCACATGTTTGGACAAAGATGTTCTCCAAGTGAAGTTGTTGACTAATACTAAATGTAAGCAGATATGACAATCTTTAAAAAGTTAATTTGCTGAATAAAACTATGACATCATTGCGACAATGGCAAAGTTTTATTTAGGGCATCATTTTAACCTATTCCTAGTTTCTACTGTCAAATTGCATGAATAGTGGTTGGGGACAGAGATCATTAATTTTTATCAGGGGTGAAAGTTATATGAAAGGTATAAAGATTTATTTCAATAACTCACAACTTATAGAGCTGCTTAAGTTTTGTTTCTATATTTTTGATATGTGATATTTTACATGTAACAAATGTTTCAATAAATTGTTTATAAAAATAAAATAGTTCAACATGATTTAGATGGTCATTTCTTCTGTGATTTTAAGTTCAGCTGACTGAATATTTTTATTTGATTTTAAATTTTGTAGATCATTTTTTTTATTCCATTCAAATTTTTAATAATAAAAAAAAAGGTGAAACTCGATTAACTATGATGGAACTTTTGGAGATATATATGAATGGGGTACAACATTCAACTTCCAAACTGAGGGTTTTCTAGTCTTGGAAAAATTCAAAACATGATCAAAATGATGATTGGGCATCATGATGACCTGCTGACCAAAGCCAGAAAACTCAAATGTAAAACTGTATGGCCTTATCATGAGGTCCTCAGAGAACTGTACCAGAAGACATCAAAGAATTTACAGGACTTACTAGAGTTTATACTGTCTACGACTGGAGGAGGCCAATAACAATAACTTTTACGGAAGCATACGTCAAATACATGTGCAAGAGGTGAGATGGAGAAACTTGCCCAGAACCGAGACCCCTGAAGGAAGCTGGTGGATGATCTATGCCCCAGACGGGACCACAGACAAAGCTGAAATGAGAGTCTATTTTTAGGCCCCTTATATAGATGTTATATTATCTATTAAATCGATCTAAATCATATTGAGGGCGTTTTGGGAGACTGATACACATTTTCAACTGGTCATTGTAACCTCTGGAACACAGGGTTACAAGACACCTAAAAGCCCATAGGGAAAAAAAAGGAAGATAAAACATTACCTTACCATTTTTGCCTTTACCTATCCCTTAGTCATTAGTCTGTTGGACCGATGGGGCACCATGCAAGATTCGTCGACCTTTCTCTCTCTATCTTTTGCCTTAGTTAAACCTCTTTCAATTTATATTTTATGTTGTCATCTCATCGCTTTTTCTGTTTGCACTTCTTCTTTTTCCTGGTACTGTCCCCTGAAGGAAGGTCTCTGCAAGCCATTAGATCTTGTAATATGTTCATAGATTTTTAGCTAACGCTTTTTTACAATAGTTAGCAGGTCATTCTGGGGTCCACTAGCTGCAATAATTAACCTTGTAATCTCTTGGTTTGTGATGCGCACTTTAAATGTGATGCCTAGGATTCTTCTGTAAGATCTCAATTCCATTGCTAGGAACCTCCTCTCTAGCTCTGCAGTCAGCGTCCAAGACTCGCAAGCATATAAAAATGTGGCATGGCTAGGGAGCGTATCAGTCTGATTTCGGTGCCGAGGGCCAAGCCTTTGCCTTTCCATATGATTTTACGTTTTGAAAGGGCTGCTGTGTACTGTGCAATTCAGGCCTGTAGTTCAGGTTTCGTTCCCTCATCTGAGACAATAATTGAAGCTGCTAACCTTAGTCTATTGGTCATATTTTTTTTTCGGCATTTATTTGCATACGATATGCTGCGGAGGTCTTGTCAATGCACATCAGAAGGTCAGCTAGTTCTTCTTCTGTCTCTGCTAGGTTATCAATGTCATCTGCGAAGTACAAGTTAGTAATTCTTCTTCCTCCAATGTTTACAGTAGGCCTACCTTCATAGCCTTCGAGAGCATCTTCCATTATCCTTTCAAGGAACATATTGAAATGTGTTGATGAAAGTAGGCAGCATTGTCTTACTCCAGCTGTGGTTTTGAAACAGTCCCCGATATTATTGCTGAAGTACACCGCACTGGTGGCATCATTGTAGAGGTTCTGGATACTTACTTTACTACTTACTTAATCCTGTGTACTCCCAGGGGAGCATAGGGCCGCAACCACACCTCTCCACCGAACTCGGTTCTGAGCAGCTTTCTTCATCTGCTCCCATGTCATTCCAGTAACCTCAGCTTCACTGATGACTGACCTCTTCCAGGTTTGCTTGGGTCTGCCTACTTTCCTCTTTCCTTGTGGATTCCAGTCAAGAGCCTGCTTTGCAACATTGGTAGCTGGTTTCCGCAGGGTGTGTCCTATCCAGCTCCATTTTCGTTTGGTAATGTCTTGTGCTATGGGCTTTTGTCTAGTTTTGTTCCACAAATCGGTAGTGGTAATCTTTTCTGGCCACCTAATTCCTAATATCCGGCGTAGGCATCTGTTAACAAAAGTTTGGAGCTTTTCCGTATTTCTTTTAGTGACTCTCCAAGTTTCTGAACCGTAAAGGAGAACAGACTTAACGTTAGTATTGTAGATTCTTATTTTGTTATGTAGAGATATTGCCTTGGAGCGCCAGATTGTTTGAAGAGTTGAGAAGGCAAACCTAGCTTTATTTATTCGAATTAGTACATCATCATCAGCTCTGGATAACTTTAATTATATTTTTAGTTATCTTTTACTTTTCCATTGTCTAAAACCCTCCTGTTCTTCCTATAAAATTTTGTCTGCTATCGGTTTTAGCCGATTTAATATAATATTTAGAAGTACTTTGCCGGGATGGCTTATGCCACTTATGGCTTCTTTGGAAGGGTAATGGTGAGTGATAAGGTCCAGGGTTTGAGCCATTCTCCTGACTGTCAGATCTTGTTGCAAATTATAAAAAGTGGTTTCTCCTCCCGCCTGTGGAAGTTCACCAGGAATGTGTCAACTCCAACAAAACATTACAAAGAAGGACAAAGCATTGCATTGGTAGACACAAACTGGATCCAAAATTGGATGTCAGAGAAAAAATGAGTACAAACTTTTTACCAGATAGAGGGAGTTGATGTTAGCTTTGTAAAAAGTGAGGGTCCTGACCATAGACATATACCATCTTCTTTTTTTTTTTTGAAAAATTACGTCTGTATTACATAAGATAAGATACATTTTTCAACCTTTTTTTTTTTTTTGATGTGGATTTTCTACTCTTTGTGCCGACGTTTCGATGGGTTGGATCTGGACGGTGGGCCGTATTTTGGGCACCACTGCCCTAAACAAAGGCTTTGTTAGACATTTGGCTTAAATAATAACGTATTAACGCGAATCCGAATTTTAACGTTGTACAATGAAAGGGAGATCAGCTTCATTTTTTTTTTGTATATGTGATATCTATATATCTAGATCTCGTACATTTGTTTACAAAATTGATTTTTTCTTTATCAGTTTATGATACTTTATCCAATCGACATGTCATATCTATAATTAATAAAGACAATCTATATTCATTGTCTAGATCTATATCATTTCTAGCTCTATGTTCCTAGAGTATTTAATTTTAGTTTTATTTAGAATCTAGCCGATTCTAGCCAAGACTAAACTAGTCTAAACTCACTGACTAAACCTAAATTAAAGTTTAGTCTAAGACTAAGAGTCTAAACTCTATATGACTCTAAAAATCTAAAGCCAAAGCGTGTTCAAGTGTAGTCTTAGTGAAGTAAAGCGTGTTCAAGTGTAGTCTTAGTGAAGTTAGTCAAACTTTGTCTACTCTACTTACAATTACATCATACCAATATGGTTTGTGAAAAGTGTGAGTACTGTAGTTCTGTAATTTGTAGACTATTGTAATAATTGTAGACTCTAGGTCTAGATAGGGAATACTAGTGTAACTTAAAGTTAAAGTTAATTTTTCTAAAGTAAAGTACTTAGACTTAGTCTTAAACTCAGTAAAAGTAAAGTCACTTTCTAATCCTAAAGTCTAAGTCTAAACTAAAGTTAAAGTGTCTAGATTCTAGCTCTAACTTCTAATCTAACTATAAACTAAGCAATCATAATTGAAAATTCTAAATCTAAATTTACTAAATTTAGACTAGAATAGACTAGATTATAAGATCTAGTCTAGTTACTACTAGTAGTGTACTACGATCTAAATTTATTAATATAAAATCTAGATTTCACTAGAATTACTAGATTAAGATTAATAAGATTTAGAATTAATTTAGATCTGTGACTATGACAGTATCTGACTAATCTGAGCATCATTACTATCATTATGATACTCATCATACTGTTACCATGAGACCATGAGTAATCATGAGTTATTGTAACTGTATTCAAAGTATTAGATCTATGAATTCTATGTCTAGTTAAGTCTAGTATGTCACTATATCACTTATCACTATATATACTATAGTAATTATACTGTCTATACTACTATAGTTCACTATAGTGACTATATATGTCTGAAGTCTAAACTAAGCCTAGTCAACATTTAAATTTATTTTTGAATTTTTATAGCTCTGTAGTCTTTAGTGGCAC
Source organism: Biomphalaria straminea (assembly GCA_021533235.1). NCBI lineage: Eukaryota > Metazoa > Mollusca > Gastropoda > Planorbidae > Biomphalaria > Biomphalaria straminea. The sequence continues at coordinate 25,196,473 of JADKLZ010000104.1, forward strand.
TATTAAGACTAATGCTAGAAAAAACTGAGAGCATCAAATTGATGAACTCCTAATCCATTTGTCTATAAAAATAGAGATAGGTTTTGTATTGTATTGGATCTACTATTCATTGTTAAAATAGATTTGATGTCAAAATGGATCAGGTTGAAATGTTGAAATATCTTAAGAAACTCTCAAAACTTTGTAGGGATGGTATAAAAAAGATGCTCTAATCTTCAAATTTCAATATTTATCATTATTTTTTCTTTTAGCCTTGTCAAGACAGACAGGTCATTATCATTTGATCACTTTCCCTATTTTCCTTATCTGCTTCAAAATCTAAGCCCAGTGCCATATTTCATTAACTCTTTCT
>JADKLZ010000104.1:25201838-25211863 GCA_021533235.1 Biomphalaria straminea
ATTGAATAGACGTCAGTGATGTTTGGTCTTGTTCCACATTTTGTACTAAACACTCAGGCCACAAACTAGACAGATATCACAAGGAAGACAACTCATGAATGAAATAAATTGCACAGTTTATTTACAAAGTCATTTCATAGTTATGTTGTTATGTTTTGTTTTAAAGTTTCCATTAGATGAAATCAATGTCAATTAATGAAACCCTAGTCTCTCACTACAACTGGAACTAGCTTGCACAAGGGCAGGGTGTCCCAGTACTACATGAAGAATTATACAAGGAAGAGAGATGGGGGGGGGTTGAAGCATATTATTAGATACAGTCCTTATGTACAAAACAAATCATTTACAGCAGATATGGATATATATAGAATTGTACTTGACTATTGGATGGAACAAAAATTATCTCACTCTACAATACATGATACAGTAAAATAAACCTTTGCCACTAAATACTTATAGATAGTACATCTTCTATGATGGATAACATAATGTTACAGCCAAAGTTTTGAAAACATGCCTGAAGTACAGCAACAGCCTAGAGTTACAAATATTTTGTTTACGCACACGTCAGTTGAGCTTTACAAAAGTTGGACATGGCTCAATAAGATACGAAATTATTTGAAAATTTAATTAACAATATTTTAAAAGAAAATAAATACAAAGAAAACAGTTTTAATAAAAAAAAAATGCTATTCCTTTTATCAGTATACATTCTTCATTGGAAGTTGTACTTCTGCACTAGAATTCCATTGAAACTAAACTTTCTACTCAATGATAAAATTTAGTAGGAAGACAGAATATATTATTATACTTCTGGCCATCATAGGTTGGACTCAGTAACAAATATTGCAGTCTATATATATACAAGTTGACAATTTTAACTCACACAATGAAGAACAACTCTCTACATTCTTCAGTGAATATTTTCTTTGAAACAAAACAACAGCAAAAAAAAAAAATTTAAATGTAATTTATTGCTTAAAATATATTCATTACAACAGGGAGTTACAGAATGCTATAATGTCAACCTTGTCTACAAGGAACCAAATATTTAGATACTGACTCTCATAGCAATATAGGAAGCAGTTTATTCTTCAAGCCTATGAAGTGACTATCATATATATATAAACATTTTTGTTTTGTTTTGCCAGGCTATTTCTAGTTAATGTGGGGATAAGGGGAGAGAACAACCCCTTTAAAAAAGAAAAAGACTAATTTTAAAGTTCTATGGTGACAACACTACTGACAACACTGTGTATCAAGAGATAAGTTCACACTTTGACAAAGAGTCTGCTGCCTCCATTTGAACAAAAAAATTACATCTTGAATAGTTGAAAACAAAAGTGAGCAAAAACATGGTAGATAGTACTCAATTGGCTTTAAAAAGTACTTATATATCTATATTTTTGTGTGTGCATTGCAATAATGAGCAAATGGGTAGACACATGGACAGACTTATTTCAACTTTGTAAGGCCTACTATAAGCATGCTAGTGGAGTCTTACTATGTTGGTAGATATCTTTATAACCACTAATATGTTACACAATCCCTTTTTCTCAATGAATATGTTCACAAAGTGGAGAAGTATGGTAGAAATATATAAATTAGAGAACCACTGATTAGGTGAAGTAGTCTATGTGACATTCAGATACAATGTGATCATTATGTACCATCTGTATTATGAAAGTAAATAAACATCTGTAATTAAATATCTAAGATTTTACAACAAATATTTGGAATAAATAATGGTTTAAAAAAAAAAAGAATCTGCATTGCCTAATTGAGATTAGATTAAAAAAATGTTTTTTAGTTAGAAACAGATGACCTTTACATCATCTGCCCCAAAGATTGCAAGGTTTAAAAAAAGATTTACGTGTTCTCTTATTTTATTTAAATGAGACAGAGTTATTGTATTTCTACAGACAGCAGTTAAAGTGGTGTAGACCTTCATGTTTATCAATGATACTTATGCAGTGATTCTGTTTCACAATGTTTACTACTTGTTACTACAATAAAGGTTAAAGGTCACTTGCTGGGTTGCAATGTTTTCAGAACACAGCGTGATTGTATTGACTCAAACTAGGAAGCACTAGCCACTGATTAGTCAGTTTGTAAATCACAGAGTCAAGACACATTGTAGTTAACTGCAGTAGAAACATTTTTTGTTCTCATTTCAATTACAACAACAATATCCAATGCTAGGCCATGTTCTTAGCCAAACAGGAACATTTTACTTATCAGGAAATAGAATTAATTCTGTAACTACAAGCCAAGAAAATGATCCTTTGGAATATTTGCTCTTTAATTTTGTTTTATTCTTTTTTTATTGCTTCAAATTCCTTCATTTTATTCAGTTAAACCAAATGGCAATGTGATAGTAACAGTCTTTCTACCATGTGTCTAGTTCTGAATTATTTTCAAGCTCATTTGTATCTGACACATTTTCTAATTATTATTTAACTTTACTTTTCCACATTTACCTTGTTATTTCACACAAAAAAAAATTGTCATTTTTTTTTTTTAATATTCAATCATCATGATAATTGGAAACCTCACCACTTCACCAGAAAATTGTTTCACTTGCATCTTTTGAAAACAGTTAATTGTTTTAATTTAAGAAAACAAAAATGTACACATAAACAATACTTGTAGACCAGAACTATAGTACAAGCCAAATTAAATAACTACAGCTAACAATATCCTGTATATACACATATTGAATACAGTAACACAGTTGGGTTCTCTAGTACACTGCATATTGGAGTAACAGTAACAGCAGTTTATTACTTGGGTGCAGTTTGCATAAATACATAATTAATGAATTTACAAGTTTCTTCATCTATTTGCATTTTTTATCTTTTGAATGTTTCTAATTTATGTTGATAAATATTTTTATGCGTTTAACATGGGGTAAAATTTACTTTTAAAAAATATAAAACACAATTTACAGAATTGAAACTGTTTACATTTAGTTATAATAAAATAATTAACATTGTGTATTTCACTTTTTTGAGATAATATAAAACGTTTAATAAAATCAGAACTATGTTTACTTTTTATAATTTTGAAAGCAAAGGTAGGCAATTCCTGCAAGTTATCCTATTAATAGATAACTCCACTAATAGTTTTACAATAAAGAAATGTGAAAAAAAAAAAACAACAGCTAGATGCAACTAAATATCTTCATAAAACAATAAAGAAAAATGTATGTGCAACTTATTGCATAGATAATTAAAAATATTATTCCTTTGATTTTTTTGTAAATAAAAAAATCAAGTTTTAATATAAAACTTTGTCAGCATGTTAACATTTTTTAGTTCAGTTTTAAGGTGTTAACATTGATATATATTTGACAAATGACATTTCAGATTATCAGTCATCAATATGACAGTTTCAAAACTATGAGCTCAGAGTGGTAACTATCTGACATACTGTCCATATCAAGCGTGTTGTTCAATATTAAAAACACTTGCAGGCACTTGGACTAGTTCTCAATATGTTGGCAGCATGAGATGCTATACAACTGTTCCCTGCTATATGTCTGTTCCCTGCTATACATCTGTTCCCCTTTGCCGTGACTTGCAAGAAAAGCACATAAAAAATTTGCAGTCGAAAGACCAGCCGTTTCTCTCCATCATTATCCTGTCTTTGGATTCATCATCAGCAGTAACATCCTCACCTTTGGAATTTTTCTGATGAAAGAAAATATTTTATAATGTAACAAAGAAGCTTAAATTAAGCAAGCATGATATTAAAGAATATGGAAATAAACGAAAGCTTAAATTAAGCAAGCATGATTTCAAGAATAAGGAGATAAACAAAAGCTTCTATTTTATCAATGTTACTTACTTCATCATCTAATCGCCTTCTATTTAGCCTTTCAACCTCATCTGGATCATATTTCTTGAGTTCCAGAGGCTCGTCTTTCACCTTATGCAAATGCCTAGTATCGACCCAGGCCTTGTGGGTGGGTCCATTAGATCTGCTACCAGCTTGGCTGGGCTGACTGGAAGCTGGGGAACTCTCTGTGGATCGAGAAGGTGCAGAGCGACTTCGTCTAGTTCCTTGGGAGGAAGCAGAAATAAAAAAATTGAGCCAAGAAATTAAACCAGGAAACAATTATATGAATGAAAAGATTTTTTTTTTTTCAAAAATATAAAAATTCAATGAAAATTAGTTTTAGAAAATAAATAAATACAGTTTCAAAAAAATTAACTTCTAAAGCTTCTTATGAGTCTTTCTTGAAATTTTGTCAAGATTACACAAAAATATACAAGAAGTCAATAAGTCTTTTTTGTACATTTAAATACCAGTATAATATTTGCAATAGATATGTCAACAGCTGGATATCTAATTGAAACACTATCTTAACAAAAATAACCCAAGAAAGTAAAAAAAATATTTTGAATGGCAATAACTCTGTGAGTATAATCAAAGTAGATGGAACTAGGAAATTTGCTGCACATTTTACTGACCAATATATTTCCTATTATTTATTCAGAGTTATGCTAATACAATTAATGCATATTATTTGCTGTTTTTGGTGGTTACAATTTTTCTATGGTCTGTGTTTATGTGTGTGTGGGTGGGTTGGGGGGGGTTGAGGTGTTTCAGGGCGCTGGTCAAATTAAATCACAAAATAATTAATTTACAAGAAAGTAACTACTCTCTTTTTAGCAAATGATGCCTTGCCAGTACAAAATTATTATGACATGTAATCTACTTTCAGCAAACTCTTTAGTGCCTAAACCCAAGAAGTTAGTTTTTGATTCTGTGTTGTATTAGATGGTTTTGTGTTTAGAATTTGACCAATACCTTTTCTCTTTGAACCTTTCTTGCATTCAGAGGAAGACTCACTTCCGCTGTCGTCATGTCCAGATGACGAGCATGTTGCCTCACTGTCTCGCAGCATACTTTCATAGCCACTGCTGGTGCCTCCATGGAGATTTTCTGCCTTGGCACAGGGGTGGACATGACCTGGGTGCACCTCTGTACTAATTGTGCTGTTGAGAGAACAATGACAAAGTTTGACATCAAAACTTGACAATTTTTTTTGAAATGTTAAAATTAAGCATTTCAACTAAAAGGTATTTAGTGTTTTATTAATTGATTAAAAGGGGGAAACAACTTCAAACAGTTTAATCATAGACATAAATAAATATAGACTGGCCGATAAAAGAGTTTTATGAAATGAGAATTTGTGACTTGCAATTTTGTGTACTTTATTTATGTCTATGAGTTTTGTTTAATCTCTAAGACTGAAAATCTTGCAATTTTTCAGAATTCTGAAATCCGAATGCAATAGATATACATGTTTTCAAATTACATGAAGTTATTTCCTTTTTCCAATCTATGTTTATATATATATTATATGTATATATATATATATATACAGAATTAAACTCAATCATTTAGGAAAGAGCTTTAAATTGTGTTTCATCTTTGATGTGAAGATCTTCAAGCAGAATCATCATTCTACGTAATCTTCATTTTGGAAGTTTCATCTGTATTTTATAACATTTTCGAAGCCTGGTAAGAGATTCGTGTAAACAATAAAAGACACTCCTTGTACAATCTGTTTTTCTTAGTAGCAGATTATCGTTCACTTTACCAATGATGCCTTCAGGCCTTGCCAATACAAAATGCTTGAGCCTCCCAGTGTTTATTTGTTTATGAATGTCTCATGAGTCTTTCTAGAGACGGCATATCTTACAACATTAGCAAAGACTATAAGAAGATAACACAAAACTGGTTTCTAGCAATGAACAGTGAATAGAAAACAACACATCAAAAAATTAAAAATACACACTACTATTTGCACTGATTGAAGTTTACCAAAAAATTTGTACTGTTTAAATTGTGAAGGTTTGGAATGTAAAATTTCCAGAAATATTTTTGCATACATCTTAATAATCTATTGTAAAATCCTACCTGTTGTCGCTTCCATGTCCACTGCTTGAGTGGCTTGGTGTACGAGGCTTTGTAACAGTGGCATAAGGGGAGAGCAACTTCTTTTCATGAGCAACAATACCACTGTCATTTCCACTGTCGGAGTCGTTTCCCTTTCCTTTGTGGATAATGTCTGAAAGTTTATTTCTTGCGCTGCTGCCTCCTTTGGGTTCCTTCTCCTTCTTGCGGCCCTTGCTATCTTTGGCCGTCGGGGAAGAGTTTCTGGATGATGAGAATGCTGATGGCACTTTGCTGCTACATTTTTGAACCGGTGATGATGAAGATGATTTTGAGGCGTTGGAAACAAGAGGGCTGGATGTTGCGGAGGAGAGAGGTGACACTCCTGATGACGATGAGCTGTTCTTTTCTACCCTGGAAAATTTGTTTCGCATGGAGGGACTGACTACAGGCACTGCAGTGTGTTTCCCATTGGCACCTGCCTTTTGCTGGGAATCTTTAGTGGGCTTGGCGACACAGTATATGGATCTAGATGGGCTGGAAGAAGATGGTTTCGGCAGACCTGATTGTTTCAAGACAGGGGATTGTTTGCTAGGAAGAGGGGGCTTTGTTTTGGTTTGTTTTAAAGAACAATTAAAAGCATCTGATTTTTCTGACAAAGATTGCAGGCTTACATTTTTATCACAAAATGAATCGTCATTGCCTAGCACCCCTCTACATGACTTGGATGAGGTAGTTGGAAAGTCTACACCAGAATCATTATGTCCAGCCTGAACATACATTGCTTCTAAAGAAATGGCCGGCATGTTGCCAAGGTGCCCTTTGGTAAGCATGTCTTCCTCGAAAAATGCCTTCATTAAGTTTGGATTAGATGCACCATCTGGCTTTCGGCTGAGCAGTGGGCGTGACAGTTCTTCGATTTCCTTTTCTAGATCACTGGGTGAAATGTCTCTCTTGGAGCAACCCCTCGCAATGTGCCTATTGAGCTGAGCAGTTTGTTTGGACTCTGTGAGTGCCTTAGTGTGCTGCAGAAGCAAGGACTCGTTCTCTAAGCAATGCTGATCTCGCTCAGTGTCGTCGTGGTTGCTGCAAGACATGCTGCTGAATGTCTCATTGTCCACATCGGCAGCGAGACGTGAACCATCTTTGCTTCTCATCTTCTCCAAGTGCTCCTCCACTTCCATCTCATAAATAGATTCTCGATTGACCATAGAAGTATCAAAGCTGCTATCCAAGCTGGTCTCCCCTCCTATCATATTGCACGTGATATCATTCACATTATCCTTACTCACAGCCTCGTTTGCACCCTCATCACTATCACATCGTAATCCATTCTCTTCTGCCATTCGCTCAAAGTCAGAATCATGCTCTGTGTTGGTCTCAGCATCAGTCATTGAGATGTTTGCCGCACTAGCGATGAGATGACTAGCAGCAGGAGTGTCCTGCTCTGAAGAGACTGATTTAATCCACTGCACCACTCGGTGAGTGGGACTAGCCGAACCTGGCAGCTGAGTCTTTTGTAGACGAACTCCGTGGGCAGGGTCAGCCTTAGAGCACTTTCTGGACAGTGCAGGTGAAGGACCAGGTGAATCTGCCGAAGACTGTTTAGATGCGCTGATCTTTTTCTGGTCGTGCAGTTTTTGTTTTTTGCTGGAGACCATCGGGCTGGAAGAGGCATCTTGTTTTAGATCAGATCGTGTGCTTGAGTCTGAGGTTTCTTTGCTGGGAGCAGAATTGCTGCCCTGATCATCACTACTATTAAAACTTTGCGGTCTTGATTCAGCCGGGATGACGGCCATGGAAGATTCACTATCGACGCTCAGCGAGCTTTCTGGCCTGTCTTTCACTTCCATGATGTGTTTCACGAGTGCTTGCTTCAGAGCCTTTTCACTAACACCAGCTGACATGCTGGACTTTGGCGGCACTTTCGAAAGATGATCGGACTTGATGCACGTGTGCATAGGCTGGGGAAGGTTGCTTCCAGCTATCATCTCTTTTGGCCCATCTACCCAGTGCTCTTCGGCGTCTACTTTCTTAGAGGCTACCCGGCGAGACAATGGCTCAGAACGATGGTGGTGATGATGGGAAGAATGTTGGCCATCTGTTGGCCTGGGTGATGCCGAAAGCACCGACTGTGGCTGCTGTTGTACAACAAAAGCTGGAGGGCCGTCGACCCACATCTCACTGCCACTAGACTCGGGGTACATGGCTGCTCCAGGGCCGTCAATCCACTGTTCGCCCTCGAGGGGCTGTTGCTTCTCATGAATTGCTTTGGCTAGTTCCCTCTGAGAAGCGTGGCAGTGAATTTTGGTGGGCTTTTCCTGCCACATGGCCTGTCCAGGCTCAGCAGTTCGGCCATCAGAATTCAGTTTATTATGAGCGGCCATTCTGTGGCCCATTTTAACCAAACCAGGGTTAGGAGAGCCAGGCGTGGGTGAGCCAAGCTTGGCCACGCCTACGCCAGGTGGCGGTGACATAAGCGCCCTAATTGGAAGCCTGGACTCCAAGCTTCTGGCTGAGTGGACACTTCGACCACTGTCAGAGTCATCCCCTGATGACCTTGATCCGCTGGGCCGTCTGGGTAGCCTAGGGTTCGTCCTCGGCACGTGTCTGGGCGGCCCCTCATTGTCAGTCAGCTCCCTGTCGCTCAAGGACTGACCGTTGGCTCCCAGATAGATGACCGTATCGCAAGACTGCTCGCTGCTGGAGGTATAGTCCGGGTCTGAATGCGAGGAAGAATAAAGAACATCCTCCCTGAGAGTGCCCATTCGGAGCCCACGATACGGTCGTCTGAACTTGACGTCTCCATCTGTGGAACTGTCCTCTGAGCTGGTACTCGAAAACTGAAACAAATGAATACATCACAATATTAGGCACTTTCAAGAACAAAGGAAATATCTTTTATATATGTGGCAAAATATGTAGGTCACAGCTGGGACTGCACAGCCACGGGAAACACTGTATTCCTCACTAATCTTCGGATTCGAAGACAAGCCTATTATATGTAAACTACCAACAATGTCTATGACTTGCTGGACTTGGTGTTGGCAAGTCTGGGTATAAAGATGATCTTGACCTCTAAATCTGTAGGATGACATACGCGCCCAGGGTTGTGTGCAGGGCTTTTGGAAGAGAGGGTTTTAGCCTTTCAAGCCCCCTCTTTCATGGAATTCTATGATAATGATGATAAACAATAGACACTTTAACATGTCGACATCACCTGGATGCATTTGTTACAAAGACTTTTCTGCTCCACCCCCCCCCCCCCCCATTCTTTAATTCTCGATTTCTGAGTTCAAAGAATGTTGGGCAGTAGAGAATGCGCTATTATTTATATTTTCCTTGTTTCCCCTTATATTAGCTCTAAATAAGATTAGCCTGTCGTCTATTTCAAACACTGTTTCCACTTGTTACAAAGAAAGTGTATCAACATCGATGTCATGCCCTTAACAATAATAACTAGAAATCAGTTCAACATGCAGACAGGAGCTACTTTAAAGTCTGCTGCCAGAATGGCTAACATATGTACACTAAGTACTTGACGAACTAGGGCGCCTCCTTACCTCCCCCAAAACAAAACACACACGCCCTTAAAAAAACAGAGGCGGTGTGCCAAAAAGAGAGAGAGAGAGTTACCTTGGTCCGGCGTCTCTTCATTCTGTGGATGCGTGCCGCTAGCTGGATGACCTGCAGGGTTTCGTTGTAGTGGGGCACGGCTGACGACACGTGAGCGATCATGCACGTGCGACAGGAGAGGTTGCCCAAGGAATCCCTCAGCAGTTGAGCTATTTTGCTGTCCCTGTGAGTACAAGATACAATGTGTTAGACCATCCGATAGATGGACATGCATGGCAAGCATGATAATTGATATAAAGTTCTACAGCAGTAGAGTTGTTCTGATACCATGTATCTTAATAGGAAAGTCTTTATTCTATTAGCTAGGACGTTATTTACTGCACAACATAGCGACTCAAGATTCCGATGATTAGAATTATTTACTGTAGAGCTGGGACGATGTTAAGACCAAAAAAAAAAAACCAAAACAAAACAAAACAAAAAAACAACAACATTTCTTTGCTCTATTGATAAATGAAATAAATCTCTTTGCTCTATTGATA
>JADKLZ010000104.1:25256829-25267167 GCA_021533235.1 Biomphalaria straminea
GTATGGCTAGTTATAGCTATGAGGAAGTATGGCTAGTTATAGCTATGAGGAAGTATGGTCACAGCTCACAGCTATGTGCTAGTAAGTACATAACTATGTGGTAGTATGGCTGTGACGATATTTAGAGAGCCAGATGACAACGATGTCTTGGTTTGTGTTACGATGAGATTGTGTTGAAAAGACAATGCGTTCCTGGTGTTTCTAATTCTATACAGTTCTCTCTAATAGACGTCTTCTGAATTTTCAAACAATATCGTGATGCTGGAGTCCAGGAGCGGACTAGCTATATGGGCATTCGGGCATATGCCCGGTGGGCCAGTACCCAAACGGGCCGATTGAGCCACCAAAAGGGCATCATGAATGCCACCATGAAACGCATTAAATTGTATACGGTTTTATAATATTCTCTTGTAAAAGGGGGCCCTTTGAACGTCGTGTTTAAAAAATAAAACTTTTACAGACTCTACAGTATAATGCTTATTTAGTCTTCACACATTTTCCGAAATAATGTAGACAGTGCTACTAGAGCTTCCTCCTTTTAGGGCCTACACACTTAGCGATTAAAAATAGACATAAGGCCTATATTCCTTAACATGATCTATAGTTAATGTTTGCATGTGTACAGTTGTCAATGCATAATCAAACTTAACAAAATGATTATGAGGACAGGTAGACCAAGAATTCGATGATATACAATTTGTGGGCCGGATTGTATAGAAATGCCCGGGCCGATTTTGACACCCAGCCCGCCCATGCTGTAGTCTATACTATTTCAAAGTAGAAACTAAAAACGGAAATCTTCTTTCAATAAATAAATAAATAAATACCTTTATTGCTGGAACTTAGAATTATACGCCCTAACATACACACTACAGAAATGTACAATTCAATTTAAATTCTTTTTCGCTTGTCGCGATCTCTCTCGATAACTGAATCAGCAAAATTAAAAAAAAAAAAACGTCATTACTTGACAACAACATAAAGCCATGACCTTGCGCTGCAAATCTAAAAATAAACTTAATGCATTGGCTGCTTTATGTTACGTGACAATAACCATAGCTATGTGGTAGGTTGATCTTGTCTATAAGGAAGTGTGGTCATATTTATGTGTTATATTAGGATCTAGTTTATAAAGTAATATGGTCATATTTATGTGGTAGTATTGCTAAGCAGAACACAGGGTTTACAGAGTCAAATTAAGTCAAAATGCAGCCGTGGAAAAAAAAAGGGGGGGGGATAGACGAAAGGGGCGGCGGCATAGATTAACTTTTGTGTGTGTGTGTGTGTTATCTCCAAGTCTCGTGGAGAAATTCGATTGGACAAATGAAGAGTCCGAGCCGAGCAGCACTCCATGGTCGAGGTCCGTTTGTCTTGGGCTAACACAAGGTTTGAACATGGTCGTTGGCCCTGGTGAGTGTTTGCCCATTGTAAGAGTACACGTCTGGTCCGCCCCTGGTTGAATGGGCACTAATATCTCCCGAGCAATGCTTTGGCATGGGCGGTGATGTACGAGAGAGAAGGGGGGGGGAGTGCATGGTGAAGGATGATGGCATTGAAATGAGATCATAACGAGAAACAACGAGAGTTAACTCAGTGCAGCGTTAGACATTAACTTTTACCCACCGGCTCCGCCCGCCTTTTGGATCAACATCCCTGTTTTAAATGCATGGGCTTCTAATAAAATCAAATGTTAAGTTGTGGCTTTCTAAAGTGGGGCAACAGGAAAGATTGCATGCTAGATTCCTAATTGCAGGACACACAATATTTATATGTTAGACTAATCATATCTAGCCATATCGACGATTATCATTGTCACGATTTTTTTAAAATTCAAAGTCCTTGACCTTTCATCGCTAAAGCTTTGAACTCTCCCTTAAGTCTTTGCTCAAAGATGCAGTAGAACATACAAATAAAGAATAATAAAACGTGCCGATTATTTTTTTGTATTCAGAAAATAATCTTTGCATCATAACAAGTCTATAGCGGACGACATCTGAAACAGAGTACTGGATAGCACTCACGAAGTTTGCAGGACAGAGTTGGAGACTCAAAAGAAAAAGCCCGAACTGAAGGCGCAGACAAAAAGAAAACTTAAGTTCCCCTGGCGGTATCTGGCTACATTCGATGTAGCAGGTGTTGTATCCAGTGACGTAGCTAGGGTGGGGGAAGGAGGGAGAGAAATTGAAAACGCCCCCGGGCCCAACTTTAGCGGGGGGGGGGGGCCCAAAGGAGTGTTTTTTAAACTAAAAATTAACTATTACGCAAAATTCAGGGGCCCCAAAGAAGTCAAGCCCGCACCGGGCCTCAAACGATGGATAATTCCTAGCTACGCCCCTGGTTGTATCGTAGACTTCATACTTCATAACAACTATAATGGATACCTGATATAAGTTGGGGGGCAGGACCGACCTTAGGCCACTGCAACCTATGCGACCGCAGTGGTCTTCGCACTTTCATTGGTCCCGCTATAATTATAGGTGTAATTTATTAAATTAAACCAATATAAAATATTCATTAACAGGGTTTCCGCAGCCTCCTGATTTTTCAGGGCCTCCTGGAAATCTACTGAAATTGCAAAATATCCAGGAAAATCACCTGGATATCTGAAATTATTAAAATCTCCTGAAATCTCAGAAATAAATCATGAAAAATTGACAAAAGTGTCATTGTGAGGTGCCAATCGTACGAGCGATAAAAAGAAAACAGCATTGTCATCTTTCATTTAATACAAATTTATAGCAAAGACGAATGTATTTTTAATACAAAAAAAAAATTGAAATTATCCTTGCCCCTACCCAGACTGGGCCCCACGCAATCCGTTTTGCATAGGACCCCGCAATGGTTAGGACCGGCCCTGGCTGGGGGGGGGGGGAGAAAGTCGTTGTGCTTGCCACATAACCCTCTCGTTAACTGTCTGCCATAGAAACACATGACCTGTAGATCGCATATATACTAACCAGCTTTTTCAATCGATGACATGAAACTCTTGTTTGAGAATAGCAAAGTGTCCCTAATCAATTGAACTGAAACAACTTTTTGTGAGTAAATACACTGATTCAATAATGTCAACGAGTGTATATGGGTTGATTATGAGTCGTGTTATTTCTGGTATTTCTTCACATTAAGACTATTACTGTCAGTAGCAGAAAAGCCAAAAAGCCATTTAGCGTTTGATTTGTTAGAATATGGCGGCCTGTTTACATTGGATAACCTCAACAGATACAATCTCCGCAGACTCTGTCTCCACCCCCTCCCCCGTTCGCCTTCTGCCACCCCCCTTTCCCCCCCCCCCCCTTCTCCATTGTTGGTGTAGCTAACGGGAAGCAGCTCCTGGGATTCCATTTCATTATTTGGCTACAGATCGGATGACCAGATTACTGACTTGGGTTCTCTCCCTTTAAAAAAATAGAAATAGGGTCAGTCATCTTTTAAGTGTTATGCAATGGCGGCGCTTTGGAAGGGGCTGTCTTTTTTTTGTTTTTTTTTATGTGGGGAGAGAGAGAGAGAGAGAGAGAGAGAGAGAGAGAGAGAGAGAGAGAGAGAGGAGACACGAATGCACTTGGACACGAAGTGACGTCAACAGATGGATGGAATTAAATCCAAAGTTTTTCTATTACAAATTAGACGAGCTTCACGTGAGATGCACCAGAATAGGGAGGGGGGGGGAGGGCGCTTGTGGGAGGACGGGGGGGGGAGAGGAAAGATGAAATGGAAAGGAAATTGGTGAGTGAAATCGAGAGGATGGAGTGAGAATGGGGGGGGGGAGATAGAGAGATGGGCGGAGGGTGCGGGAGGGCTTCATTTTTCAATCTGTTTGAACGGAAATAAATTGTGTGAAATAAAATAGGAAGAAAAACTGAAGGCCGTGCAGTGAAAGGGGGGTGGGGGCTGAGCATCTCATAGTCATGCATTAGTTCTGACATACTTAGACAAGCTGTACACACGTCCAGAGAGAGTGTGTGTGTGTGTGTGTGTAAGGGACAGAGAGATAGAGAGAGAGAAAAGAGAGCGATTAAAAGCGTAAAGAATGAGGGTAAAATAAAGAGAGTGAGAAAGAGAAAGAGAGCGAGAGAGAGAGAGAGAGAGAGAGAGAGAAATTAAGAACGTAAAGAATGTAAAGAATGTTTATTCATAAAGTAGGTGAAACAAAGAAAAAAAGAGAGAGAGAAAGACAGCCAATGAGAGTAAACTATAGTTACCTATATATAAATAAAAATAATGTGAAAGAAAGAGAAAGAGAGAGAGTAAAGAAAAGGCTAAGAAAATTAAAGACAAAAAAAAACAAGAGAAAGAAAAAGAGGGGAGAGAAAGAAATTGAGCGCGAAAAAGAAGTTAATATATAAAGAGGGTGAAATCAAAAGGGGAGAGAAACAGAGAGTGAGAGAAGAAATGTAAGATCACTCACCTTGGGCAATGTCTATCAGGAGGTCGCGAAGTGTCTCTTCTTTGCCCGTCACCTGCACGGCCGAGACACGGACCGAGAACCGCGCCCCTGTTTTGTCTTTCTGCTCATTGATTAGTTTGAACAGCCAGGCAATGGCGCAGGGCATGATTCCCAGGGTGCTCGGCGACTGGTCACTTCCGGTCATAGTGTAGGTTTTGCCTGTACGGAAAGATAGTAACATTTATTTTTTTAGGTCCTCCTAGTATATTTTACTCTCATTATATATATAAGATAATTCTTCCTTTAGTAGGTATACTTATGAAATGTGGATGATATTAAAACTATAAATGTAATGAAGAGAACAGTTGAAATAATATGACTGTGTATTCCAAAAATTGGTTTTGAAAAAAATGCATAATTATTGCATGTTCATTTTCATCATTGCTGAATGGACAATATTCTATCTTAACGGGTTGGTTTCATTCCAAGTATTCATCATTGTCATCATCATCCCCACCACCACCATCATTATCAATACAATCGTCACCATCTTCATCTCATCTGAGTGTTGACTTCAGAGGTTCAAATCCTCTCTGCCAAAAGTACTGGACAAACAACAGCACTGCAGTGCGCGTAGACATGTGCCGCCAAAAAGAGCACGTGATATGTCCAAACAAAATTCAGAAAGTCTAGAACACACACGGACAGCGTCGCTGCTGAGTGACTGACAGATTTGTAGAAATTAATCATTAATTAATTAATTAAAAAAAAACTCTTCAATGATTAAAATTTTGCGTGCACTGAGCATAAAATTTTAAAAAAGTCACGTGACACTGGTGAAGGTCAAGGCCGCTTGAGATAAAAACTCATTAACTCGTTTGGTAAATTTTGGCGCCAAGTCAAAGCGAGGCAACTCGTTCCAATCTGAAGGCAATTTCATTAACGCCCGAACCAACCAACAGTTTCTTTTTTCTTTCTTTTTTTTTTATAATTAAAAAAATGCGATCTTCCTGAATGTTGTATGTGATGATGAGGGTTTTAAATAACATCTCATCACTTCGTCTTCTCCTTCATCTCTCCCTCTCTCTCTCTCCCTCTCTTCCTCTCTCTCTCTCTCAAGCCTCATTCTCATATTTCCAGCCTTCCAGTATTTCCTCACGAAGAGAGTTGCAGTGATTGTCATTCTAGCCTGTTAAATGTAGCTGTTAGGTCTACATTTAGATTTTTATTATTTAAAAAAAATAATTTGGTTTCATTGTTCTACATCTAAAATAAAATATAAAATCGTCTAATCTTCTTTCTTCACAATATTAAACAACTTTTATTTATATGCATATTTTATATTTTATTTCATGGACTATAAGGTAAATACTTTGGTTACAGAACCGATGGGAACGGAGCTGAAGTCCTAACTGAGCGGGATGGGGTTACATTTCGGATACAAGAATGAACTTTTATCTCTAAGATCGTAGAAAAGTAAAGATGATTATTTTTGGCCAAGCTAATGAAACTTATAATGAACAGTATCTTTTTTTTAAAAAGTACCTTCTTACAGACATTATGGTCTATACCAGGCATGTCAAACTGGGTGTTCGGGGGCCGCATGCGGCCCTCGACCACCTTGCATGCGGCCCGCTTGGCCACCTAAAAAAATTATAAAAATAATGTTTAACTATTATTACGCTGGAAAACAAGAGATGACAAGCTACTTGAATGGAAAAATAGTGTTTGTTTAACTGAACAACGAGGGTGAGTCTGCAGTGAAAGCAAGCTACATAAAGTCAAACTTCATTGCAAGCCATTTCAAATCATTTAATAAATGTGATTTTATGAAGGAGTGTTTAGGGTTAAAGCCGAAGTCATTTATTCAGAAAAAAGGAGAAAGCCTTCAAAGAAATAGCGTTAACACTGTTGCAGATAGAATAAATGTCATGTCAGTCAGCTTGCTTGAACAATTAAAGAACGACAGAGCTGATTTTGAATTATTTGTATTGGGTCCTATGAGTCAACTGACGTAACGGGTGTAGCACGGTTCGCTATATTCATAAGGGCATTTGACAGGAATTTTGACATATACCAGGAACTACTTGGGTACTGTTCTATGCATAACAAGCGAGGATGATTTTTGAGAAATAACAGGAGGTGTAAATGCAGTACAATTTATCTTTAGTAAAGCTAGCTAGTCTAACTAAGGTATGGCGCATCAACCATGAAATGAAATGGTTTTGATGCAAAGTTACTTGCAAAAATAAGAGAGACTGATGCTAATTTTAAATTTGCTCATTTTCAGTGCATTATTATTATTATTATAGCTTTTATATAGCGCTACTTTCATGCTTATAGCATGCTTGGAGCGCTTTGGTGCAATCTCATTTGTAGACCAGTGGGGGTGTCGAATCTCGAACCTCCTTCTACCCAGCCAAGTTCAAGCGCACTTAGCCTCTCGATCACGAGATCTGATTTGATTCTGAAAATGCTGCTGGAAATGTGCAATTAGAGCTGATAGAATAGAAGTCAGGTTCTTAGTTAAAATCGAAGAATATTGAAATGACTGCTAAAATTTTACAGTCATTTACCCTGAACGGTTTGTTAGATTGCGGAAATTTGCAGCTAGAATTCTAGCTATTTTTGCATGCATTGGTCTCTGTGAGCAGTTCTTTTCCATAATAAAAGCTATTAAAACACCTCACCGTTTGAGATTATCTGATCAAAATTTGTCTTCTGTGATGAAAGCGTCAGTGGCAAACAAACTTCAACTTGACATTAATAAAATGGTATCCCAGAAAAGATGTCAAGCATCAGGACAAAGAAAATAATGCGTAATCATAGTAATTTTTAATTAGCCAATAGTACTACAAATTTAGCTAAGGGACAGGTATGCCATTAATTATTGTATTATTTCTAATTTACATAAAACTAGTAGGCTGTTTTAAAACTGATTTTTTTCTGCGGCCCCTTAGGTCATATTATGTTGTTTATGCGGCCCATATACCTTAATGAGTTTGACATGCCTGGTCTATACGGCAAATGGTGCAAAGGTCACCTGTTTCTATGGCCGACGGTTAATGAGAACGTCATGTGGCTAGCACAACGGCACACTCCATTGACTTTCCCAAACTAATGTACCCATCAGAGCGGGTTGGGGTGCCCCGAAATACAAATTCCAGTCTTCACCGAGATTCAAATTCGGACCGCTCGGTTTGGAACCCAAGCGCTTCACCACTCAACCACCTCAGTATTTTACACCTAGATAGAATTTCTCCCCTATGATCACCTCATTTGATAGGACATATCAATAGGACTTAGGACTATGATAGGACAACCACTAAAGACAAGGGCATGAAAAAAAACTGGAATTGTGAAAAAGACGATCATTTATAACTTAATGTGAAATCATAAACCATAGCCTCTTTGAATGCCCCTTCCAAATCCACCTTAGGCAGACCCTACTTCCACTACAGCCCAACATAACCAACACCCTGTATGGCAGTGCTGAACAACTGAAGAAAACAGCACACTATTTTTCCTTGGCACAGTCTGCAAAAAAAAGTTCCCAGCTCAGCAGCAAAAAGCTGGCTTGAAGAAGAACTTGGACAGAGGCGCCAATCGGGGAAGCACAACGATATTGAGACTCATTCTACACATAGGCGAGGTCTCTTTACACCTTGGAATGTACCAAAGTTTATGTACTGCTTTATAGACTGAGCTACAGTTTGATGTATTGGTGAACAGGTCTAGCAAAGAAAGATTTGTTTCTCAATTGTATTGTTAAGATCAGTATGTCCCAGCAGTGGTTTCATGGAGCTATGGGTTACTAAAACTTATGGACGACTTAGCTTATGACTTTCTTAGACAAGATTCTATCCAAAATGTGATAAAACAATTAGATCTTCTCAGAGGTGATTTATTTAAAAAAACATCATTGCTTTCCCGGTCCCCCACTTGAGGGGGCCCCCAAATGAGTGTTTTTTACATAAAAAATTAAGTATTATGCAAAATGATGTCAGTCCCCCCGGGTCCCCACACATGGAAAATTTCTAGCTACGCCCCTGTTCCTTTCTTCAAGTCGGTATATTTAGGGACGTTGAAGTTAAGATTTAGACGTTTCAGACTTAAAATAAAAGGTGTAAAATATAAATAAGGAAACGAGACAGAGGATCGTGGGTGTGTCTACTAGGTGGCCCATGCAAGGGAGATCATCTACTTGTAATTCACTACCCTAAAAGTTCCACATGTATGCTGTATTATCTCCCCCCAGTCTTGGCGAACAACTTAATTAACCTTCGAGACCCGTTGACAAACCAAATCGTTTTTTTTTCTTTACATTAAAGGGACCGGGGAGAAGCCTTGTCGTTTTAAAGCATTTAGTTTTCTCCTGCAAAGAAATCTGCCAGTCAGATTGGGGGGGGGGGGGGGTTGACAAATGTTTTTAAACACGGCCCCAAAAAAAAAAAAGGGGGGGGGGGCCGGTTTTTTCCTATACGTTTTGTCTTTCCCCCCCCCCCCCCCCGCCCCTTTCTGTTTTCTTGTTGGAGCTCTCACATGCTTTCCAGTTCTTTGAACCGAGCAGTTTCACCATCTCTATGGAGGGGGGGGAGCAGTAATGGGACAGTAAAACCCCCTCACCCCCCCATCTCTTCAAACTTCAGTCTGACGGAGGAATCGATGAAAAAAGGAAATTGGGCGAAGTGGGCGCCAGTTCTCATCGCCATTATCTCCCCTTTTAGCTCCCCCCCTCTCTCTCTCTTCTTCTCGTTTTGTTTTCTTTCTTTCTTCAATCTATTAACTTGATAAATGCGAACACCGAGGTGAGGCCGAGGTGAGGCCGAGGTGAGGCCGAGGATTACGTCACAAACCATTTCACTTTATCGCAGACGATTATAACAATGGTAACGTGCCAGGCTTATACCAAATGGTTTTAATAGCCCCGTAGTAAACTTGACAACCGCTGAAAAAGGTTTGAAAGGAAAGGGAGGTAATTAAACAATTAAAGGCCGAAAATAACAAAAGTACAATGACTGAATTGACTCAAATCAAACTAAATCGATTTTAAAGCAGACACTGCATTGTTATTCCCCATTTTCTGTATATATAATTCTCTACGTCGCCCAAACCATACGGGACACCACGCACGCACGCCGATTCTCTAACCCTCCTCCCGATATAAACAAACTATGATTGGACAGGCTACATAAGGCTCTATATGGGGGATATTAAATATTATTAATATAGAACAACATATACTGTTCTTGAGTCCTTGAACTCACTCTTATAATAGTAGGTCTACATCTATTATAAGAGTATCTAGACTCTGCATCTACATATATTTATACGTAGGCCTACAAGCAAAGGTTTTTTTTTTTTTTAAAGTGGATTTAGGTCGATTAGCTATTTTAAACAATAATCTCTCTTATTAACGTTGTATCACATCTTTTTTTAAAAATATAATTGCATAAGTGGACTACTTTTTATAAAAAAAAAATGCTTGCACCGTTTTAAAAAATAAAACATTGGCCTTCCAGAAAAGAAAAAAAAAGTTGCTGTTACACTAGAACTTCCAAAGATATAAAATATCATGATTTTAAAAGGGACGGACAAAAGGACGGAGAGACCACACAAAACATGTAGCGCCTATTTCCATTTCGTGGGCCACTAATCTTAGAAAACAATACTTATGACACTAATGTTTAGCGTTCTTATCAAAAATATTAATAGCTCCTAGATGTGTACTCTTGTATAAAAGATTGCTGAAAAGTGAGAGGAGAGAGGGAGAGAGAGGGGGAATTGAATTCATAATGTTCCAATTGATATGAATCATGTCTTTGTCAACACGAGTTTTTATTTGTATTATTTTCTGCGTGATGGATCATAATTGACCTCTTGTAATTTGGTGTTGAGGTCATTTATGTCAAGGAGCTAGCAACGTTGAACACTCTTCATCTCGCTATTTACAC
>JADKLZ010000104.1:25277738-25290523 GCA_021533235.1 Biomphalaria straminea
CTGTCTGTCTGTCTGTCTGTCTGTCTGTCTGTCTGTCTGTCTGTCTGCATATACTTACTACTTATTTGTATTCCTCAAAGCTTGAATCTTGTCAACCACGTGACCTTCTAGGCAGAGATTGAAGCAGCTCTGTGTGACTGTATGGGCTTAACAATGTTGGTACGGCATAGACTATATAGAGTAATATAGACCATCACACACACAGTAACGATGCTTGAGACTAATGTCAGCTGTAGGCCACCTCTTCACGCAATTAGAGCCTAGGTATACTGCAGTTGATGAAGCGTGCTGGCTGCATGGTAAAGCGCTGGGCCACCGTACTGAGGTGTTCCGGGCTGGATTTTCAGCAAAGACTGGGACTTAAACCTTCGAGGTTTTAAAAACGTTCCTGGGTCCACCGAACCTTAACGTGTGCCTGGTCAAAGTAAAGGCGATTAGTCGTTGTGCAGACTAAATGACATTCTCGTTAAACGTATTACTGTTACATCATCTGCCTTCTAGATCTTGCTGTCTGAAAAGCAGTGAAAGCAGTACTTTGATTATCATTTGCATACAGCAGTTGAGAGTCGTTACATTAGAATAAACTTTAGAAATTAAGTCTAGAATAAAAATAGATAAATATGATTTAATATCAGAGAGCCGACACAGGGCGTAGCATACTCCGCTATTAAGTGGCGGGTGAACTCTTCCTGAAAGACACAGTTGTCCAAATGGTGTGGATAAATGTTAAAGAATTACATGTACAGAGAAGATTATTTGTTCTCCCCCCCCCCCTGCGTTTTTTTCTGAGCCGTGCTCTGTCACCGAGAAAGTTACGTGGGATAACTCTAATCCGACTAGCAGAAATAAAAAAAAGTTATCTTTCCATGACTTTTTCATCGAGGGCTAGAGAGTCGGCGTGCGTGCCTCTTGTCCCGCATGAATGGGCGACGTAGAGAATTGTATATACAGAAGATGTTGAATAAAATAAAAAGTTAAACAAATACATATTTAACAAACATAGCTGAAATACATATAAACAAAACTACAAAAAAGAAACCTGGCAGCGTTTTCCAACCAGGCAAGTGAAATGAACATAATCATTAGCTAAGTAGGACAAAGTTAAAAAAAAAAACTTATTTCATTCTGTATTCATGTCCCATGGGAGAATAAAAAAAACCTAGGTAATGCGTGAAAAAAATGTTATCATAAATATCAAACTATTTTTTTTTACTTCCTAGCGATAAGAATAAAATACAATGGCGGATTCTGATTATAGATCCGGTAACATATACCTCCTCTGTCCTCTCAGCCACACATAGACACGCCTACGTCACACACCTAATCCATACACACAATTGTATATATCCATACACACAGCTCTATATCCACCGGTTCATGGATTAAACAACTCCGTATTCATACCCCCCTCCGCCTTTTTCTTTTTCCAAATTTCATCCCATTTACACATTTTTTACATTTTTTTCTCCACCTCTCTCTTTCTCTCTTTCTCTCTCTCTCTCTCCCTCTCCATCTCCCTCTTCTTTCATCTTCTTTTCCTATTTCTATAACGACGAAGTTCGCCCACTACAAACACCCTGGTCTCGAGCTGTCCTCCAGGCCTACCACATCCCTCCCTCGCCCCTTCTCTCGCGGCCTTTAATGGAATTTGGGTTGACAAGTGGAACAAATGCAAATCGCTGTTCGTCCCCTAAGGCAGCGCCCCTGTAATGTTCTTATCTCTTTCACCAGACTTGCTCCTGCGTTCTGCATATTTCTCTTTCTCTCCATCTCTCTTCTAACCTGGTCTCTTCTAACCTGGTCTCTTCTATCTCTGGTCTTGCTTTACAAACTCCTGTGTGTGTGAGCGCCTGATGAGGGAATCTCAGTGCGTGTGTGTTTGATGGAGCAGGATTGAAAATTGTATTTCTGTATGTCTGACCATCATTCCTTTTATACATCATTGTGTCTCTTCTATCTTTACATCTTCTCTTTCTCTCGCTTTAAAACTTCTGTCGCTTTTTATATCTTCTCTCTATCTTTATATTTTCTCTCTTTATGTCTTCTCTCTCTTTATATCTTCTCTCTCTTTATATATCCTCTCTCTTTTTATGTCTTCTCTCTCTTTATATCTTCTTTCTTTACATCTTCTCTCTCTTTATATCACCTCTCTCTTTATATATTCTCTCTCTTTTTAAATCTTCTATTTATATCTCCTCTCTCTCTTTATATCTTCTCTCTCTTTTTATTTTTTATTTATTCTCTCTCTTTATATCTTCTCTCTCTCGAGCACGACACGCCTAAACTGTGCCGATGTGCCTAAAATCGAAATCCAATAAAATCAAATCTCTCTTTATATCTTTTCTCTTTATATCTTCCCTCTTTTTATCTCCTCTCTCTCTCCACATCTATTTCTATCTTATTTCCCCTTCTGTCTCCCTCTCTCTCTCTCTCTCTCTCTCTCTCTCTCTCTCTCTCTCTGTCCATCTCTCATCTGTTTCTTTTTATCTCTTTTACAACACCGGGTCTCTTTTTCCCCCATCTCAGTCTCTCCATTCTCTCTTTATTTCTCCTCTATCCTCTCTCTGTCTCTTCTACCTCTAACCCCCCTCTTGTTCCCTTTCCTTTTCAAATGGTCTCTCGCTAACTCTTCTTTTCCACCGGCCCTACCTCTCAATTTTTTCGATCTCTCTCTCTCTCTCTCTCTTTCTCTCCTCGATCGCAATTCAAGTTTTTTTTTCCCAATTTCGATTCACTGTATCTAATCAATGACATCGCCCCATCGTGTCATCAAATTTTATGATAAGAATCTAAGATACGCTTCTAGATTTTTTTTTTACGATACATATTTATGGACCACATTTTTATGTCATGTTTTATATCTGTGTCCTCGAGTGTAAAACTTCTTCCGAAACTTAGAAAGAATGCGTTCCTATAGGTCATCTATAGGTCATCTATGGCTCCATAAAATTATCGACTCACTGGGCAACGGAACAAAAAAATGCAAGTCATGAGAAGTTCAGTCTTTGAATTCTATCTTTCAGAAGTTCAGATTTTAAATTCTATCTTTCAGAAGTTCAGACTTTAAATTCTATCTTTCAGAAGTTCAGATTTTAAATTTTATCTTTGAGAAGTTCAGACTTTAAATTCTATGTTTCAGAAGTTCAGACATTAAATTCTATCTTTGAGAAGTTCAGACTTTAAATTCTATCTTTCAGAAGTTGAGACTTTAAATTCTATCTTTCAGAAGTTCAGACTTTAAATTCTATCTTTCAGAAGTTCAGACTTTAAATTCTATCTTTCAGAAGTTCAGACATTAAATTCTATCTTTCAGAAGTTCACATATAAAATTCTATCTTTCAGAAGCTCAAACTTGACCTCTACATTGCTCCTAATGCCTAGTTTGTTCAAACTAATTACTTCAAGCACGAATTGTTTGTTTCAGCAAATAATCAGATTTAAGTTTTTACACAACCAAACAAATACTCCACCTGGCATAGGATTCTTTTCTTTCAATTAATGATCCGCATGCGAAACTAACTTGATTTGAGTTTCAATTGACGAAATAGAATCGAGGCGATAAACTTAAAAAATACAAGAAAATTATTTATTCTAATTATTGTTTAATTCTTCTTCTACCCTGAAAGGACAAAGAGGACAAGTGAAGGACATGTCTACAGTAGAGTCGGGTAGATTGAAGTAGAAGACCTGTACCAAGTTGTGATCCCCGAAACTGCTACTAAAATACTAGTGCTCTTGTATTATTTTGTAATAAAATATTATTCTTATGTCGGAAACATCGAGACCATTCGTTACAGAAGGCCTCAACACTGAATCGCAACGTCACAACCTGTGGGCAATTTGGACCAATAGCTCGTTGTCACGTCACAGTCTCAACTGCCCATAGGTTGTGACGTTACATGTCAGTGTAGAGGTCTTCTTAAACGACTGGTCTCAGAAACATCAGCCATGTTGAAGTTGTGTATTCAATAACAAGCTTTAGTTACAATAAAGTTTTTTGATACTTATAAAAAAAAAATCTAGTTCACAATTGTGAAAATTAACATTCTGTTCTATCTTGCTGTTTCCAAGCCATTTTTAGTTGTTTTTTTACTCACTCTTTTTGAGTGTGAGAGAGAGAGAGGAGGGTGGGCATTGGTCATCGTTTCCTGCAACAAAATGACCAGGCCAGATGTCCGCGCGGAGAGCTGGCATGAAATCAAAGACAAGTTACATTCCGTTACTTGGCTCACCCTGCATACACAGTCACGTACTGGCCTGTGACTTAACTCAATTAGCGCGTGAGTCTGTCAGACTGTCACCAGTTCACAGAATCTCTTGACTTATTCAAAGGCGTCTCCGAATTGTGTTTAAACTTCTTCCCCACCTTCGTTTGCCCATGGCTAGATTTTGGAAAAAAACAAGATTTGAGCAGCACCGCATCACGAGAAGCGCGTAAAATGTAAAGCAAAGAGCCAGAGAGTAGAATTAGCAGGAGTCAGGAGGTATCGCAGCTACATATATGTATGGCTTTTCTTTTATTTGTGTTTTGAAGATGCGAGGTTAAATGAACCATGCTTTTTCTTAATCTTGGAGAGTAGCATTCCAAGTTTTCTTGGGTTTAACTTTATAGACACATGAAGCCTTTTTTTTTTTTGGTCTCAGTACTTCCGTATTGGATTGTACCGTTAAGTTTGATTTACTGCTTAAAGGTGCACCCTTTAGTGTGCACATCGTTTAGTAAAGTGGTGCAGCATGGTGTCAATGCTTTCAAGAACGCGATGACGTAATCAAGGGAAGTGACGTTAGAGTGAGAGCAGAAAACATGAATGACAGTCGCCATTATTTTATGGTAGATATCGATTGTATTAAGTAATTTCGACCGTAAGTCTAAAACCTTTAGTCAGATGTTTGTTGTCGAGAAGGATAAGATTAACGCATCATTAATCACAGTCCTTGTGATGGCCACATGACACCCGAGTTTAGCGCTAGCTATAACAGCAAGTGATATTTACCTTATCATCCTACTAGATCCTTCTCTTATAAGCTACGTCTGCCCCAAGCCCACTGTTCAAGGAAAACTGGGATTGAATAATAACAGAAGTACCCAGCCATATCCGCAGTGCTGGATTTACCTATAAGCAGCACAAAACTATGCCTTAGCCCCTTCCCAAGTTCTAGGAAATAATCTATCCGCAGTTGCATGCATTGTGGGTAAAGGTTTCTTGGGACCAAGAGCACTGCGTATCGGACTGAATGTGTCCTGCTGAATGTAGCGTCACTATATAATTGGGCAGTGTTTCCCAAACGTGTGACTAAAGTGGCCATATTACAAGACATTCGGGGCTCGCAAAGACCTTCCTTCAGGGAACAGTACCAGGAAAAAGAAGAAGAGGCAGACAGAGAAAGCGATAGGAGGACAACATAAAAGAAATAGGTTCTAAACAGGGCAAAAGATAGAGGGGTATGGAAAAAGACGGTCTTGCTTGGTGCCCCAACGATCCATTAGACTAAGGGATAGGTAAGGGTAAAAAAAAGGTACCCTTTTACAATGTTTGCAATGCTGAGTACCCCTCGCCTTGTATCTAAGAGAAGAAGAAAAAAAAACGCATGGTTCATGAGGTGCAAAGCGTACTCCCAGCAAAGTCTTCCCGTACCCCAATTTGGGAATCACTGTGATAGCCTGATAGCGTATACCTATTAGAAACCACTCACCAAAAAAAATGCAATTGGAAAAAAAATTATTATTGTATTTAATGGTCCTCTGTGTGTGTATGTGTGTGTTGTGTGTGTGTTAGTCACGTGCCTATGAAGCCTTCTGTTTGCTTTCTAACAATTCTTTTGTCTCCATCCACAGCTCATGGCCGGGCGGATACCTGGGGCCGGCTCCAGCCAGACGCCGGAGGGCCACTACGACACGCCCGGGTCGCCAGAGTTCGCCTCGGACGCCTCTTCCTCCTCGTCCTCGTCTCACCTGCTCTCGCCCTCCGGACAGCACTATCTGCCCCCGCAGTGGGCGGGACACGCCCACCCCCACAGTGCCATAATCACGCACGTGCCTTTCAGGAGCCCATCGTCAGTGAGCTCCACGTCCAGCCCCGGATCACCACCTCCGGTGCCGTCGGCAGCCGTCTCATTTTTCGCCAGGTAAACAACTTTAATCCTTCATTAATCCCAGCCTTTTAATCCTGTAACACGGCTATCTCCTTGCCCTATCGTGTGAACCACGGCATACCTTTTAGATACTTGGGTTTCATAACGCAAATAGCATATAGTATCTAATGAGAACCATTGCTTTTAAATGATTTTTATCTTGAAACATCAAAAAAAAAAACTAACCTTAGTTCCAATAAAATAAATGAAACAAATAATAATATATATTAAAATAAAAATCATCCAACTACAAATTCATTCAACAACAACAACATACTCGAAAGATGTACTATTTATTCAATTCAACCATCCATCAAATTTTACGTGGAGAGAGAGAGGGAGTGAGAAATCAATTGGTTGTTTGTGTTTGCCTTTTGAAATTGGTCTACGTTTCGCCTCTCTCTTTCTCTCTTTTTCTCTCTCTTTCTCTCTTTTATTCATCTAAACTCTCCTCTTTTAGTAAGTTACATTTCTCACACAGTCATCGCTCTCTCTCTCTCTCTCCCCCTCTCTCTCTCTCTTAACTCCAATCTCTTCTTCTCCACCTTCTCTCTCTCTCTCTTTTTTCTTCCCCCTCTTTCTCTTTCTGTCTCTCTAACCCCTTTCGGCCACCAGTGGCCAACTACTAATTGAGTTCTAACGGCCATCTTAACTTACGATTGAACCTGGCTTCCATCCCCAACCTCTGAAAATCTGTTTAGCTTCGACTTCTGTTTGTTATTCCGTCCGTCTTAAAGAAAGCGAGCGCTCCTGACATCACCGCCATGTGACTTCCGTCTCGCGCCAAGGGGAGGCTGGGACAAGTAGACATTTTCTGAAATGGAAGAGATCTGGTGGCGTGGGAGGGGGGGTAGACAAGAATGGAAAAATAAAAGAGATGGGGGGGGGGGAGAGAAAAGAGCATGGTTTTAATTTAATTTTGTTCCCATTTTGAAATGAAAGATGGATCGCGGGGTTAGTGGTTAAAAGGGAAGGGGGGGGGGAACAGGGTTGGCGAAGTGGTTGAAAGGATGGAACAAATGGTTGGATTTTGTGGAAATGGTTAAATAGCGGTGTTCCGTGGAGAAAGAATCAGAAAAAACAATATGGTTGTTTGTAGTAGTGGTTGTTTGATTCTAGCGTCCATCATTCATGGTCAGCGTTTGGCTGAGTTTAGTTTTGTGCTTATAGGTCAATAATTTTGATGTCGCTGACCAACGGAAGAGATAGGAAGAAAATAAATGTAGACATAAAGAGAAAAAATTGTGTTGAGATGTCGTAAAGTAGAAATAAGGACGAATGGATTAACTTTGCACCTAGTGTTTTTTTTTAAGTAGTCAAAGTATCGAACACTTGTACCAATGTGATCACCGTCCACTTTACCCTCAGTCCACTCAGATCAAAGAATATAGAGAAAAAAAAAGACTGGCGGTCTTGACCGAACATAAAATTTAACCCTTTGATGTGAAGTTTCTTGAGAAATGAAGCCCATCGTTCTGTACCGGACACACCGCTGGTCAGTTGTTACTGAGATGTCCAGTTTGACGCACGGCTCGTGCTGCCTTGTCTGCGAGCAGGCGAGATGAGCTCAAGTGTTTGGTACCCTGAGTGGGGGAAACGTTCTGGTCAGTTTCTTGTCTTAATGGAACAGCTTTTATGTCCCTTGAAACATAGAACGATAATTGCGTGCTCCTTTAACCATTAACAGAAGGTCTCATCAAATACATTTTGGCCTCACAAGTAATTGTAAAAAGAAAAAAAGGAAAGTTCTCTTTTCAGACCCTGCAGGGCAGATGATGTGGAGGTCATCTGTTTATATGTCCGACGATTAAAGAGGATGTCATGTGGCCAGTACAACGACCAACCGCCTTTAGTTTCCTCAACTGATGTCAGATATCCATTAGAGATGGTTGAACTCAGATGCGTCCTTATTTTTCTGAATTGTAAAATTCCGAATTTTTGTCGATATTCTTAGCTAGAGCCTTGGAAACCAATCCATAGTTTATCTCAGCTTTAGGGTTGACTATCTTAACTCTCCAGTTTGATAATGATAACAATGTGAAGACATAATTAACAAAAATCATAAATATCTACCTGTTTTAATCCCCCCAGCTTTATCTCCCTTAGTTTGACCCAATTACACCTCCTCAAATACATCCACCTTCAGCAAATAGTTCCTAAACATGAGTTCCTCAAATAAACGGCTCAGGGGAGAAAACCAAACTTATGACATGGCTCATGGCGTTAGGGAATAGTTTATTGTTGTACCAACACCACCAGCACCATAACTGTGGCGCATGGACCAGGGGCGCAGACACCCCGCAAACAGACCGGCGGACTGTTCTGTTATGATATATGCTCCTCGTGACCTATTGACCTCTTCTGTTACGGCTATAACTTTATGGACAGGCAAATACTCACACAGAACTGGGACATCGAATAAGTCTTTCTAACAGGGTGTGTCCTGTTTAAACCAGACTCCTAAGTTTACATACATAGTATTGATCTAAAGAAAAGTCATTAGTCTTAAAGAGAAAACCGCCATGTTGGATTAGTTCAGTGAAGTCTAAATATTTGTTCCCTCAACAGACCTATATATATTATAGCTAGACTGGAAAAAGGAAACAAACTCTTATCCGATAATGATCAGATCACAGGCCTATATATATAGATTGTTATGTAGTTAACTCTTTTTCAAGCAGTAAGGGAAGTCACCCCGGATCTAGGGAAATCGTCATAGAAAAGTCATTATCTTTAGTTTTTAAAGTTTAGAAATAATGCAATACCGCTTTGTGTATTTTTAATACAATGGGCTATTAATCACAACTATATTCACGCCATAGACATACATATATTTATTTATGTCTATGATTCAGGCAAATCTATGAAACAAAGCCATTTTTGTTGAGATAATGTTTCCAAAATCCTAGATAGAAATAATTCATGTCTGTTGATTTTAATCATCTTATATACATTTAAATAGATCGAGTACCTAGATCATTTTAGGTTGTGATAATACAAATTTGCAAAATAATATTTTTTTAGACCAGAGTACTACATATATTTTTGGGTACCGTAAAAGTATCTACATCTAGTAATGAAATTATGTTACATAGGTTAAGTTCGAAAAAGGTGTACTTCTTGTAAATACTTTATAGAACAACGCCTCATTCCAGCTTTTGTTTTCAGCTTTTCAAGACATTTGTGTAGTGTTAGATCTATCCATGTCCAGTCTATGTACAATCTGTGGTTCCCTCTCATCCGCCATGTTGAATATTTGTTCCCTCTAATCAGTTGATTAGGAAACACTTTCTCACCTCCCTTTGACGATGCACTCATTGCCTCCTTGTGAAAAGAAAAAAAGAGTGTTTAACTGATCTTACCCAACACACTATTAATTGGAATAATTAACCAATAAAATCTTATATCAGTGCGTAACCTTTCTGCATAACTAAAAATATCGTTTTAACCTCTGACACGATAATTCTTTAATGAATCCATTTCAAAGTTTGGAGGGAAAAAAAATGAAAATTATGACCAAGGGTAGACACAAACCACGATGACCTTGTCGTTATTTTGTAAGTTTAATTAATTAATTTCATTTTTATTCGTATAAGTATTCACTAAGAACCCTATTAGACTGCGTACACAAACATCTGGTTGAAGATTTATTTTTCTTTGATAAAGCACCTATTCGTTGTAGATTGGTTTCTCGGCCATCAGAATCTAGAAGCTATTGCTTAATTTTTATGAAAATATATTTAAAAAAAACGTTTTACTATCGTCATTACATCTTCATTATTAAATTAGACGAATTTATAATCAAATCTGTGAGGATGAACCTAGACTTTATTACAGACTTTTTATGGCTGTAGGGAAAAAGAAGTCGATGAAGTATTTGATCTACCAACGCGAACAAGGCCCTGGCAATCCATCAATGCGAACGACCTACTTGTCTTGAGCAGACGTCATAAACCACGTTTGCCAGTTTGTACACAAAATAAAAAAAAATAATAATCAACGATGAGGGAGAGGAAAAAAGAGAGAGAGAGAGAGAGAGAGAATAGACGAAAAGAGGAAAGAGAAGGAGAGAGACAGGAGTGTACAACTATATCCTTTACTTGCTGAGTGTTAAGTCTTTTTTCGACTCGTTCGGTCCATGTTGCCTCGAAGCTGAAAGAACTCCAGGCCCCGCTAATGACTTTTGGGAAACATTTTAGAGTGCAGACGAGAACAGCTTCTAAGGAAATGCAATGCTCGATATTCGATACGGTCAATAAAATCGATACCCTGAGCAAATTAGCCGATGTCGATATTTGAAACAACATAAAACAACAACCAGAAGAAAGCGTAATCGCTTAGTTGTAATCGTTTCTATCTTAATCTTAATGGACTTTTGTTCAAACGAATGCAGTGGATTGTGTTCATAAAATGGCGCGCTACAAGATGAAAACAGGAAGATAATCAAACCGCGCAGACGTTTGAACTTTCCCCCGCCTTCCCCCTTCCTTTCTTTATAGAATTATGGATTTACAATAGAAGTTAATGGAAAATAAATGGTTTGTATTATTATCTTTTTTTTATTATTTGTATGTGTGTGTAAACATGTTGGAACAAGTTTGGTGGACATTTATGGCGGGAAAATATTTCTATGATGTCGGCTGCTAGCGTCCTTGGACAAATTGTTGAACTTTTGAAGCTGAGGATATCGCGGTTCTTTATCTGCGTTGATCTAGAACGGAATCAATCAGAACCTTGAGTCAATGAGTCTGCATCAGCGGAGGGTGACATCCCCCTCTCCTCTGAGCTTTGCAGAAGTAGAGTGACTCCAAGTAGCAGATTTACAGCGAGTCCTACAGAACTTAAGTCGTGAATGTCAAGGTTGTATTAAAAATTGCTGACGTCACTTAAAAAGATTATTATATTTTTAATAATAATAATAAAAATAAAAATAATCTTCATTGTCCATAAGGAAATTTGTCTTACAATTTGTGCATTATACCAAACAAACATTATAACTATAAAGAGAAACAAAATGTACATTCACACCAGACTCACTCACAATGTACATGTCAAAAGTTTACATCAGATTGTTTCTGTTTAATGATATGATTGCCAGAGGAACAAAAGAGTTTTTGTGTCTGTTTGTCTTTGCTATCGGTGTCTTGTATCTCTTTTGTGATCACAAAATCCTGCCAAAAGGGTGATTTCTTTTTATTATAGACTCTTTTTAGACTAAGTAAGGATATTTGTCTCAAACAGCTGGCCAAGTGCGGGTTTTATTTTGCATATGACTTTACCAGCAGCATTTAGGATTCTCTGGAGTTTATTTTTATTCATAGTGCTTAGATTGTGTCACCACGGTTTTATATATAGTTGAATGTTACTGTAGCACTGCGTTCACTGTAGGCGTGGAGGTGACATGCGGGTTCATTCATTAACTTGTTAATAGTAGACTCGTCAGGATCAATACTCTATATTATCTATACGTAATAACTTCACTTGTAAAATGAGGAAATAACTCGTCTTATAGCAGACACAAATAATACTTTAATAAGTACAAATATATACACCACTTGTAGAAAATGATACACAACTTCAGAATGATTCAAATATCCATAAACGAATGATTCACAAATAACTCATAGTAAATAACTTCAGTCCATTACAAAATCTTAAACAACTTTATCAAATCAACTTCTTGTAACAACTACATACTAGTGACTGCCTCAAAGTTTCTCTCTCTACTGACTGTTCACATCTCATTAAAAGTATTCACATTCTCACAACATGGTAGTGAATTGGGTTCATAATATATTAACTGGGGTGTCCACCCAATGGCACCAACTTTGAGGTGGTGACAGATTGCCATACCAGGCAGTGATATTAAAATGTAAAATATTGCCGATGTGAGGGTGATAAAACATAGCCAAGACCTTTTCGCTAACATTAAAATATGACAGTTTTCTTAGTAATCGTAATCTTCGCTGCCCTTTTTTGCTGATATAATCTGTATTTGCTGTAAAATTTAGCTTGATAAAGTCCTAACAATCATAGATGCAGACTTTAACTATATAATGGGTTTTCCTTACTGATTCATTCCAAGATCCTATAGCGATTAGGAAGATAAGTTTAATATATGAAGTATCCGAGCTACTGGATTAGGAATTGTGCGTTTATCCTTCTAGGCCGCGGGATGCACAATGAAGACAAAAAGAAAATCCGCTGCCGAGTTCAGGCGTAGACGGCGAAACTGAAATCTAAATCTAACACCGGCGGACAATGGTTATGCCTGCGCTAGTTGGGGCAAAATATGTAGGTCGCAACTCGGGCTGCGTATACACGGGAAATAACGCATTCCTCATTTACCATCGGACTGGAAGTAGAGTCTCATTATTATTATAATTATTATTGTATTTAATATTATTTGAATTTCTCTTGTAGAGTGTATCAAGCCCTAGCAGTCTCAGTGCGGTATGGTCCAATCTCTTTTATCTATCAAGCCCTAGCAGTCTCAGTGCGGTCTGGTCCAATTTCTTTTATCTATCAAGCTCTAGCAGTCTCAGTGCGGTCTGGTCAAATCTCTTTTATCTATCAAGCCCTAGAAGTCTCAATGCGGTCTGGTCAAATCTCTTTTATCTATCAAGCCCTAGCAGTCTCAATGCGGTCTGGTC
>JADKLZ010000104.1:25351369-25362327 GCA_021533235.1 Biomphalaria straminea
CTCAATTACACAGCAGCGTAGCGCTCGCTTGAGTGTGTGTGTGTGTGCGTGTTTGTTCAGAGTGTACTTAAGGTATTATTAATAATTTTTTCCTCGGTGTGTTCAAATAACAATGTCCTGGACCTCACATCCCCCCCTTCCTAATGACACCCCCCGGCCCCTCCCCGTACCAACAAAAAGTCATATTTTATTTCAACATTGAGTCTAGACAATACTAAGAAAGTATTGACATGAAAAGGGAGACACACAAACTATTAGATGAAATAGAACTGGAAGAGATATTCAGATTTAAGTAGTTCATTGAACTCATTGAAATGTTCAAACATTTTTTATGTTCATTTTTTGTTCATTTCATGTGGTATGAATGAAATGACAGCACAAGTCTAAAGTGTGAGTCTATGGGAAGTTATTTAAAAAAGTGCCTTTTAGAAATGGCAAGTAAACAACATCCACTTGCAAGTGGGAAGCGTGGTCGAGAGGCTAAGTGCGGCTTGTGCTTGGCTTGCTTGGCTACCTAGAAGGGGGCTCGAGGTTCGACACCCGACTCGGGCAGAGTTGTGTTTACTGAGCGCCCAAAGGCAGCACGGGAAACCAACTCCTAGATACCCCCTCCCCCCACTGGTCCACAAATGAGATTGGACCAAAGCGCTCTGAGCATGCTATAAGCATGAAAGTAGCGCTATATAAAAGCTATAATAATAAAAAAGTGTGTGAGTAAACTGTGTGTGTGTGTGGTTATACATCTGTGTGTGTGTACATTATCGCTCAGTTTCTACCATTGCAATAAGACTAATTATAGACTCTGCGAATATATTTTGGTAGCTCCGTAACTCCTTGATTAAAACAAACTATTTGTAAATTCATTTTATGATGAATTAATAAATATTATCATTCGTATACGAAAATAATGAAGTGGATTGGAACAATATATTACAAATATATGTAAAATCCTAGTAAACTCTCAAATAATTCAAACTCTCAAATATGCCGAATAAGAAATCAAATAATTATGTTTTTGACTATAAACAATAAAGAGGATGATATCTGAGTGAGAACTTTTTTTAAATTTTACAAGACTACAACTAAACACAAACACAATAATAATAATAATAATAATAAAAATAATACCAGAGAATGACTACTGGTTCGTTTATAATAATAATAATAGTAGTACTAATAATAATAATTTCATTTATAGAGCGCTGTTAACAAATATGATGTAGGCTCAAGGCGCTGGAGTTGTGAAGTTATTTTGAGTGTTTGAACCTTGAGTCTAAACTTAGAGCTGCTAGAACTTCTTTTGGTTTTGTCGTGAACCAACATTTAGTATCCATTGAACGAAAATATCATCATTCAAACATTTATATCAATAATTTAATAAATCAAAGACTATTTCCAGCCCTCAGATTATTTATACCTTGTGAGAATTAAGTATTTAAAAAAAATAAGAGGGAAAATATAATTATCAGTTAATATACAAATCAAACAGAATTTCTACTTTATGTCCCAATCATATAGTAAACATAACATAGAATATGAAGGGAAAAAAGGCAAGCCATTAGATCGAACTCACGGCTACAGCGTTATAAGCGCGGCGTTCCATCATCCTCGCTATACACCCATACAAACATGAACGAAATTTATTTTGAAATAACCAATTCATACATACATCTTAATATATCATTTAAAGGTTTTGTTTCTAATTTGTATCGATTGCAAAGACATAACCCTAAACCACTGGCTTCTCGTCTTCCTGCAAAGTATTTTAATAAAATCACAAAACATAATTATTTCATTGATACTCAGTTTTTGGGATATATCTCCTCAAATATTTTTGCACTTGTTTTTCTTCCATGAATAAAACGTGTAAAATAACAGTGTTCACTATACAAATACCACAACATCATACAGTATGTATTAGGATATGATAATAAATATGTAACACAGTGTGCATTACTATAATACATACCATAAATCTGGAAAAATCTGAAACAAAAGGGTCAATCGGGATAACTCTTTTAGATTATCATAAAATTCAATATTCGTACATTTCCAAGACTTAGTGATCAACTTTGTACATATTTACTTGATGTACTGAAAAAACTAGATCTAGACCAGACATACATATAGGCATGTTCATAAAGCTATTCTAAGTAAACAAAATATTACTTGCCTTTGTGCTACGTACGCCTTGTCCTATTATTATTATTATTATTATTATATATTATTATTATTATAGCTTTTATATAGCGCTTCTTTCATGCTTATAGCATGCTCAGAGCGCTTTGGTCCAATCTCATTTGTGGACCAGTGGGGGGGAGGGGGTATCTAGGAGTTGGTTTTCCAGTGCTGCCTTTGGGCGCTCAGCAAACACAACTCTGCCCGAGTCGGGTGTCGAACCTCGAGCCCCCTTCTAGGTAGCCAAGCAAGCCAAGCTCAAGCCGCACTTGGCCTCTCGACCACGCTTCCCACACTTTAACAAATGTCAAGTCACTATTCTTATATAATGAATGTTATGTTCTAGACACAGAGTGTTTTTGTTTTTCACACAACTAGCAGGATGCATGCCGGTTATAAAATATCAATTAATTATTAAAGAATTGATTTAGTTCGATTTTTTGGAAATTCTCCATTCTCTTGCTCTGTTTGTTAAATTTTTGAAACCTCACACCCCCCGTGTGTGGTTTTGCCCCCCCAGGGCCGGTGGTGGGGGGGCGGGGGGAGTGGGCTCCCACTAAAGTTTTTGTGAACAAATCATTTCAGAACTTTCAACGTTCTTTGCTTTTGAACATTTAAAAAAAAATATTTCTCTATTTCTATCTAGAATTGTTATTTGTCCTGACGTTATAAAATGTGTTAACAGACTTTGCTTGATTTTTTTTTTCTGTATCATAACTCAACATTTTAGTTTACATTTGTGTTTTTCATTTCTAGTATCAATAAACAAGCACATATACAAACATACAAACTAGCATATATACAAACCAACAAACATCTTTATAGACACATGCCTCATGCAATCTTTGTAGCAATGTGTTTAAATTAAGGCCGAGATCTAGAACTGGGGAGGGGGGAGGAGATGGGGGGTCATTCAAGCGTGAGCAAGGCGCCTGACGCCCGCTAAGTCAAATTGCGTATAGCACGCTTCTGTTGCCTTTCCTTGCTAGACTTACATCAACAATTCAAGAGGGCCAACCTGAACCGACCCTACCGTTGATCCGTCTGAAAGAAGAGTGCTGGGTCCCTAATACTGGCTATAGCGTTGAATGGTTTGAAATATCTGACTAGATATCTTGCAGCCAATAAGATCTTGTTTATTAACTGATTATTATATAGAGTCTAGAGTCGACGGACTCAAAGTTTTCTAAAAAGACCACAGGCCTCTCGCACTAATAAAAACAATATATCTTATTTCTACTATATCTCTACATTGTACAACACTGTTCTGTTTTACGCGCTGCCTCCCCGAATACTTAATTCAGTGGTCTATGGTGAATAGGTCACGAAGCATTCATCTAAAAAGAAGGAACGGAGAAGTGAGACTAGTTCTTACAGAAAAAAAAGATTATAGAGAAGGGAAATAAAATAATGAGCTATTAGCCATTTTTACAAAACTTATATCAACTCACTCCGTCTGTCTGTCTGTCTGTCTGTCTGGTACAAATTGTGAACACTTTATTTCTCAACTTCCCATTCTCGAATCAAGTGGGAACTTTGCACAATTATTCATTGTCCCTAACAAAACATGAATCAACCGAAAAAAAAACAACAAATAATTAATTAATTAGTGCTAACTAAATATTTTTGTTTGACATAAAAGAAATAATTATTACAGTTTTGAGTTATCAAGTTTTAAGTTTGCAGTTCTGCTCCTTTTATGGGCTTTGTATAAACAAGACTTTTATCAACTTGCTCTGCCTGTGTGGTAAAAAGATTGAACAGCCTATTTGTCCAAAATACATTCTCGGATCAATATAACATTGCACAGTTAATCATTGGAGTGAATTGTAAATGAATTAATTTAAAAAAAAAAAACAATTTGCCGATTAAATACTGGTTATTAATTATTGTGTTTGATACCAACAAGGGAAATTAATCTTTCAGTATTTACAGATATGGTTAACTATGTCGGGTTTCGTCCCCTTAAATAATTGTACACGCTATTTCTTCCTCACCTGTACCAACTTGAAACCACAAACAATTATTTATTGTATCTAACAAAACATAACATTAATCAAAAAAAAAATTGCCAATTTGTTTTTTATTTGTTTGTTTTCATATCGCAAAAGGGAAAAGTTTCTACATTATTGAGAGATATAGTTGTAAGTGTGAAGCACTTACCCTTAGTTCATTCCATTATTATATGTATGCTGAAACATTCGTTTTAAAGTAATGAGGGCTTCATTTGTGTCGAGGGGGGGGGGAAGAGAGAGAGAAAAGAACATGTCAGACTCAAGTGAACAATAAGTGGCCTGCAAGTCCAGTTTAGAGAGTTTGTATCTAAACTTTAAACTAAAAGAAACATAAACAAAAGTCCAGAATGTAAGCATTATTATTGATGAGAAGTTAGCTTTATTCCAAACAAAGAAAGTTATTATTTATGAGAAGTTAGCTTTATTCCAAACAAAGAAAGTTATTATTGATGAGAAGTTAGCTTTATTCCAAACATAGAAAGTTATTATTGATGAGAAGTTAGCTTTATTCCAAACATAGAAAGTTATTATTGATGAGAAGTTAGCTTTATTCCAAACAAAGAAAGTTATTATTTATGAGAAGTTAGCTTTATTCCAAACAAAGAAAGTTATTATTTATGAGAAGCTAGCTTTATTCCAAACAAAGAAAGTTATTATTTATGAGAAGTTAGCTTTATTCCAAACAAAGAAAGTTATTATTTATGAGAAGTTAGCTTTATTCCAAACAAGGAAAGTAATTGTTTTTTCCAGTCTCCTTTCGTGACTTGTTTGTAAACATATAACTTGTAACATTTCCAATACCAGACATAACATTGTCTATCAATACACCATTTATGATTGTCTCTAGACAATGAGGTACATATGATCTGTAGATCTTTGTGCAGACTGTATTGACCTGTCTACCACACACTCAAACACACACACACACACACGGGAGAGGGGGGGGGGAACGAGACAAAAACTGAACATATAGATCAACATAACCTCCCGGTGTAGATCGTATGTTGTTGTGTAGAATATTGTCTCGTGTTTTTATTGTATGGGTTGTGTCACTTTTTTTTTTCTTTCAATATCAACTACCCGTTGTTTTTCACATCCACACACACATACACACACACGTGCACACACACACACACACACTCAAAAATCTGGCCAGAGTAGCACAGAGTGGCAACACCACTCCCATAGCGTTCTCTCGGCATTTAGAGTAAGTTTATGAAGTCGGTGAGCACCAATCAATGGCCTGGCGTTTGTTGCCATAGAAATACGATATCTTCAAGCAAAGCCAACAGGAGGCAGAAATGAAACAGGGAAAAAAACGAGTGGGGGGATGAAAGAGAAAGAAAGACGGGGGAAAAAAAGGTAAAAAAAAAACAGAGAAAAAGAAGAAAAAAAAACGATTCTGAGGGCTGGAATATTCTACGTCTGCTGCTACCCACGAGGGTGAAAACATTCAAAGGGAAATAAACTTGAAGGGGAAAACATTCTCAACAACTTCTGTTTAAGTGAGTTGAGACAGATTACTCTCCCTTTCCTCCATCTCCCTCAACCTCTCTTGGATATATGCTCACTCTCTCTATCTCTCTCTCTCTCTCTGTCTCTCTTCTTCTTCTTCAGAGAGTGAGTGCCGTCTGTCTACGGCTCTCTGTTGGTGAATGTTATAAATTGAGCAGGCTAAAGTTTGGTGTTTGCAGGGCGCGAACTATAACAAAACAAATTGAACGCATCCCGGGCACTGATGCTGCTGCGTGGTCAATATGGTCGTGTGGGATGGGGAGGGCTGTGTTACAGGAGGTAAATGGGGGGGGGAGTTAAAACTGTTATGTAGTAATGTCTACTCCGTGTTATGGTCCACGTTTGGTGAGGGGGCAGGGGGCGTGGACACAGGGAGGCCGCGGGACGTTATCCGATATCGCTGTGAAGTTATGATGAGGTAGTGAAAGACGATAGGCTGAGGCCCGGGACAGATGGCACTGACACTGGCTCGATGTGAGCGTATGATGGATTCATGGACTGATTCAGAGATTGATTCATAGATTGATTCGTAGGAGCTAATAGGCTACACAGCTGCGTAATTGGATTAGATCAGATCTGCTATTGTAAGATAAAAGTATTGCATACATCATGATTAAACACATACATTTATGACATTGGGGGACACCATAACATTTTGATATAATCAGCGGCGGCGAAAGGGTTAAAAGATGTCCAGATCAGAGCGCCCCCCCAAAAAAAAAATAAACAAAACAAAACGTGTATCCTAAAAGCACATACACACACATAATACGAGTTAGCAATAATGCAATTAAATGTTAGAAAACCCATGATGCATCAGGCCATTACAAATAGCACACGACGAAACACACGCAAACAAAAAAAAAACGACTAACACAACACACAGGTACAGGAAACACTGTAGAGCTATTTATATGACATAATATATATATACTTGTTCTTTTGAAGAAACTAGAATTAACTAAGATTTTTTTTTTATTTACAATATATATATTTGTATGATCGGGTTTGCGTTCTTGAAACAAATAAAAAAAATATAGTAAGAGACAAAAATAATAAATTCAGTAACAGAAGATAAAGTGATATAAAGAAATGTGGAGCGATATAAGGTAACCTGAAGAATAACTTAAGAAAATAAAAAAATAAAAAATTCGGGAGAGATAAAAAGATAAACAACGGCAACTAGATGGAAAAAAAAACTGTTGTCAACTAAAATATGTCTAGAGTAGCGCAGTGGATCTTAATATCAACTTTATCAACGCTCAAACTCAACAAAAAAAACGAGCTTATAAACACTTCCTGTATATTTTACAGCGAAACATATAATAAAAACATAGCATGTAGTTATTCTCTATATATGGAAAACATCAGCTGAAATAAATAGAATAAAGAAGGAATGAAAGAATTTTTTTTAATGGTAAAGTTGGTAACATAGAGCATAATGTAGGCTAAAGTAAGATCTGCAGTAAATAATCATTATTAATTTTTAAAAATGTTCCTTTAAAATAGTTAAATTTTGTGTTATTAAATTTATTTAAATAAAAGTATGTTTTGTTTATTGTGTAAATTGTTCTTTATGTTTCTGAGTTATGAAAGAAACAACAAACTGTAAGAGACAGTGATCAAGACATAGTGCATCTTTTAACTTCGTCTATAAATCATTCAAAGTAAAGGGAGGCCACTCTCTGTTCAATTACTAAACAACAACATTGTGTAAACAATTATCGACCCGTGGGCCAGAAAAACTCCCAACTCGCGTATCGCGGGCCACATTACGGGCCGAATTACCGCAGAAGTTTTGGAAGAGAGGGTCAGCAGCTTAAGTTGGGGATCCAAAAGATGTTAACTCACGAGTGGATTTGTTGTTTGTTGATTTGGGACATACTAGCCGACTAAAGCGATGGAATGCTTTTTTTTTTTTTTTAAATAAAGCCTACCAGCAGAGGTGAATAGGTTACTTTTTACACCAACGACTTTGTAATGTTGAGACCTCTCTAATTGGGTGTCTCAATTAAAACAGAGTCTGTCCACATGTTGAAAAAAACTCTGTGAAAGAGAAAACAAGACAACAAAATCTTAAATTGATTCCGTTTTTTTTTAAATGACTTCCTTCAAATGACTTCTTTCAAATGACTCCATTAAATAGACTTTACTCTAATGACCTTTAAAAAAATAAAAAAAATTAAAAACTTTTTTTTTTTACCGTTTTGAAGTACTTTGTAGTTGAGAGTTTTTAAGAATTAATTCAGCATATAAAAAAACAACAACTTAAAAACAAGGAATACGAATAACGGAATAAAAAAATATCATACACAGATCGATGGTAATCCCCAATCTAGTTACTTATTTGTTCGTAAACAAACTTTCTAGGCTAAGAAAGATTGAGTTATTGTTTGACCTACACTCAAGTCATTATCGATGTGTGGTGTCACTCAGCTTTGTCAATCTAGAAAGTAGGCTACTTAACTAGTAGCATACAGATGTGTAAGTCCCGAGAGTAGTATACAGATGTGTAAGTCTAGAGAGTAGCATACAGATGTGTAAATTCCGAGAGTAGTATACAGATTTGTTAGTCACGAGAGTAGCATACAGATGTGTAATTCAAGAGAGTAGCATACAGATGTGTAAGTCCAGAGAGTAGCATACAGATGTGTAAGTCCCGAGAGTAGCATACAGATGTGTAAGTCTAGAGAATAGCATACGGATGTGTAAGTCCCGTGAGTAGCATACAGATGTG
This sequence comes from Biomphalaria straminea, assembly GCA_021533235.1. Taxonomy (NCBI): domain Eukaryota; kingdom Metazoa; phylum Mollusca; class Gastropoda; family Planorbidae; genus Biomphalaria; species Biomphalaria straminea. The sequence continues at coordinate 25,359,815 of JADKLZ010000104.1, forward strand.
GAAGTCCAGAGAGTAAAGGGGTGTAGCTAGGAATTATCCATCGTTTGGGGGCCCGGGTGCTTGACCTATTTGGGGCCCCTGCATTTTGCGTAATAGTTAATTTTTAGTGTAAAAAACACTCCTTTGGGGGTCCGGGGGATTTTCTAATTCTAAATTTTAACGGTCAAACCGGAGTTTTCACTGTGTGGCCAATTAGCTAATATTTTTGTTTACCCGAAGATATACATAAACAGTCACATTTCTACAAAGAAATTTAGAGTCATTTTCAATAACTGTGTCCACCTAACTTGTTAAACCCATAAAGAGTTTGCAGGCTTGTGAGAGCAATACTAAAAACAAAAAAAAAATATCTGTCGACTGGGTATGGTTCATTGAATGAGTAAAAAGAAACATCTAGCCTGGTAATAATTACTTAGAGGACAGTCAGGACACCTGGTAATTCTCCGCGGTTACCTGACAGGTGTCGTTTGGACATTCCCACCCTGCTGGGCTTCGGACAAACAGTTCAGAATATTTTTATGTTCAAAAGAAATCATTATTACAGTTAATAGAAAAAGTTGTCTCAGTTTATTTTTATTTTTATTTTTCTTGATTTTTTCTCTGGTTAGACAATATTGAATTCTTTTATCTTGTAGATTAGATGCCTAGTTCAGGGATCGGCAACCCGCGGCTCGCGAGCCGCATGCGGCTCTTTGGGTGCGAAGCTGCGGCTCTTTAGTTTTACATGCAAATATTATTAATTTTATCGAAACATTTTTTAGAGAAAATCGGAATAGTTTAAAGAGGGTTACGCACAAATTCTATCTTTTAGCAACTTGTACTCTCTTTTCAATACACCCCTTCCCCAATACACGCGTTGTATATGCATGTTACCAGTCCGTCAGAAACTCTTAAATGGACGCCATCTTCAAATGTTTCTATGTAGGTTTCAATTCGCTTTCGACGCAAGACTGCGTGCTTTGGCTGTGACGAAATTTTTAATTTGTTTCAAGTAAATGAGTTAGAAGCGATTATCTTCTCAATTTTATATGCAATCTACAAGTAATGCTAATTGGGCAAGCTTTGTGGTACCACTAGAAATTGCACAAAAAGGCAAACCATTTATGGATGGTGAGTATGTCAAAGACTGCTTCCTACGTGCATCTGAAAAAATGTTTCGCGATTTCAAAAACAAACCAAAACAAAATTGAAAAATAAACAAGATTACAAAGAGAGTTTGTGTGATACACAAACTAAGAGGCGGCCTCCATCGGAGTCGGATCCCTGTCAGGCCAACCTATTTGCAAGATGTTTCGGATGTTCCTTCTAAGTTGAAAATAATTAACTATTCGCTGGACGACGGAGGATGGCGAGCAGGGTATAAACCTGCCATATCTTGATGTTTGCGCACTAGACTGTAGTTCGGATTCATCGTTGGTCCCTGGCTCAATTCCTGCATGCTCCCATCCTTACACTATCGCAAATTTCTGAAAGAACAGTAAAAGTTAAATAATACTTTCAAAAGCCTTTAGTGTTTTTTTATCTAACCGTGACGGACAGACCAACAAACAGACAAAACGCACAAAATTATGTTTCTTTCATTCTAATGGGGGCACTGAACAATTGTTTTAAAAAATCTGATTTTTTTAAAAGTTTAAGAAATTAATTTAAGAATCATGTCATTGCCGGGCTTTACGATAGTACACGAAAGTCGCTGCTAAAAGTTCATTTTAAAAAATGTGCGTAATATCAATATGTAAAGAGCATTTCTTATAGTAACATTTCCTCCCTTACATTTACGTAATTGTTTTAGAATTGGTGTTTTATTATTAAAAAATCGCTTGCATAATTAATTTTATAAATTAAACGGTTTGCTATTAGAAAACTAAAAGTAGCCGTTGCACCTAAACTTTTCAAACCGCATTTAATGGTGAAAAAATATTTTTCGTATCTCTTCTAGTTTTGGCGCCCTGAGTGTGACTGACGGACAGACAGACATTTTGCACAAACCTAATAGAGGCTTTTCCCCTTACGGGAGCCGCTAAAAATCAAAGACACGACAGAAGCGTCTTTTTTCCTTGTTACTTTTGCTATATGAGAGACCCTATTTAGTCAATTATATGTCTTCTTATGGTCCAAAGGAATACCTTAAAGGATTGCTACCTGGACAAACTGGAGGGAATGATATAGTCACATATAGTGTTTATCGTACAATAATACATTAAAAACAATAAGATCAATTTAAATAAAATCATTTCAATAGCAACTGATGGAGCAAGAAATATGACTGGCAAAAAAAAAGGGCAACAACGATTCTTCATAGCAAAATAAACCATGAAATTCTTACGTTTCACTGAATAATACACACAAGAAGCACTATGTACCCAAAACGATTCGAACCTAAAATAGTTGAGGTAATGAATTCGGCAATCAAGATTGTTAACAGCATGTTGTCCAAAGCAATCTACCATCGTCAATTTAAAGAAATCTTAAACAAAATGGAGACTCAGTATTCTGAGCTCCTTCTTCCTAAT
>JADKLZ010000104.1:25474650-25486495 GCA_021533235.1 Biomphalaria straminea
AAAACATGTCAAGGGGTCCACGGGACAAAAAAGTTTGGGAACCACTGCTCTATACAAACGTAATGTACATTCTATTTTTGATTTAATCTATTGATGATATAATCTTTTTTTTTATCAAATTTTGCTGTTCAGAAGAACTGAGCTAGTGCCAGTTGTAATCTGGATATGTGGATAACGTTTTGATCTATGAACTTTCTCATCACTTGCCATCATGCCAAAACCAGTCAAAATCTTTTCTGAAGTTAATGAAGCTGTGTACGGTGTACCACTTTCTTTTGGAGATGAAGACATTGTCATTTTACAGAATGATGTTCAATACTTGTCAAACAGTACTTGTATCTGCTCTGAATCTTACTGTAACATTATTATTATAGCTTTTATATATCGCTACTTTCATGCTTATAGCATGCTCAGAGCGCTTTGGTCCAATCTCATTTGTGAGCCAGTGGGGGGGAGGGGGTATCTAGGAGTTGGTTTTCCGTGCTGCCTTTGGGCGCTCAGTAAATACAACTCTGCCCGAGTCGGGTGTCGAACCTCGAGCCCCCTTCTAGGTAGCCAAGCCAAGCTAAAGCCACACTTAGCCTCTCGACCACGCTTCCCACATACTCGTTTTAGAACCCCTGCAACATAACAGTGACTGGAAGTCACTTGATATAATTCAGTGCTTCTTGCATGAAGTATGGGATGAGTTGGTGATTGACCACGGGGTAGAGGTCTGTTGATTCCTGGACTCATGAGAGATTGGAGTATTACATTTTCTCATAGTAAAGATATTTCTTAATACTGTGATTAAATTTTATTAATGTGCTTAAGAATATGTAACTGGATTTTATGTGATTCTTGATGGCTGGATTTGCCTCGATAATATTTGTATTTCTATGGATTAATAAATGTATATTGTCTGCTGAGATAGCGTTATTTCTTTGTGCTTGTATTGTTACCTAATTACTCAGTAGCATTAGTAGCACTACGCCACAACTAATGAAACCAAACGGAAGTAGTTTAAAAGCATCACAGAGAACGTTATTTTAAGGCCAGAAGAGGCCCAAACAACAGTAATAAAACATTTGCGTTATCAGCACGACTAGAATATGACACTTACCTATTTTTGGGGCTTTTCTCTTCAGCCTGTTAATGTGAGCCGACGTGTTTTCAAAGTTCTGTTGGTATAATATCACTTCCCCCTTCAAGTGATCTGATTGCTTCCACTACAACTGAACCTATTATTGGTGCATCTCCAAGGTGTTTTGTTGATTAGACTAGTTGAGGTTTTTCTAGAATTTATACAGATCTTTGCAATATTCTGTCTACCTGCTTCTCCAGTCAAAAGAGTTCTATCGTTAATTTCAATCATTGCTGTTCTAGCTTGTCTTGTATTGGTTTAATCGTTTAATGTTTCATTTGCTTTTTAGCAGCCCCCAAAAAGGGAAAAGACGCTATTAGTATTGTGTGGCCTGTCTGTCCGTGTGTCTGTCTGTCTCTCCGTCCGTCCCGTTTAGATCTCAGAAACTAGAAGAGAAAATGAAAATCAGACATCACAATATTTTAGATCATACAAAGTTCTGATGCAACGGCTACTTTTTTTCTTTTGTGAAAGCTCAAAATCTAATTTTTTAAATCACTTACGCAAGTAGTTTTTTCCTCACAAACTGTCTTTGTAACCTTTTTTTATTGTCAACTTTCAACTACTATTGATTATAGTAGCCTGTTCACTGTTCCAGTTCTCTTCTGTCATTTGAGACCCATGACTTAATTTTCCTTCGCTTTTTTTCATAAGACCTCAGAAGCTGATTCGTATAACACTGTTAGTCAATGTCCTCGTGTACTGGGTTAAGAGATGTGAATTGGAGAAAGTTTTAGGACATAAGAGTGTGGCGAGGATTCATTCTCTCCAGCTCTACTTACCATTTCTGGAGTATATTATCTTGGAAACTCAGGAAGGATTCACTACTAGCTTTTTTGGCCATAAAAGGGCAGACTGATACAGATTGTATTCATTATAGACCATATTGGAGAATAAAATGCAGACCAGGTACAAGATTTTACTTCTAAACTCAATGCTGCTGCTTGAGCAGTTGCCAAAAAAAAAAATTAGTAGTTTGTGGTAGAGATAATAGTACAAGATGTTGCATGTATTTGAATGGCCAAACATTAGAGGAAGTTGACTCATTTAAATACCTAGAGGCAAACATAACAAGAGATGTAGAGCATTAAAAAAAACATACAAATTTAAGCTTGGTATTCCTCTTTCATTAGCAAATTGAGGAAAATCTGTAAGAGTAGCTATAGCTTGCAAGTAAACTTAAAGCTGTATTCTTCTCTAGTGGTCTCTGTATTGTTGGGAAAGTTGAACACTGTAAGCTGAGGCCATCGACGAAAGTCAAAGAAAAGATGAGATGAGATTTTTGTAAAATATTATTGATTTTTTCTCTTAATAGAGCCATAAATAAATAAATAAACTTAAACCGTAGATTACAAAGAGAGTTTGTGTTATCGCACAAACTCAGACACGGTCACCACCGGATCCGTCGAAAGATAAGGAGCTTGTTAGGATTGTCTAAAGTAATAAAATTTCAAAAGAAAAATGTGGCGTTGTTTTTAACTTGAAAACAAACTAAACAATCTATTATCGATAATAGGGGTAATAATGGGGGGAGAGTTGAAATGTATTATAAGTCCGTAGATCTGCAGTATGGTCTATCTGTTGTATGGTATCTGTATCTGTCTACACTAAGGCTGTTGAAAGACACCCCCATCCACTCTTTAATTTCTTTAAAAAATCATCTTATATTTTGTCTTCCTCGCTCTCCACCACCTGGACATGTGCCTTGTCGGATTGTTTGATCTTGCAATGCATTTATCCCATCTTCCGCTGGAAAGCAGAAAGGCGGACTGATTGTTCATTTAAAGCAATAGTAAAGACATTTTTTTGACATTTCGGGTCGTTGACATTCAATAGACCAGCATAGTAAGCACTACATCTCAATGGTAGCAACACAGCAGCATGGTAGCCATAGTGTAGCATCTTTCACTTCCTGAAACCGTCTACAAACGAAGCAGAGAGGCCGTTGTTGCGGGTGGCCGGATGTTTGTGGTTCTAATTGATGATGTTTTCATGTCGAAGTAGGTACTGAACTCAACCTTATACGATCTGAGCTGAGACGAGTAATAGGTGGGGGGGGGGAGGTCTCCATGTAGATACTCGTAAATACAATTCCTTCTTCCCCTCTCTACCCACCTCTCCAACAGTAATGATACTTAACTGCTTGTGAGTTATTGCCCATGGGGACGAAAGGGAGATAATTTTAACACCGTTCCAGCTTGACGCCATATCTTCCCCCTACAGAGCCTTCCATCTACCTCCGGCCAACAAGTTTTTTTTTTTTGGTGTTTTTTTTTTTAGGATGATGGAGTAACCGCCTCGTGCAAAAGTATGAAAAAGTTGACCTTTGACATTGGCTTGATGAAGATGCTGAAGATGAGGGGGAAAAGAAGAAGGAAAAGAAAAATTTCGCGAAGGGGCCCACCATGTTTGAGGAGTTTCCGATTGGTTCGGGAAAAAGACTTCCGCAGCAGGAGGGGGCGTCGGCAGTCATTACTCGCCCGCGGCTTAGATAGCGACTCAATCTTTGAGGCGCGACGGGAAGCCGAATATCAGCTGTCAGAGAGCCTGGAATTTTCAAGAGGGAACAAGAAAAGAGGTATTCTGGGAGTTTTTTTGGTAGATAGACGTTACCATCAACAGCGCCACACACATAGGCCAGGACTTGCAATGAACGAAGTGGGAGGGTCAGTGGCGGAAGGATGGTGTGGTGAGTTGTAGGGGGAGAGGGGGGGAGAGAAGTTTTTGAGTGGAGGTGGTGCAGGCTCCAAGACTTTTGACATGAAAGATGCCATGTCGCCTTTGATCAGCCACAGCCCGAGACCTACCTTTTTTTTTTTGTTTCGTGTGTGAGTGCTGTACAAAGATTGCAAGAAGAAACTGTCACGAGAAACCACGAGACAAGGCCGTCAACGCGAGATGCTGACGTCAGACATGGGAGAACCTCCCTTCTTTCCTCCCCCCGCTCCTATCTTCTGCGGGAAAAAAAAAGACGAAAGATGAAAAAAAAAAGGGAGGTAATAATTCTGAACTCCATTTGCGTTATCGTGAACAGTTCTACTATCTCATCGTCTTCCCCCTAACACACACTCGCACACATACAAGTTTACTCACACACACACACACTCTCTCTCTCTCACACACTCAAGTTTATTCACACACACTCTCACACACACTCTCACATACACACGCCTTGTTCCCTTCATCGTTCACTCTTCTGTACAAATGCTTTGAAACTCGTGAAGTTTTTTTTTTCTTTTTTGGTCTAATTCTCTCCCCCTTCTTCAGCTCACAATAGAGCGCTCTGTTCAAAGCAGATAAGCGCGCTCACTTAGAAAAACGAGAACCGCGGAATGCGCACCCGACTCGAGGCGTTTCATATGAAAACAATTTCATCTCTGGTGATACCGCTTGTTATTTCGTGTGGTCCTGACTATCTTAGCACCTCACAATTCCTTATCTTTGTCTGAAGAGTAAAATAAGGGGGGGGCGAAGAAAGAAAATGAAGAAGTGAGGGTTAGGGTATGAGAGGGGGGGGGTGATTAACAAAAAAAAAAGAGGGACAACATAGATGTGTGTGATGCCGCAGGGCGCCAAGATCAGTGCTGAGACTACAGGGCAGATAGACGAACGAACACGACCAAATGGGCTGCCGATGTATTTCCACTTGCCTGAAGGGGAGGACATGCCTCCCCCCTCGTCTTCACATCCCGCCCTTTTCATTCCCCAAATCTGCTTCCCATGTCTGTTGATGAATCAACATTTGACGTTTTGTTTCAAAGATTTAACCAACTGATCGCGAGGAACATCACCAGCGCTGCACAGGCCCAGACAATTTGTTTGTTGTTTTAGTGAGCCTTTCTCTTTCAAGCTATCGCCCAATTTTACACACAGGCACCCTCAGACACACCACACACTCACAGACACTGAGACACACCACAGACACTCAGACACCCTCATGGGAAAATATGTTAAGGTCAAGTTAGACTATTTTTTTTAAGCAGCCAGACCAGTTAACACAGAAAAAAAAAGATTACATCGGCAGGCATGCATGGCTTTAAATCTGAAGCTCATGCGCGCAAATCACTTTAAGTGAGATAAACTAATGGTCATAAGAATGGCAATATCTTCCGAGTCTTCGATTCCGAAGAGTTAAGGATGAATGCGGTGTTTCACATAACTACGCAAACCCAGTTCCGATCTACATATTTTTTCGCATCTCCTGCAGACAAAGCCGTTGTTCGCTGGTGGTCTTGGTATTCTTTCCGTCTTCTGCACCTTTCAATAAGGACTTTTCTTTGGGTCGTAAATGTGGGTATTACAACCTTTATGAGAGATCTCCAACTAACTTTTTCAGAAGCCATCTGCTGCCAGCTACTTTCTTCTATGCGAAATGGCGCTTGAGTTGATGTTTGTAGCGCTTGCGGAGGGGGAGGGGCTGTTCTATTACGCCGCCCTCCTTTCAGCTCGCCAAAATCAGATTACCCTACACTAGTAGCCTACACACAGACATTCAAATAGCCAGACTGTCAGACAGACAATCTTGCAGACTTATGGCAGTACAGGCAGTGCAACCTAGGGCATGACCCTCGAAAGGAGGCCATCCACAAATTAAACATTTGAAAATCTTTTTTTTCTATAATGCTTACTAAATATAAACAAGATTACAAAGAGAGCTCGTGTTATCACGAGTTTTGTCCCAACTAAACTGATGTGATTTAAGTAAGTGGGATACCTCCGAGCAGAGGGGTCGATGAAGAACGATCTCTTATTCTGGCTTTGAGGAAAATCCTTCCTTTTGGTCAAGACAGTGGCGTAGCTATGGATTTGGGGGCCAAGTGCGGTCATGGCCTCTTTAGGGGTCACTGCTTTTGGAATTCAACTTCATGACTTGAGATAATGACGTAATATTTCATGTAAAAACACATTTCGGACACTCCTTTGAAGGATTCCCTTAAGTGGGGCCCCGGAGGATTTTCAAATTTGGACCCCCCCCCTCACTTCCCCGACCCTAGCTACTCCGTTAGAAAGGGTTATATAATACGGCGCAGGTCGACTCTAAATGGGCGCTCTACCAAGATAAAATGTAGCAGTCATCTTTGAATAAATACCATCTTAAAACAAAGTCAACAACTCTCAGTTTCTGGCAATCGAAAAAAAAAACAATGTTTCTTTAATTCAAACTCCGTTCAGCTTGTTATAACTTCCTGTGTGTGCTCCTAAAACACTTCGATACAAACTAAGTTTTCGTTCTTCACTATAGTCTCATTCACTTTGAAGTTGGCAGCTTTAGCAAATCCTGATATTTACTGAAAATTGACATTTGAAAAACAGACTTACCAAAAAGAAAAAAAAATAACATTAAAGATTGCAGCCCTGGAGAGTAAGCTACTTTAGGAACCAATTGCACATGTCAAAGTGTCATGGCGCCCATCATAGCCGTACAGCATTATCTTCAATTTGGCACCTGCTGGTGGAGTATGGATTTCAATCAGGGCCGTCAGACTACCGGCTAATTACGACTAATTCTGGCTGGGAATGGAGCGATGTCAGTGAGGGTATGGTGAATGGGAGAGGGGGGGGGAAGAAATAGAGGGAGGTACATGGACGTTGCCACTCGTGGAGATCTAAGTACATTGTCTTCCAAGGGAAACCCGAGCTCCTGATCCTGTTACGTGAACCGGAGAGTTATCATCTATACGTCTGAGTGTCTTTAATACCTAGTGGCGGGAAAATGTATAGATGTATTGCAATGGATCAAATCTTTTAAAGAAAGGAGGGGGGAGAGATACAAGTAGACACAAGTCAAGACAGACCTGCAGAAATGCAATACGTATATGTTATCAAAATATTGTTATAACCCTATTGGCGGAGCGAAAGGGTTGACTGTGTAATCAGCTGACATAAGTGACACAGGCCAGCAATGGCGTTTAGCGTGCTACATCGAAGGGCAAGGCATGAACTTTGCGCAAAGATGACCACTGTTATGGTCATCTGATCATAAGCCTGCGTGTACGAAAGACACAGTGTGTAAGAAAGCGGAGTTCAAGACAGGACACGGGGGAGACCAGGTCTGTTAGTCTGGCTATGAAGTCGGTCCTGGTCGAGTCCTCAAGCGAATGTACTTGTCCAGAAAGAGATAGAGACAGTAGAGTTTAGTTCTGTGATGTGCAGTGTAGCATTAGTAGTTGTTGATGTGTTTGTAGCCAATTGTCTAGTATTGGCTGTTATCAGGGGCGGTCCTAGCAGTGCGCGGGGCCCTGGGCGAGCGTCATTTGCGGGGCCCTTAGCCGTAAAGGTAGACTATATATATATATATATGTGCGTGTGTGTGTGAGTAACTGGCGCGTTAACCAGTAAGCTTCGGGCAGGAGGGGCTCGTTAGCCATGGCTGGCTACCCAACTAGGAGAAGGAAAACTCTGATTTCAAACCTCTGCTGCCTTGCAGCTATACCCAATCAAGGGAAAGGCTTCGGGAGTCAACCCTGAGGAAAAATCAGGAGCTGGGACCCTAAGGCAGTTTGCAGCACCCAGTGCTACACTCTGGCAGAACCTGCGACGCTGCTGACCCCAAACTGTATCGGCACTGCCGTTCTGTTGGATACATCAGCTGCGTGGAGAGGGGGGACTGATGTGTGGGCCGCGGGCGACATCGTTCCGACCACAGCTTATGCCCAGGCATTCATCTCATTTCCATGAGATGATCCATAGTCGCTTTGCGACTGACGGTGGCCATAGAGAGTGTTTGAGTGTCGTACCACATCTCGCTAACGGGCTAATCCGTTTCTAACGCTGTAACAATGATAATACAGTATGTCCGCCTCAAATCTCTGGGCCTTATTTTTGTAACAAAACATAGAACATTACGTAGGTACTGCTGGTTCACTATTAGCCGCATAAGTGCATTATATACAGTATTTTAATTGTTCTGCATTAACAGATGCAAATAAAAAAAGGAAAACACTCGCCACCACTAATATTATGTCGCCTCTCTCAATCTGCAAATTGAAGCCAATAAGATGTTATTTAAGAATAAAGTGTGCTATAGGAGCTATAGTGGTCCATACACTTTTGAAGACCCAACTTTTGCGGGCCTTATCACAGGTTTTGTAATATTTTTTTTATAAAAACAAGATTACAAAGACAGTTTGTGTGGAAACACAAACTCAAAATCGGCTCCCGAAGTGGTCCACTCAGGCAGGTTAAAAGGCAAGTCTCAATATTTTCAGAAAGAACATCAGAATGAAATTCTATTAAAGACAAGTGACAGAGTAGAATGGACAAAGAAGGTTGACATATCTTTTGTTGTGCCCCAGCAGACCAAGGATAGGTGAAAGTGAATGTGAAGTTCGTTGTCAACTTCTACCAGATTATGACACGCGATAATATGAAAACTACTTATTAATTGTTGTTTTAAATTATGTCCAACTTATATGTATACAAAATATATTTTTTCTCTGTGTAAATGTAGTAGTTAGTATAACAGAACTTACTTAACTTACCAAAACAATTGTAAAAAAAATGTGAAAAAAAGTAAAACCTTTTGCATAAAGCTGTTTAAAAAAGGGGTAATTAGTATTCTCCTATATTAAAGAGCTTCCAGTGTTTGTTACTATTAATAATGAATAGTTGTAAAAGTGATGTATTTTTCTGAAAGAAACTGCTTGCATAAGTGATTTAAAAATTAGATTTTTCGGTTTTAGAAATAAAAAAAAGTAGCCCTTGCATCAGAACTTTGAATGGTCTAAACAATGATGTCGGTTTTTCAATAACTTTTCTAGTTTACGAGATCTAAGCGGGACGGACGAACGGACAGACATACCACACAAAACTAATAGCGGATTTTCTCCTTTCGGGGACCGCTAAAAATACTGCCGCGTTTTTCTCTTTGCACAGTAGCCAATTGGAAAAAGTAAACTTAATATATATGTCTTCGCCAAACTTGTTGAAAGCTGATTTGCCGAAATAGCGTACAAGCACATCAACTGGTGATGCAGTTTAAATCCGAAAATAGTATACGTTTATGAAATTAAATTGCCTACTGCGAAAATCTGACCTTCGCGTGCGGTCTAAGAACGTCTCACCAGCGACAGTAGAGAATACACTGCATAATTGTTAATTTTGTTTCTATGCTTTTTTCTAAATAAATGGATAGTATAAATTAATATTAAACGCTAAAATACAAGAAAATTAATAATTTTTTTTCCCCACATTGAAAAAAAAAAGAAAAACGCCGTACCGGTGTAATGGTAAAAAAAAAAAACAATTAGTCAGAAGTTGCATTTATGTTCCTGCAAATGTTATAAATGACTCTTTCATATACAATGTCTCATAATGCAAAGAGTAGTTCAAACTTTATCATTACACATTTTCCTTATATAATCCGATTAGATGTCGTTATTTATATACGAAATAAATGAGTAGGATTGGTTGCTTCAACTTATGTGTTTTTATTGTGAACTATTAAACGATGATAGCCTCTTAGACTCGGCTGTCTTTACCGAAACTGAACGGTATGTCGAAATCAAAATTTAAGTTAAGAGCTTAAATGGCAAATGGTATAATTAATATGCTGGGAAAATATTGAGTAACAAGTCATTGTTTATAATCACTCATTTAGTTTTCGAAGTTGGTGACAATAAAATCTCCCAGCGCGGGGCCCCCCTCAGGCGCGGGGCCTGGGGCGGTTGCCCCACTTGCCACCCCCTAAGGCCGCTACTGGCTGTTATCTTTCCTTTATTAAAGTACCAGAATTATTTGGTGCTCTTGTTGTCAGGTTCTTGATGTGTTGTTGTGTTGTGTGTTAAGCAGTGGTTACGGAAAGCCTGAGATAGGAAAGAGGAGGAACGTAACAATATTTTAGATTTGGAGAAGTTAAAAATGAGCAGACATGTTCTGCAGGCTAATATATGTAAATTATTTACGTCGACTAGATAGTCTGATTTCACAAGAGTAGGACAGAAAGTCAGAGCAGTATTCACGTCATGAATGTCTCGTTACATAGATCTAAAAAAAAAATTAAATAATTTGGTTATTTTAATGCTCATTTGAATTGTAAAATAAAACAAATGATTGCCATTTTACTAGTGACTGTTGTCTGAACTAGTAAGCCTTATAGATAGACATAGAACTAGCTCGACCCACCAAAGACGCAATCTTTATTTGTTCATCTTAATTGTATCTATCCGTTGAGAGATCTGAAAATTTTAGGGACGAAACTAGGGGTACGATTTAATAACAAACAAACAAAAAAATGATACAACGTAATCTATAGATATAATTCTCTTCTTCCGATGTTCAAAAGTTCAATCGAAAAGTAAAGGAAAGATCACTCTGCAAATAGTCCACGAAAAAACAAGTGCGGGGGGGGGGGGGGAGGAGAACATGTGGGTATTCACAATATAGCGACCAAGAAATATCACTTTTTTTAATTTATTTATTTCAACCTCCGTTTCAAAAAAAGTTCTCACTCTGCCAATAATTCACTCTGTTGTAAATATCAAGGCGACAGTGCACGCACAAGAGTTTGGACACAATGGAAAGATCAGTCTTTAAATTTTTGCAACAAGTTATCCAAAGTAATTTAAGAGGCGAAAAAAAAAGACAATTTTCATCTATATATTTCAAGAGATTTGTATGTGTTTTCAAAAGATTTTAATAATTTCCGGATACTTACAGGACTTTTTCGTATATTTTGTAATTTCATGAGATTTTCAGGACCTTCTGTTAACTCCACAGGAGGCCGCAGGAAATCTGTTATAAGTATAATAAGAGTTGTTATGACATGATTAGAGTGTAGATTTATTTCGGGGATAGTTAAGGGATAAGTTTTTCATTAGTGACGGAAGTGACGATAGGTTAGATTAAAAACAAAGAGAAGAGATTGACGCTAACAACAAACAAGACGCTTTTTGAGACAACTAGAACAAGACGTGGATTCTGATATAGGCTACGAAACAGACAACGACGGTTCCCTTCTTAAGTATTAAAGTTGATTTATCGTTGAAGCATTGTCGACTTACTATATTACTTGTTCGGCCTTCGTTGGTGGTTTGATTCGTGACAGTTTAACTTGCAACACCGCGAATAGGCACGCAACATTATACAATGGTTAATTTAATAATTTATACAGTTAAAATTAGAGCGGGTCCTATAAAAGTACTGGCCCAATGCGGTCGCATAGGTTGCAGTGGCCTAAGGTTGGCCTGCATAATAGCGGCGTATGCTACGCCGCCGGTAGACTAGTACGTATTAAAATGCAAGAGTGACAAAGACCATTGGTCAAGTAGAGGATATTTGTCCCTTTTAACATTGCCACAAAAATAATAATTTAGGCGTCAAAATTTAGTTTGAAATCGTCATTCACAATCAAAAAATGGTATTCTCATTTGCTTAACATTTACTTTATCATTTCATTCTTTCTTCTTTGTTGTTTCATTCTTACTTCTTTAGTATTTGATTCTTACTTCTTTGTTATTTCATTCTTACTTCTTTGTTATTTCATTCTTACTTCTTTGTTATTTCATTCTTACTTCTTTAGTATTTCATTCTTACTTCTTTAGTATTTGATTCTTACTTCTTTGTTATTTCATTCTTACTTCTTTTGTATTTGATTCTTACTTCTTTTTTATTTCATTCTTACTTCTTTGTTACTTCATTCTTACTTCTTTAGTATTTCATTCTTACTTCTTTGTTATTTCATTCTTACTTCTTTAGTATTTCATTCTTACTTCTTTAGTATTT
>JADKLZ010000104.1:25499560-25510820 GCA_021533235.1 Biomphalaria straminea
TTGCAGTAGTTGCAGTGTAATGTACACTGGTGGTGGGACACAAAGTTTTGTTTGTTGGTGTCAGACTTTGTTGCAGTAGTTGCAGTGTAATGTACACTGGTGGTGAGACACAAAGTTTTGTTTGTTGGTAACAGACTTTGTTGCAGTAGTTGCAGTGTAATGTACACAGAAATGTATCTGTCATTTTATGGTAGCTTTATTTTAAACAAGATCCTTTAATATTGCACACCTAACTCTAAATGTGTGATTAGGTCTCTTTGCAATCAAAGATGCCCTTTAAATATCTTAATTGTTTTGTTGCTGACGTTCAAATATTTTGTAATTAGTATCCTTCAGACACAAATATTTGTAGACAAAAAGACAGCATCAATATTTCATATGCTTGGTTATGTGTGAAAATGATATTTACTTCATACGTTCATCACATCTACCAAAATTAGCTAACAATAAAAAAAAAGTCATAAAAAAAAAAAAATAATAGATAGAAATATTTTCAAAAAAAGATAATCAAAATTGTTAAATGCATTAATTTTATTTGCCTTGTTAGTGATTCATTTTTTATGCTAGTTATTTTCCCATAAAAAAGTCAGTTGCAACCTCTTGTAAATAATTTACTTGTGATCTCTGATGCTTTTTTCCAGAGAAACCAATGATGGGGGATGTGTCAATGATGCTCAAATTAGGAAGTTCATCAGCAAAATTTCTCAGTCTTTGTTTCCCAAAGAGTTTTGTTCCAAGGAAGATGATGCACCCTGCTCTGCTGCAAGTGAGGAGAGTAGTACACAGCTGTTTAGGCTAATCACTGTCAACCCTGCCTTTGGAGATGGCTTGAAAGGTTTGTCAGTGCTGCAGCAAATAATACCATTCAGAACTAGTTTCATCAAGGCAAGTGAAGCCAAATATATTTCCTTGGAAGTATTTTATCACATAGTCAATAGTTTCTGAAATGTACAGTTTTTTTATTTAATTATTCTTCTGTGTATTCTTTCACTGATATATATATAGGAATTAAAGTAAAAGCAATTTTTTTTAATGTTAGTTTTGAATTAGAAATTTTTTTTTCCAAATACTTAAAAACAGAATTTTCAAGTTTTAATTAACCCTTAAAGTGCTGAGCTGTTTTACAGTGAGTGCAAACAAAATGGAATTACAATTCTGACGTTTAGGGGATATCTACCACATGCATTTAAAGAGTTAAGAATTCAACAAAGAATAAAATTAGCAAAAAAAAATTCTTTGGACCTGTCTGCTCTTGTTTATTAGCCACCTCTGACCTCAATGTTAATCATTTATAACGAGAGCTCAAATTCTTGTTTCATGATGACTTATTTCTGAAACTTTCTGTTTTCTCTTGTTGCTTGGCATGAATTTTTTCCTTTCCCTTTCAACATTGCAGAGAATTTTAAAATTTTATTTTATTTTGAATAACATCATGGTAGCTCAGCTTTTGTTTTTTTTGTATTGACCAACAGATCAATGTGACCTCAGATGAACTGACGCTGACAACCCAAAATGTTGAATGTTTGCAGCTGAAAAAAGATGTGAGCAATAGAGGACTAAACCTACAAACTATCAAACATTTTAGTGTAAGTATATGTCACATAGCCAAAGTACTGCCACATTTCATTGGACTAGTGATTTAAGTTTTCAACTTTGTTGAACTGACTTTTGTCATACTAATCACAGATAGATGGTACAAGTCTGGAGTTTAGTGCCTTGGATTTCCCACAGATTTATTGTCTGTAAGTACATTATGATAGAGAAGTACATCTTAATTAAGGTTCACTTTGGTGTTTTCCAATTGTAAATATTCTTTAACATTCTCTACTTTTATACATTGGAAATGATTTACCTGCGGGTCTAGATCCATTATTATTATATTAAAACCTTATATAATTGTTGTTGTTTTTTTTTGTACATCAAGTCTAGAAGAATCTAATCAATGGGCTGTTATACAAGACTGGAAGACTCGAACACAAACAGGATTAATACGAGGTCCTCATAATTATGGGCCTGCCAGAAGAATAGCTGAGCGTCCATTTCTTATATGTGTTGGTTTGTATTACTAATATGATTCATTGTCTTTAAAGTCTGGACAATACCTGGATTTAACTTTTAATCAGATTTTTCAAAATTTTGTAATTTATGCAATTATTTTCTTAATTTGAAATGCATGAGATAAATAAGTAACCTAATTAAAGACATTAGAGCCCTCTTCTTGAAGTGTTCCAAGCTTTGTTATCATGTTGGCAAACAAAATGTTGGTTGAAATTTAGTTTAATTGTATAATTGTGAGAAGCTGCTAATATAGTGGTGGCTCTTATATTTAAATGAATCTTGCAGGCACTCAGTTAGACGACACTAGGTCTGAAGTTTTACTGAGACATGCAGCTTACATTGCCAATCAGTTCTTTCTGACTTCTGATGCTGTGGTCACAGTTTTGGAGGATAATGAAGTGGATAAGATGATACTAGGTATGTATAAACCAGATTCAATTATCAACTTAGAATTAGTAATATATGTTCTATTGTATTTATTACTTTAATATATTAATACTTTGATGGGAGGGGGGAGGTTTATGAACACAATATATGAACATATGTTCTAGTGCTGGCATGATGGCTTTGTGTTAATGTACTTGGAGGTTTGAAGTTACAAAATGAAGGATTATTGGTTGTTGTGCTGGCCACATGACATCCTTAACATTGTTGCCATCAACTGCTCTGTAGTAACTTGTCTGGGGGAAAATGTGTTAGTTCAAAAATGTCAGTGATCTATTAATGTTTATTTTATCAGAATTTTAAGAAATAGTTTTTACGATTAATAGACATTCTACACTTATATTCAATTAAAAGCTTCATAACATTTTTTGTATACTATTTAACTTACTGCTAGATATCAGTTCTGCAAACACACTACAAACCTGAATAACACCAACATCAATAATATATATACCGGTATTATATGTTTAAATGTCTTATTTTTTAATCTCTGAGTCTTACATATTTCTATCCCTCACATTTTCCTCTTCCCTTGTATATTTATTATCTCTATTTTATTTCCTTTCTTTTTGTGTCTAGATGACTACAACCTAATAATTTTAGGCAATCCAAATGAAAACCTACTGACAGAAAAATACTTGAGTTATCTCAGGGACTTGAACTATCTTCCTGGCAATGGTATGTAGCCACACTGAACTGTTTGTTGTGCCCCTTTGGAAATTTGAAATCTTAAAATGTTGCTCCTGCTCAATAATTTTTAAGCTAATATAAGATAAGATAAGATAATTTTATTGATCCAATCTAATGGAAATTCAGTTTGATTGCAACTTGACAACGTCAGCGTAACTACTATACAAAAACAATGTTAATGAAAAATTCGAACAACATTCACATACAAACACACATGCACATTCACAACCAGAGCTTTATGAATTTGACTTCTATGTACATCTTGATGACAGCTGATCTCGTAACACTCTGATCGAAAGTGGGACAAAGGAGTTTTTAAATCTTTCAGTTTTAGTCTTGATGGAAAGGAGACGACCACTTCGTTCAGATCTTATGTAACAGTGGTTTAATGGGTGAAGGTTGGCATCTTGTTGTTGTTGTGGTATGCAAGGGCATACATAAATCCATTATATAACATGCTAAATCATTTCTCAACAGAGTATGCAGTGTGGGTTAAACAGTCTAGCAATTTCCACTGCTGAGCTGAAGTTCTTTGATTTAAATCCTGTTTCAAGCCATATTTTTTTTTTTACAGCTCAGCAGCAAAATGCTGGCTAGATGAAGAAAAAAGTTTTGATTTCAGAATGTTAACATCTCTTGGGGACTGTTTTTTTTTTCATGATGACTGTTCAGCTCTTAATTGTTTATCCTCTAAAAATATTTGACTTCTATTTCACTCTCTCATTAAGTCATTAGGTACAGCAAGAAAAAAGTTTAACTTAATTATACTTGTACATCTGTTGATGACATTAATACTAAAATATCACCTTCACCTGTCCCTTAGTTGGTTGAACTGTTGTAGCACCACACATTTGTCAACCCTCTTTCTCCATTCCTCTCTTTCAATGACAGGCCTTTCCATTCTTTAATGCTGTCTATAATGGCTATAGTTTTAATTTTTTTTTAAATGTTCTTACACTTATGATGGAAGGCTAATACACACTATACAAATATTAGAAATCATTAGAAAAGAGTCTAATTTTATCTGATAATTACCAAAAAAAACTAAAAATATCAATCACATTACTAAGATGAACTAATTGTATCATAGAATCCACCGCTGCCAGTCTACTTCTGGGACGCAGATGTCGATATCAATCCTCTGATGTAGGGCTAATGACATTGGCACCTCATGGTCAGGGTCTGGCTATGATACTGATGGGCGTCTCAGAGGAAGGACTTGAAGACGTGGTTAACTTGGCGACACCTACAATACCACCCATGGCTAGATCTCCAGTAAGTAAAAGTTGTTCTTTAGCAGTGTTTCTCAAAATAGTAAAAGGCATAAGTTTTGTTGAAAACAACTATTAGATAAAATTAAAGAAAATTTCAATTAAAAGAACAAATTTGAAGAGAAGTTGTGTTTAACTGTCAGTAGAAAGGGGGGGGGGGGGCTGGGGAAAAAATGCACCGAAAAGATACAACAATAAAAATTGGTTGAGACAAAGTATTGTACAGCCTTAGTGAACTCTTGCAACATTGAATGTACCAGTATTTATTTAAAATGTTCTCTTAGGCTTCTTTTGAAGTAACATCTGTAAATTTATGACAAAATGAATTTTAGGTTTCTGTCACTTCTCCCATATGAATGCTTCTCTCATGCTGCCAATTGAGCACATTTGGACACATTTAAGAACTAAGAACATTGTTCTTTTCTTCTTTCAGTTCTCCAACTTGCTGCCTGATTTTGTTGTAACGGGACCAGAAGTGAAGCTTAAAGGTCCTGGTGGATTTCATTGTGCTGGATTTTGGGATAACCAATGGAGATTGTCAGCCAGCTCTGTATCCTGTGCTTGTTAGTTGGCAGTGAAATTTGGACCCAAAGATTCAAACTAGATTCTAAATAGCATATATTTACTGTCATATCTGCCAACACTTGACGAAGTGAATGTCCACTAATGAGTATGTGGTGAAATAATAGCTTTATAATTGTTTTAAAAAAAAATTGAAAGTAAATAACCAATTTGTATAAAAAAGGCTTTTGGCAAAATCCAATATATTTTGTTAAATTAACTTTTGTGCAAGCATTTGTTAAACAGATATCTTAAGGTCTTAGGTAAGGTAAGACTTGACTTTAAAAATATTTTTTACATTTATTTTGGTTATATTCAACATAAATATTTTTTCTAACAGCAATTATCTTTTTTATTGCTTTTTGGTTGCTTAATTTATCAATAAAAAATTTGTCAATTTATTTGTATGGTTTCAGGGTTGTCAGATTTTGCCTTTGGGTATTTATCTAATTGACATTATTTCATAATTCGACCTAATTATCTTAGGATTTCTTCAATTTGTCTTAAAATTTTAAGGGCTCTTATTTAAGCCTTTATGTTTTAAAAGTACCCCATTAAGACCTAGCAAAATATAGGGTGAATGCTGTGAAGCTCATCTGTTTTATGGCCAGCAATTAAGTCAAAAGAGTATCATGTGACCAGCACAACAATCAACTGCCTTTACTTTCACTAAATAATGTCTGGTACCCATTTGAGTTGGGTGGACTCAGGAACATTCTAAGAATCTGAAAATTCGCATATTCATTGGATGTTGCTATTTCTATAGAAATAAACCAAAATGCTTCTTAATGATGTTGTTGTACCTCTACATGTCAGAATGTTCATTTATGTTACAATTGTCTTGTTAACACTTTTCTTCAAGTCTACATAATTGATTCTAACACATGTGTACATTGGTTGTGTACTGTTATCATGACAAAATATTCTCTAGTTTGTGGGAAAATCCTTTTTTTTTTTTTTTTTACTTTAATATCTGACGCCTATGCAAGTTTTTTTTTTATATTGATCATTTTGATAGATATAATCTAATTGATGTACCTTTTTTTTTTATAATTCTAATACTTTAAATGTCAACAAATGCAAGTATGGCTGATCCCTGATATCTAAGGCTGTGTCTAATGTAATAAACATGCTATGTAACAGAAATATTTTTACATATATGATAAAAAGTTTCTATTGTTGATGTATGGACCTACAGTCACAGTAGGAACTAATGAAGGGACTTATTGAAGTTTGTCATAGTCATCAAGTGTTGTTGTTTTTTAATATTCTTTTAATGAATGATCTTGTGTGTTGACTTTCATGTATTTCAAAAGATTACACAGAGAAAACAATGTCTTGTCACTAGCACTGCCTAATTGATTCAACATAGAAGATTGAGATATCAACTAGAGTTACATATGAAGTCTGAATGCTACATTAGCATTTGAAAGATGATTGGGACACTATGTTAAATTTGAAAGACACAGTAATATAATGATTTCAGGTATGCAATAGCACAGTTTGAACTTTGTCAGTGCATTTATTGATTGAAAATTTAATTCAGACATCTCTGTTGTAAGATATTGCTCCTCCTCTACTAGATGAAGACAAAAAAAAAGTATTTTGCATTATGTAGTTACATTTTTAGCCAACAAAATTTTAAATTTATATATAACTAGATCACAGGGTTGGTTGTATTGTTATTTTTTTGTTTTGCAGTTTCAATGCATTTATTTTAATGTTTTGTTTTTTATTTGTTATTAAATTTGTGATAAATAAATGGCTATATTTTGTACCAACTTTCTTGAGAATAAAATTAATGAATTGATTAAAATATTTAAATAAAACAACAAAAACACCTTTTGTTTCTTTTGGATTGAGTAATTAAATAAATCAAGAAAGATCATTAATTCAGTAAGTTTTAAAAGATGTATAACAAATATTGTACATTGCTTTTTGTATAGAAAAGATTCAAACATGCACATGGACATCCCAAAACAAAAACACAGTACTAAACTTGACAAGGCACAGATGTCATTTCAAAGTGAAGCAAAATATTTCAAGTTTCTAAAATATCAGTATCTTGAGTTATTTTCATTGTTCTAAATATTATGCTATCATAAGCAAGTAGTACAACTTTTGATCCTAAATTAACACAATTCTGTAGGTTATTTATGTAAATTAGACAAATGTCTATAGTTGAGTGATCATATCCAATGTTATAATCTTCACATTCACTGACCAGTAAAATGCGGTTTTAAAATGGCCTTTCGGTATATTTCTTAATAAAATATAACATTGCAATAAAACAATTACAAATTATTATAAGTAAAAATATAAATGTAGATCAATAAATATTTCAATAAACATACCGCATGCTAAAAATGAAAACACTGCTTACAAGAATATAACTAGATAGCTAGACCTTCCAATGTTTAGTATATATACATTAAATAGTTGCACTCTCTGTATGCTCACTCTTGACCTCAGTTTCTTTCATCAGTAAAGTTAACATGAAAACAATCAAGAACAAACCTGTTAGAACTCTGCACAAAGGAAACAACAGGAACATTGAAAAAACAACAACATAATTTGTGTTTTAAAAAGAACTTCCTGATCAAATTGTATTCAGAGCATATCACAGGGGAAGTTTATCACAGACAAGATGTGTTAAATGATGGACAGGAGGTTATGTTTAATAATGGAGTAAGGAAGGCTAGTTAACTACATCCCAGATGGCACAAACACATGTTTAGTGACTGGAAGAAAAAGGCACAAGTAAACTGGCAGGAGACATAGCTGGTAAAAAAAACAATTGACGCTAACAGTCAGACTTAAGATGAGGTGTCTTATTAACAACTGTGATTCCATGAAGAGCTAGAGACAGTGTAAGGTCAAGTGTCTTGATTTCTGTTGATGACTATCATCTGTCCTCTCAATCCTTGTTCTATATCACCATCAGGTATCACATATTCTCCGTTAGGCCTCATTGGCCCTGCCTCTGTCAAGTTGGAGTTGCTTTCAATCAGCCTTGGAAGTGACCAAAGTCCAACATATCTACTTTTCCCCTGATGGCCAAACACATACACACTTTCCAAGTTCTCCAGCAGTAATTGAACTGTTTCTTCATAGAGTGCCTGGGATGTTTTGTGGGGCCAGTAGTGAAGGTTGGGGATTTCATCATCTCTCACACACTCAGATTTCAAGTGATCAGTCACTTTGTTGGCTTCTAACATTGCAAAGAAACCTAGACAAAAATCAAATACAGTGTCCAAAAAAAAATCAGAAATATGTTATAAGAAAGTCTAAATTATAGCAAAAGTGACCAAATAAAGCATTTACAATTATTGTTTTGTGTGTGTGTGTGTGTGTTTGTTTTTTTTGTAGATGAATATTGAAAGTCTAAAAATATATTTAGAATAAAAATATTTGGGCACAATGAAATAAAGATCAAGGATGAAGCCTCAATGTACAGTTAGTTGTTGTTAGCCATAGAATGACAGGAGCTTCTCCTCTATAGTACTTTCTCTTTAAGTAGCACTAAAAGGTTGGTACTTTAGATGAGAGTTTTTTTCTTTTGAAAACTTCATACAGGTTACCCCTTGATACAGCTGATGGAACCTAGGAAAGTCAGAGACCAAATAAGTTTGGAATCAGAAGAAATGCAGAATATGCCAGAATGTTACTCCATGTCACAAGACCTTTCCTATCGTCAAGGTGCCATATATAATAATATCTCTTCTGTCGATGATGAGTGAAGACTTCGCCAACTTTATCTTGAGATGTAATAACAAAGTTGCTGTCCGATAGGAGAGTATACTTGTGATTGCCGGGGAGTCTAACTTGAACATGTGGTAGATGACAAGCGATTTGATTCAAGTCTTGTAAATGAATTAGTTGAATAAAAGTAGATCTAGAATTCACAATTAAAAAGACTTTCTTGTAGAAAACAATATTCAGGAACTTTATTTGAACAAAACGTAAGTACAACTTATGTACAATGTAGATCAAATAATATGAAATAAAATCACAAGGCTTATTAAACAGAGCTCTAACAAAGCATGACCTGCTCCTATGAATTTACTTCTCTCACTGATTAATTCGCGCTGAAATTACAAGCTCTAGGCGGAAGTCAGGTGACTTCTTCTTTTAAAACAACCAATAGAATCAAATCTTCCAGATCGAGCCAAGCTTTTCTTGGAATAACTATAAATAACTTCGTCAGCAAAGAGGATTGACCTTTGACTAACAAATACATAATTTGTTTATGTGACACTCCATAACAGCAACTTTCCTTCATGGGACACTCCCTAAACCTTTCCTGTGTTTGGGCTCAGCAGTAAGGCTTGAAAGATGGGTAGCCAACCAATGAGTCCCTGCTTGCTAAAAATGTTAACATACTTTTGTTTGTAAAATGTTTTACATGTTTCAGATGTTCCTTCAGAGTTGAAGATAATCTACATCCTAGCCCAGGGGTGGGCAACCTTTTTCAACCGAGGGCCGCATTAATGAAATTTGGGGACTAGGCGGGCCGCATATATATACATATTTGTTTCAAAAGATTTAAGATGCACATACATGCCATGTTGTCATGTACAAATAACAAATTACAATGCTTCTGATGATAAACATGAAGTCTGTCTTCAACTCTTCGTTAGGAAAAGGTCACAGTCATGTCCATCAAGGAACCTTCCAATTTCTTCCTTTAGATTCCATATTGATCTAATGATTGGCCAGTGAATACAACTGTGTTACCGAACATCAGAATGTTTTAATTCCAAATCTCCACATACTTTTCGGAACTGCCAGTTGGGACCTGCCTTGGATAATTGGAGGCCATAGGCGAATTGAATTTTGGTGGCCCCGAATATAATAAGAATATACAAAATAAAGGAAACAAAAACTAAAATTTTGCAATTTATTAAAGACCTATTTTGAACAATAAAATTGAGTAAAAGTTTCACTATTTCTTTTCTGTAATATCAAACTATAGTTCCTGTGCGAGCCCTTCAACGATCATAGATTTTAGCAGCTGCATACTTTGACTATGTTTAGGGACAGCATTGATGTCTTTGGATCCTAAATTTTTGGAATTCAATGTAGCTTTGTGTAAACTTTCCTGTTACTAGTTTATGGTTGGGATATTTTTATTTCATTTTATTAAAAAGGTTATTTTTCTCAGTCAAAGCTCCATCAGTTGTTACCCTTGCCATCTTGTACAAGCCAACCCAACTCTTTCAACACAGTTCTCCATAGCATTGAATAAATACTGGCCAGGGGTTATGTCTTTTACTGAATTTATATAGTATTGCTATTAAATATAATATTATGTTTTTTAACCTCTTTAGAAAGACGTTTAGAGACAATGTTTCTTTAGCCTCTCTCTTACAAGTGATAAGAATCAAAAGTTTCAATAATTTCTATAGATATTTACAATGATTTATTTAGGTTTTCGCGGGCCGCAAAAAACACTTTGGCGGGCCGCATGTGGCCCGCGGTCCGTAATTTGCCCACCCCTGTCCTAGCCCAAACCTACAGCAGGATGATGGGGATAGCAGCAGGCAGGGTATGAACTCTGGACCATAGAGATGACGGAAGGATAGCCCAGCATGCAAAGATCTATACATTCAATAATCAGGGGGAAGGAGGCAGAATTTGTTTTAAAGTTTCATTGCTTTGTAATCTTTTTAAAAAACTATTTTTAAAGTTTTTCTTAATACCAAAAAAGTACAACATAAAGAAAAGTTTTTTTGTTTTTTTTTAAAAGGAGTGCAACTAAAAAAAAATGATAAAATGAAAATTAAGGATTTCTAAGTTGCCAAAAAATAATCAAATTCTCCTAACCAGACATTAAAAAATGAATACCATAATTACAACAAAAAGATATTTTGTACAAAATTTAAAACAAAATTTACCTGTAAGTAATGCCCAATGAGATGTGTGACCTTTTTTGTTGCAGGGACTGAAGTTTTTATCAGCATCGTAGCTGTAAGTTTTGTTAAAGATTGTCAATACCAGATTTTGTTTTTTACTTATCATAGAACTAGCTTTAACCAACAACTACACCTGTTGAGGTGTTCCACAATTTACAAGTCCCAAAAGCAATTCTTTTAAGATTCAAACATGTGCCTATGTTTTTTTGTGTTTTTTTAAGCTTTTTCTCCTGCCCCCGATCATTGTTTTTTCTCTATAAACTGAACCAACAAAATGCAAGTCAAGGATACGGAATCAATATAAGATTATGTTTTAGAAGG
>JADKLZ010000104.1:25510830-25528585 GCA_021533235.1 Biomphalaria straminea
TAATTGAGTATATTTTGGTTATTGATTCATGTTTGTTAGATACAATAAATAATTGTTTAAAGTATCAACTTCATCGGAAAATGCATGTTAGAGAAATAGCACTAACAATTATGTAAGGGACTAAACCCTACTAATGTAGCCATATTTATGAATACTAAAGGACTAATCTCCAGTATTGGTATTATATAAAATAATATTAATTAATAGTAATTAAAGGACTAATTGGTTAATGTTTTGTATTGACTCATTGCTTTTCTATGGCAATGAATAATTATTTGATCTTAGATTGGACGTGGGAGAAATAACATGTACACACTTTTTACCAGACAGACAGAGTTGATATAAGCTTTGAGCTTTGTAAAAATATTTCATATTTACTAGGTAAATAAGAGTCTGGAAAGATTCGCTGTGAATTTAGAATTAAAAGAGAGTTCTCTAAGTTAGAAGTCAACTTGATTCAATAGGTACACAAATGAACATTAACAGTGTCACTGAATAAAACACGTCAAAGTCAATAGGACCTTAACAAACTTTTATGATACTGTTAAGGTTATGATACTGTTAAGATCTGAGCAACAAACAACATTAATTAGGCCCACACATTACCTAGAAACATTTCTCCTTGTTTACTGTAGCCTCTTGCTTGAGCTTCTTTGAAAATGTCTTCTGTCATGACTGGTTGATTATTGGTCAAGGTCGAAGCCATAGCCAGGGCTACAAGACCACACCTGGGTACAAATCTTACATTTTTAAAGTACAAAAAGAATACATCATACTATAGCTGTACACTTTCACCAAAAAAAACATCAACAATTTTATTTTCAAAAATGAATTATCAATTGAAACATGCAATTAACATGTGCAGCACTGACAAAAATAAAAAAATGTATCATTTCTGTCAAAATTTTAAAAAATCATATTTTTCTGAACTTTTTTTTTTATTTTAGGATATATAGATCTACTAATTATTTTCTTTTTTTTTTTTAATTTAAAAATCCAATTGTGTAAAGTGCTTTTAGACAGTGGAATTTTTTTAAAGTTATGGTCTATGTCTAAAGATAAGTAATTAAAATTAATTATGTTAAAAAAGCATAGCAACACTACTATATCTAAAAAGGGTTACTGTGCCTTGAACCTGAATTTTTGGGCAGTGTGGGGCAGGATGTTTATGTTAAATTTAGATGTCGCTAGCTGTTAGATAATACCTGAATGTATCACATGTTAGTAAATTGTTTTGCGTTTCCTTCAGATTTCAAGAAAATTATATCCTAACCAAATCTAGTGTTTGACCTGGGACCATCGAGCAATAGTTCAGAACACATACCACCCTGACTGGTAGACATTCTGTTAAACACAACGGCACTATTGTCAAGTTTGTGTTCTGTTTCAAATCTTCCCCCTGTGTTAAGATCAGCAGTATCCAGCTAGTACACATCCTACTAAGTACTAGATATATATAACCCTAGCCAGAAGTTCCAGAATCATTGTAAATTCTGATGGATTGCATCACAGATACAGATCATACATCATACAAAAGACAATAAAACAGAAGAGACTGTGAAAACAAGATGTAACGATGACAATCTAGGATAGTGTAACTTTTTAATTTTATTTTTTGCTCATATTTAAAGAAAAAATAATAATTTTTAAACAAAATGTACCTGGGTCCATTCTGTAAGACAGGAGTAACTGGTAAGTAGCTTGATATCAATCTACACTTTTCAGTCTTCTCAACACTATTCAAGCAAGGAAAAAGAAAAATTGACCTTTCCTTTTTATTTTTAAAAACAAAAATTTGGAACAAGAAAAAAAATCTACAAGCTATATCTCACAGTGTTAGAAAACAAACAATGTCCTCAATATATAAGTTATATGATCACAGTCTAATTTTACATAATGTGAACACAGAGATTCTCTTAGTCATACTATAGAATTGTCATATTCTGAACAAAATATTATAGTCTATTTTATTTGTACGCAAGTGAATAACACATAAAATCACTGCAATAAAATCATTTTATTCTTGCTTTTACTTCCTGAAACCCATCAAAGTCTTTTTTTTTGAGGATTCATATAAATGCAAAATAAAAAACTTTATTAAAATTATACCCGCTTCCACAAATGCAGGAACAATATGAATGTTGTTTTTTTAAGCAAAAGAGCTCACTGCATCACAACTAATAAATGATAAAACCTGTACAAATAAATACTCATTCTAAAGTAATATTAGCTTTAAATTTATAGTGAACAATGAGAATTTTCTGCTGAACATGCTTATGAATTACTTGACTGATTGTTCTAATATTTGAATAGAGATATCTGTATGTTTCAATCATATACCCAGAAATTTGTAAACAATATTCATATGCTTTTCTGCTTTCAACATCTTGGGTCGATGTTTCTTCCAAAAGAGTGCCACATCTTAAATTTATTTGTTCTCTAAGGTTGGTGAAAGTTTCTGATGTCTGTAAAGATTCTTGAACAGTTGAAGCATTTCTCGTCTCTAGGGGCAATGGAATAGGTGGTGCTACTGGAATCATATTCAATGACATTCTGAAAAATATATACATATAGTAAGCTTTGGTTCAATAAGATTTCAATATTATTTAGTTGTTTTTTTTTTTTGGGGGGGGGCGGGGGGGAGGGTATACAAGTTTTAGCCATTCCTTCAGAAATAAGTGTCTAGTCATGGGACTTCTCGATGGTACTGGGTTCATCCCCTGCTTGCTTCCATCCCCTGTTATCCTGCATGAGTTTTATACTAGGAATTAAACTATCTTGAACTCTGAAGGAACACCCAAAGTATTTTTACAAACAAAAACATGTTTTAATACTAAGACTGTCAGGTATCAATTTAAATAAACCAAAGTATAGTTTAAAAAACTTAACATAATTAAGCCTGTACTGCACGTGTCAAGTGTCGAAATTCCCCAAGATGTAATCTGACCTGCGTACATCAATAGCAGGACATCTGATAGGAGATGATTTGATTGGTTAAAGATATAGAGTCTAAGAAGAGGCTAGAAAATGCGTGATCTAGAATCTTCAGTCGGAGAGAAAATTTCATGGAGATAAGATGTATGTAAGTTTTGAGTTGTAACTTGCAGTGACAAGTCATACATTTTATTAGATCTAGTATTCGGAATATATTTTATTATTGAGCTTTGAAAGAAGATATTTATTTGATACAGTCTGTTTTGTATACTTTGTAAAGTAAAGTGTCCCCTTCAGACCTTGAGATCTATGAGGCAGATGATGTTAAGGTCATCTGTTTCTTTGGCCAACGGTTATCGAGCAGGGTGTTATGTGGCAAGCACAATGAACAACTACCTTTACTTTCCACAACTAAAGTCAGGTATCCATTAGAGTTGGTGGACAAAGGGGCGCCCTAAAAATCCAGAAATTCAAAATCCCAGTCTTCACTGGGATTTGAACCCAGGACCTCGGAAGCCAAACACTTAACCATTCGACCAACGCATCTAGATCTCTAGTGATATTATAGAGTCAGTAGTAATCAAACATTCAATCATCAATGTCACTAGTCTAGATTGTGACTAGATTAATGATGTGACTAGTCTAATGATGATAATGATAGATCTATATGAATATGAATAATATGATTAAATTATTAAACTCTTGTTCAGATTGTGGATAACTTATTAGAATTTAGTTAAGTTCCCAGGCAACTATGTCTAATAAATGACTGTCATACTAATACTTCATTAACTTTTAAATTAAACTGACATAATGTTAATTAATGATAATCATAATGTCTTACATGACTTAGACTAGACGTCTTAGAGTTAGAGACTTAGTCGACTTAGAAGTTAGATTATAGATCTAGAATCTATGTCTATATCTAAGACTCTAAGTCTAGTTTCCATCTATCTATTTAAATTAATCTATAGTCTATAGACAACCAGAACTTGCCAGAAGTGGTCAAGTAGTTCTCAGATATAATAGATCTATTAGACTAGAACTAAGAATTTTGCGAACTTCGATAATCATGATTGTCATGAATATTTTAGATCTAGATCTATATAATATAACTAGATCTAGTTTTAGTGAAAGGATGTGACGACATAGATCTAGTTTTTTGAGTTTACTAACAGTAACATTAACACACTTTAACTTCAGAACTTGGTCTGGTCAAATCGGTCACTGGTGACTGGTGGAGTCAAACAATAACCTCAAAAAGTATTTCTATTTGTTTGGGAGGGTTAGCGTTTTGATTTTTTAATTATAAAATCTTCAAAAAGAAGATAATTACGTCCTACGCATTTCATCATGTGTCAGTACAAGATAATCATAATCTAGATGATCTTCTACTAACTAGATCATACTTAGATGATAGATCTAGACTAGTGACCAAGAGCTAGTCATTCTATTCTACTTCTAGTCTAAAAAAAAAATCTAGTCGAGAATGCATGTTAAAATTGTTTGTTTTTACTTTAGTAATATATTAGACTTAGTTAAGACTTAAGTTAGTAGTAAAAGTAGGTCGGTAATAGTAATAGTCTTAGTTAATCAATAATCAATGTTAATGTTAATATGTTATTAAATTCTTATTTTCAAGTTATTGAATCATGAAATGAATGTTGTTACTTATTAGTATTAGACTTATAGACTAGATCACTAGTCACTACTACTAGTCTATTATAATAGTATAATATAGTCACAGTGTCTATAGTATAGTATCTTATCTTATATAATACAGACGTTACTTCAAAAAGAAGATGATTATTAAAGTCTTATATTTGGCGCACCGACTTTGGGAACTAGGTCAAATTTTTATTTTTTATTTGGTGAAGGTTTAAAAAAAACTGAAAGCAGATTCTTATTCTGCAACTAAAGGACTATAAAAATAGCAGTGTTTCTTTGTTTTACCACTCATAGTCAAGATTTTATTTTAAAATAAAGTAGGTCACTTCATCATTCATGCTCCTATAATGCACGCAGTTTTTGTGTTGTCTCCTTTAGCGCACAGTGGGCACCGTCAATAAACGCCACTATGTAATTGCTAATAAATTATTTCTTTGTTAATTAAAAACTATTTAGATTGTATTAAAAGAAGTAGATTCACTTAGTTCTGCAATATGTGTTTATAGTCTCTCTCTCTCTCTCTCTCTCTCTCCAGATATATACCAGTAGGCCTATATATATAGGCTATATATACATGTATTCTCTCTCTTTCTTTTTATTCCCATCCAAGTTCTGCAATATGTGTTTATAGTCTCTCTCTCTCTCTCTCTCTCTCTCTCTCTCAAGATATATACCAGTAGGCCTATATATATAGGCTATATATACATGTATTCTCTCTCTTTCTTTTTATTCCCATCCAAGGACCCAATTCTTCTTTTCATAATTTGGATGTCTTTTTGTTACACCTTAACACCCCCTCCCATAGATGCTTATAATTCTTTTCATGACTCTCCTCTTCCCCCCCCCCCCCCATAGCTTCTGGAGATCTTGATCTAGGTCATGTTTATTCATTGAACAAATTGTAGATTTATTAATCCCAATAATATTTCTTATTATGATTTTACCTTGTGCACAACAAGAGACTGAGCTAAATTCAGTATTATTGTTGAAACACCCCCTGTTTTAAACTTTTATTTAACAGTGTAAATGTGATTGGAATGTCTTTCTAAAGATGTTTGCAAATTTATTTTGATATATCTGTTTTTAGCTCCAAACATAAAAACAAATGAATATTAAACAAAAAAAGCGACTTGTTTACTGAAGGAGAATTGGATGAGCTATGCCATATATAAGAACCTCCTCTATGGACCAATGGACCTCATTCACCAATTGTAAACAAACAACATTTAGCCATGTGATTCTATATATCTTCTATACAAATCATGTAATAGATAAAGGCTGTCAGGTGATAAATATTTTTCATTGTTTTACCAATATTATGGCGTGGCTAAATGATCTAAATGTGTTTATTTATGATTGGTGAATTAGATCCATTTACAATATATAATTATATGGTTCAGTGTTATGTATTAATTTATAGCTACTTTACTTTTTTGATTCTTCTGACCTATTACATCTAGGAATCTAGACTAGATAATATATTATTGTCCTTTTGTAATTCTATTCTTACAGATAATTTCATGAGTCTCCAAATTTTGATGGACATCTGACATTTCATGAGCTATTTTTTTCTGTCAATAAAACAAATCAAGCGAGTAATTTCATACCAGTACCAGCCGAAATTTCAGCTACCTTTTGAATATGGATTCTTCACACTTGATCGTATTTACATGGCGACTCTTGTTTGTTTTGATAAAAGAGCTGCCTTCAGCTTCTCTAGAGAGTATACATGAGTCTAGCTTAGTATCAATAAAAAGATGCAGTGATTCTAATCATGAAGTGCCAGGACACTTTGCTTGTAAACTAGACAATTGTGATCACTGGATTACATTTCAGAACTGCCCTGAAGATCAGGTATCTACTGGAGAAATGAATTTAGCCACACGTTCAATGTTCTGCAAGTAAATAATTTTTTTTTTTGGATTTTCAAAACAAAAAAAAATTATGAATTCTTTTTTGCTTTGTATTAAATTTTTTTTTAAAGCAATGATATAGATCTAGTTTTAAATCAAAGCTATCATAGATTTTTTGTAAGAATGTAGTTTTTGATGTTTAATTTTAAAACACATTTCCATAGAGTGAAGTTTTGATAACCAGCTAAATGAAAAATGTAACAAAATAATATTTCTGCTAATAGATTCTACTAATAGTTCTTATGTCTTCATTCTAGCTCTACTGCAGGACCTACGTATACAAGTACAATAGGGTTAGTTGAAAAAAAAGCATGTAAATACTTCATTGAACAGGGTAGTATATTTCAATGTCAGTATGCAGTTGATGAGTGTTGGTTTCCATTTGAAATTTGTGATTCTGGTGAAAATAAAACCAACGAAATGTTAAATTTTAACACTAAAATGTGCCAGTAAGTATGAACATGTCTTCTTTCTTTTTTACTTGTAAGAAAAACATGTTTTTTTATGCCAATGCCACTTTTTAGTAAATACCTTTCTGGTAAGAAACTGGTGGACCCAGCATACCAAAACACCTTAATAAGAGCATTTAAAAAAATATATTTTTCAGTTACCAATTTCCTAACACCTGTCAGCTATTTTATTTTAAAGAGAAATCACTTCTATGTATATAAGAATCATTCATATTAGGGTATAGGATTTGTTCATTATAGGCCTATTAATAGTAGTATTTCCTACATTGTAAGACAATTAAAAAAAATTTACATAAAATTTTGCCATAACCAATTTAACTTTGTTTTTATTATTAGAGTAATGGTAAAACCAACAGACACTCCCAAGAGCTCAAATCATCCAATTGATCCACCTATAAGTCCAGTTATAAATTCGAATGCAGCAATCGGCTATTGGAAATGCATCTTTATAATTAACTTCATTCCACTAATAGTAAAAGGTAATGATAAAACTTCATCTGCTATTAGCATAACACACTGTCTATGCCCATTTATTTTTTAGCAGGCTTTATGGGGGGTTTTTTAGACCGGAACGTCACATCCTATTTTTTTTTTGGGGCACTTCTAACAAAACTTCCATCATCTCCTCTTAATGTACTATTTAGTTAGTGAATTCTAATATTTGTTACATTGAATTGGAACAACCCACTCTTCTATCTTTCTTTGTCCTCTTCTCTCTCTCTCTCTCTCTCTCCTCTCTCTCTGGACCCCCTTCTCTTTTTGCTTGCACCCAGCACATTGTAATGCTCGCCTACATAGACTTTTGACTTGAATTGGAATGGTTGGCTTTACAACTCTACTCTTCACATACAGGCACTCGTAATTTTGTCCCTCACATTTTTTTATTGTGTTGGACAAAAAAAATGAAAGTATTAATCTAGTTTTGTTGGTTCACATTTGAAAGTGTGTACAACAGAGTTGTGCACCAAAGAATTATGTACAAAAGAGTTGTGCACCAAAGAATTATGTACAACAGAGTTGCTCACCAAAGAATTATGTACAAGAGAGTTGTGCACCAAAGAATTATTGATTTCATTTTATTTTTTATGACTTGAAAGCTTGGGATTCTTTTGTGAATTTCCACATTCAGACTGCAAAGCAATCTAAACCATTTCCTAGCAAGCACCCAAGAGGTAAAAGGAACCTGTTACAAAATTTCATGTGAATCTGTTCAGCAGTTCCAGAGATCTCTTGATTTATGAATCATTAGTATTTTCATACTTTCTTGTTGATTTGATTGTTTTTCCTATTCAAACTGTTGTTAATGACGTTGCCTTCAATTCTCTCTTGATGCACACCTCCGTTATTCAAGGATCTCATTGTGTAGCTGTATAGACTAGGCTAGATCCAATCATATTTGAGTCAATAAATATGACTCAATAATCTTCCTTGTACATCCATTCTCTATCGCCTTAATTACTGCAATGCTGTGCTGGTAGATATACTTAATGAAAATCACCTAGATTCTT
This sequence comes from Biomphalaria straminea, assembly GCA_021533235.1. Lineage (NCBI taxonomy): Eukaryota > Metazoa > Mollusca > Gastropoda > Planorbidae > Biomphalaria > Biomphalaria straminea. The sequence goes on from JADKLZ010000104.1 coordinate 25,519,324, forward strand.
CCGCGTTGTACGCATAGATCAGGGCAAAATAGGATGCAATTCTGCTACTGCTGTCCTGCAAATACTCCTTGTTTTTGAAAGCAATCATTGGTGTATCAAGAAAGATTATCTAGAATAATGTTATGCACTTGTACCTAATTGAACTGATCACCAGATTACCGCCCTCCTCAGCTTTTCTAGTTGTACAGCTTTTTTCTTTCAAAATGTTTCATTAAAAAACCTTATTGTAAAGCAGATCAAAACTTTGGAACCATATATCTCACTACATTTAAGGCTTATCTGTTGAAACCTTTATTTTTAAATTAGCTTGCTTTTTTTTTTTTTTTTTTTTTTGTAACTCTTTGAGTAATAGCTGTATATTAATGAAATCATATTTTCATTTAATTTCCTTATATCACTAATTTATACTTTCTTGTTTTATAGGTTTCTGCTAAACAAGATAATTACCTCAACTTCCTGTATGAATATAGAGGGTAACTGTGAAAGCAGTTTCAGACCTAGGACCATCATGTTATGAAAACTTGTAAATACAACATGGTTTGTTGGGGGTGAAAAATCCTGGGAAATGATTGCCATCTCTTTATATGCAAGTTTAAGTTAAGGAAGCCAGTGAGTCATCGCACAAATTAACTGGTGCTTATTATCTGTGTGCAATGTTTTGGCGCCAGAAGCCAAACTAAAAAAAAACACATTTTATAATTACCATTTTATAAATTCTCTTAATCTATGTCTATCATCTTTTTTAAATCAAACTCTTACCAAGTGATTCATTAGGCTTAATTTAATATATTACCATAACAAGAGTCAGTTGTTTAAGGTTTGTGAAGAAATGGAGAGATAAAAGGACAGATTCATAGACACCCCTCACACATATCCACCATCACCTTGACAGACACCCCTCACACATATCTACCATCACCTTGACAGACACCCCTCGCACATATCTACCATCACCTTGACAGACACCCCCTTTTTTTTTCTTCTGCACAAGCTTTTATTCAATACTCCTGACCTTGTAAACTTCCACAATATCATTCCTTATTTACTGCTCATCCATTCTCTCTATTGTTATGACTTTCTAGCTCAACTGATACAAATGATATAAAATTACTTCCTCCTTATTCATCTACCACTTCTAAAACATTATATCAAGTTCTAATAATACATAGTGCATTGTAATATTTCCGCCTGACATTCCTATGTCTAGTTCTATGCATAAAAAATACATAATTTGAACTAGGGGTGCACCGGATAGTACTTTTTTATATTCGGCCGAAGCGGGATATAACTGGATAGTAAAATTTGATATTCAGCTGGAGCCGAATACCTACTGAAATTTTTGCAAATCTTCTAAATAACATACCTGGTACCTATATTCATTTTTTTTTCTTTTATTTACTTTCTTGCTTGAAACTCTATAACTGATTGATAAATTAAAATTAACAGCATTTTTAACAGATATGCCTATCATAAACTTAATCTTTGTAACATGAGATGGCATGTGTGTGTGTATGAGGCCACTAAATGTAAAGTAGTGGGTAGACCTATGTAGAATATGTAAACTTATATGTAACTAATGTCAATAGAATATATATAAGTTATATGTAGCTTATGTAAATCTTTCAAAGGTAAAGTGCAATCTTGCTTTTATAGTGGGTAGATGTTTGTGTTCATGTATTTGACACCATCAACTTGTCATTAAGCTTGTGTTTTAAAGGCCACAAACCGCTTCTGGTTTGTGCCTAATACAGATAGTGGCTAAGTTTATATCTTAAGTAATACCAGTAATAACGAGGAGTTACTTGACACTCTAAAATTATAAGTATTGATCCAATTCAGACAAACATAACAAGAGTAAGCTTTAATGTTAACACGTTAGAAAAAGTAATTCAACAATAATATTTATTCACAATATAATACATAATGCTAATTTAATATAATAATAATACATACATCTTTTAAAAGTTAAAGCAAAGCAAAAAAAAAAAGGAATGTATATGACAAGATCTAAGTTTCAGCAGAATTCATTTGTTGTTACATTAAAGTTGAGTTATATTCAGTTTTTCAGCATTGTCTGATATTAGTTTTGTACGATAGTCATTGATAATTTGTCCAGCAATGCTGAACAGTCTCTCTGATGACACACTGGTTGGAGGTGGTGCTAGGTATATTTGAGCAACCTTTGCTCTGGCATTAACCTTCCACCATAAAACTGGATCATCTTTTCAATGAATCGGTGGCTCACTCAGGTATTTGGACAGTTCTTCATTAATCATATCTTGCTGGCTTTGTGCTTTGGCTACCGTTGGTGCACTAGCTTCTTATTGTGCCACCATTTCATCGAAACAGTCCCAAAAACTGGATTCAGCTAAACTGGCCTTTTTTGTTGGCGGTTCAACTGCTTCAGAGAAGACTTGTGCTTGTGTTGCAGTTTCTGTGACAGGATTTTAGTGACATGTTGCACAAATTAAGACTCCTGCCTTAGCTTTAGTGCATGCATTCTCATTTAGTAAAAGAGATTTAAAACGAGGGTCAAGCAGTGTTGCTATGCTGTACAGACGGTTGTTGTCTAAGTTTTCAAACCTGCTGTTCAAGCATTCGAGTAATGTACTTTTCATATTTTTAATTCCTTTATCATTACCCTCATGCTGCAGGAATGTCTTCAGAACATGTACGTATGGAATTACAATGGAAATAGAAGCTGCAGCTGCACTTACTTCACGGGTAACTTCCTCAAAAGGTTGTAGAAGAGCAGCCACTTTCTCACCAACAGACCACTGGCTTGGAGATAAATTGCTTAATGTTTCATTTTCTGTACAGTACAGTGTTATGGCTCGACGTTGCTCCAACAGCCTCTTTAACATAAGGAAGGTTGAGTTCCAGCAGGTAGTGACGTCTTGAATCAACTGATGTAGTGGAAGGTCGACTTCGCTCTGTAGGTTATGTAAGCTGTCAGTTGCCAAGGACGAATGTTTAAAATGGCATATTATTTTTCGATCTGCATTAATCCACTACATATCGCTGACTCAAAACACCGTCGTGTGTACACAAAGTTGTATGTGCAAAGCAACCAACACTTGCAAATTTACCATCACAAAAGCATTTGGTGATGTTTGCAGCATTTTCATCTAGAACCAAATGACAGTTTTCACAAGGAATGTTCCAATTTTCAAGGGATGTTTCGAATACTGACAGCAAATTTGCAGCAGTATGCTGGTTATTCAATTTTATACAATGCAAAGCATATCTGCTTCGGTCAAATGACTCATTCAATCAATGGGCAGTCAAACCAAAATATGTCCAAGTGTCAACTAAGAAGGCAATATTTTAGCATCAGATAGCATTTCCCGAAGCTTTGAAGAAATATTGTCGTAGATATCTGGAATAACATGTTCTGTAAAGTATTTGCGACTAGGCACAGTGTCTTTTCCCCAGTACTTTTGAAAGTTCAATAAATCCAGGTTTCTCAACAACTTGGTAAGGTTCTATGTCAGTTGCAATCATCTTTGCTATGGCCAAGTGAATGCATTTAGCATTCTCACTATTAATATCCCACAATTTAGCTTTGTCTAAGACCTCTTTAATTCTTGGTTGCTGCTTGTGTGTGAGGTTTGACGAATCACTGGATCTCGTAGACGTACTGGCACAGGCAGTAATATTACTTGATGCAGAATTATTAACTGCTGATTTCAATGCAGTCGTTTCATTGAATAAGTCTGGTTGTTTCGAGTGTAGATGATTAATCGTAGTGCTGGTTGAGAAGTCTTTAGCTTTGCCTGCTTACTATGTGACAGTACTATTTTACAAGCATTGCAAACTGCTTTAGAGTTTCCATTCTTTTGACATTAAAGTAATGCCATATAAGTGATGCCTTTTTATCATCCATTATTATTGCCATCCAATTTACTAAAGGCCCTTACAATCCACTTTTATACCCGTGGCTTGTGTAACAAAATACTTGTAGGGGTGTGTCCTGTAGTTCATCGCCCTAGTTGACATTTCATTCCATATAGACAGATCCTTTCTATTTGTGTCTACATTAAAATTAGTTCCTAGCTTACAAAGCTATCAAATATAATAATTATTAATAATATACTCTTGGTTTTAGGGTTGCAAAAAATCACTCTTGTAGGTGTGTGTTTCATGTCCAGCCTTATAATTGACATTTACCTCCAAGTTAGCAATCTTGGTAGCAGCATATATGTTTAGCTTGTAATCTAGTCTGCTAAAACAAACTCATACCAGATTAACCTTATATCACTAACCTATTTTCCAGTCTCTAACCCAAAATCCCTAGTGTCACTAGTCCCGTTCAATATACGTCTTCTATGGTGCGTCACTAAATAACTAATACTATAAACTAAGTGCCTAACAGATTCCTCCCCCCCCCCCTTAGAAAAAAAATTGTTTAAATATTGTTTTCTATTACTGTCAAGTCTTACAAGGGCATCTGCATTTCATTTCATTGGGTAAGACAACAAACATAAAATCTTGACACCTTCATCTTGTCTTGACAGTTCATACCAATGTTCATATCAATGTTTATGGCAATGTTCATTTCAATGTTCATATCAATGTTCATATCAGTGTTCATATTGTTACGACTTTGGAGTAGGCTGAAGAAAGTTAACTCATCAATTGTCTGGTCGCCGATATCCTTCGAATTGAAGAAGCACAATCCAACTATGATCAATTAATATATCCGATAAAAAGAAATAATGTCACAATCTCCAAATCAAATTTATATATCCCGATTTACTAACACAATAGAAAACAATCCTTAGTCAAGAAATCCAAACTCATGACTCTGTCGTTAACACATCAACACACTCCTCAGTTCAGAAAGCAAAAACACAACTCAAAAAGTTTTTTCACGTGGAAAAAATATATACTTATTTTTAGAATTACTCTAAATTATAGTTATCTCCCTTTTTCTCCTATCATACACTTTGTGCCATGTTCATTCATATAAATATATAACACTATAATATCAACAGCAATGTACTATGTACATATTATTTACATGCATCAGTTACTCATGTACGTGTCAATCTAGACAGCATATCAAAAATTTAAAATTATCAATCAATATATATATATATAGATCTATATGCCAATGTCTAAAAGAGTTGCTTCCACCTTAGTTTTACCACTTTAAAAGTTTCAAACATATTACTATTCTATGGCTTGTCACATCATAGAATTTTATCATCATTAATCTTATTCATATACTTCCATGATAATATTATTTCAATCTAAGATTCATTTTTCCATATTATTTTCCAACTTGTGATAATACACATAATATCTCTTAACATAAAACTTTAATAGACAAGTTAAACTTGATCATGATTCTATATTCATAAAATTACTTAGTTGACACTATATCGTGTCATGTCATTTTGTTCATCATAAGCTCTGTAACCATTTTTGCTTTATAGTCATTATATTTGTTTCCTTTTTGATTCAATCTTACAACAATTTTTATCACAATAAGAACTTGCTATCTTCTGATTGTTATGTGATTTATTCCAACATTCTCTAGCAAAAATGTCCTTGCTTATAACAGTTATAGCAAGTTATGTTTCTTCTGTTGTATGAATAATTCATGGTCTACTGTACCGTACTGTAACAAATGATCATATTTGTTTTGCCATTTCTCAATGTTCTCATGTTACAGGATCTAATTCCTCTAATGTTACCCAGTAACATATCCTGTGTCAAACTAGGTATTGCTACAGCATTACAGTAATCAGTGAAAAATGGTGTATTGACAAAGATTCTGCATGCTTTATATTTCTTGATACTGCCATCTACAGACATGCCTACCGTCCCGCATTATGCGGAACCGTCCCGCAAAATCATCAAAAAAGCTCACATGTCCCGCCGTTCCGCATCCGCGATTTTTTGTTCCGCCAAGTCTGAATCCCGACAAAAAAAAAAAATCGCTGTTTTTTCATTATTTATTAATAGTGCGAAATTAAAATAATGACTGCAAAATAAAATATATAGATCAGGTCTGTGTTTATTGTTTACATTTCATCTCACGGGCCCGGCCGGTGTGTCAAATTTACGTAGATATGGTTGAGCTAGATTAGATTTAGATCTAGATCTAGAGTCTAGATTACTCTAGATTTAGATCTATATATATATATATAAGTGTGGTACATAGATCTAGATCCATTCTTAGTATCTAGCAAGAATAAGCCAAATGCCCCATTCAAATCCCTTTCCTTTCTTGACAATGGATCCAGATCTAGTTGAAAAATTAGTTACTAGACTAGTACTAGATCTAGTATTGTCTATTCTAGTATAAGTAAGTAACCACTGTTTAACTATTATCTAGTAGTAGTACTAGTAGAAGTAGATTTTAGTAGATCTATCTCAACTGACAACTGAACTGGCTTTAACTGGTTATTAATTTTATTTACTTATTAATTTTTTAATAGATTTAGATCTACTGGTTTCTAAGAAAAGGATTAAAAACATATACTCATATAGATCTAGATTCTACTAATTCTAGATCCATAGATCTATATTATATACTATAGACTATATTATGTATAGTATAGTCTATAGTAGCCTATAGTTACTATGACTATAGACAGATAGGCCTACAGATCTTTTACTAAAATACTTAACTTAAGGCTAAGATGTAAGTCTAAATTACTTTTCTAGATCTAGAATCCAGAAGTAGGACTAGTCTAGAAATAGATTTAGATTTTAGATCTAATAGCAATAGAGTAATAGTAGAATTAGAAGATGATAGAGCTAGATGCAATATTTAGTTCTCAATAAGTCCATAGAATGATAGATCTAGATCTATAATATAGATAATATAGTTATTAATAATCTGTGTCCTTTTAGTCAGATAAATTTTAGACTTAAATTTAAAGGACTGTTAGGTCTAAATTATTCTAGAACTAGTAACTAGAGACAATATTTAGAGTAGAGGATAGCTCTAGAGTCTAAAAATGGCTAGTTAATCAAGTCATACAATTACAAGTAGATCTAGACTAATCTAGTCTAGTTACCAGATTTAACTAGATCTAGTTATCTAGTTCTAGTAGTAACAAATACAAAATAGAAACATTAGAATACATTTTGAATTGCATTCATCATATTATATATAATAGAGTTAGATAGAACTATTGATTGTTTAATTGTTTTCTTACTTGGATACTATTTACATGTATAAGAAGCAAACCAAGCATGGTTATTTAAGTAATAATTAAAGTTTTATTTATATTGCCTTGCAGTAAGGCTGCGAAACGTAAGTTTACGCGCTTACGTTCCACATTGGGGCCCAAAATTCCACATTTTCAACCTGAGTGTTCCACATTCTGGGTATTGGGGGTAGGCATGTCTGCATCTAACAATCTAACCTTTTTCATGTAACCTAAGTAACACCATGGTTCTACAAATGAATAGCAATTGTTGTGCATGCTGTATCCTGATAACATTGAAAGATTTTCCATTAACTAAACCCTTGAATAGTTTAAAATTATTTCTCTTTTCTTCTACCATGTTAATCTCTTCAACAATATTTCCATAGTTTGATAGTTCCACCTCACTATCTTCATGACTATAGTCCCTATCATGATTTTAATTTGTAAAGTAAACTCTTCTTGTTTGATTTCTATTTCTATGTTTATCACTGTGTTTACTACTACTTCTTCTGTTTTGATCTCTATATGAGTTGCTATCATTAGATTTATAGTATGTGGGTCTCTTACAATGAGAAGCTATATGACCTTTCTATATGACCAATTGCCATAAGGCAACGGAAACAAGTTTCCTCAGAATAATTATCTCTAGATTTTGATCTTCCATTTCTATCTCTATTTCTCTTTTCAAATCAATCTTCATTTTCTCTATAATATTTATCTATACTTCTAACTTTTTTCTCACTTTTGTATCCTACTTTATTCTCATCTTTAACAGAAAATGGTTTGTTTTGGATGTGCATTTTTATAGATTCTCATTATATCTGTTACTTCATCTAAAGATTTAGGGTTTCTTTCTTTAATGAATGATTGAAGTTGGGGATCACACTTGTTAATAAAGTTATCTAACAAACTTGTAGTACTCACAATAACTTCCGACAACGGGCAAACTGTTCTTCTCAAAACTGATGAGGTAACTTGATAGGAATATGTGGTTCTTATGACTGCTTTCACAAGAAAAAAACAGGTTTACTGACAATCTCTCACCCTTTATGAATGAACAGTTCCTCTGGCTTCAGGTCGATTCGGCATACGAAGATCAGGGTGTTGATAATATAAGCGTTAAATAGACCAGACGTTGAGATGATCACTGTCTTGATGAAGGTCACCCGGAGTTAACGGCTCATTGAACGTATGATCGGGCAGATGATGGCTGTATGTTGAACTGACTATATGGCTCAAAAACAAAGTCACTCTGCGATGATGCTGTGTTCAGCCGTGCTACGATGAAACTTCTTTATATCTTCGAGTGCACAACCCTTACCTGAGCAAATGTTCAGCTTCGAGGTCGGGGATTGTCACTGTGATGGATTGCTTAATTTGTATTGTAGTCAAAACTGTAGATACTTGTCAACTTCTGACAATTACTCAGCAAGCGTTTGAGTTTTCTTGTTCAGGTGTATTTCAGTGCAGTAGACTAACAACACAAATAAGAACCACCGTTTTGTTAACAAATATGATGCAGTCAACACTGTAGAACAATTCATAAGATATTCAATCCAGTAAGAAGAAGGCAGTCAAAGTCTCTGTCAAATAAAAACTTGCCTTTACCCTAGAGGATTAAATCACTAACTGATTTTCCTGTCTCTAACCCAAAATCCCTAGTGTCACTAGTCTCGTTCAATATACATTTTCTATGGTTCGTCGCTAAATAACTAATAATATAAACTAAGTGCCTATCAAAATATAGGTACTACGCTGTAGTTTTTACTATCCAGTTTATTATCCTGTAGTGATATTGGACTCGAGCCGAATATTGCTGAATAGTGAAAAAATGCTGAATGTTCGGCAGAAGCTGGAGCCGGAGCAACTATCCGTTGCACCCGTAATTTGAACACATATGCACATAAATTAACATATAAATACTTATTAAATAAACATTCTATTTAAGTCATTTGTGCCAAACTGGCAGCGCCAAAACGTCAGCTTTGTAGCATAATAGGGAAATGAAGAAACTAGTTCATGTCTACTGTTGACTGATCCTATAAGTATTTCTGAAGAAACTAGTTCATGTCCCCTGTTGACTGATCCTATAA
>JADKLZ010000104.1:25544685-25554709 GCA_021533235.1 Biomphalaria straminea
GGACACAGTATAGACAGTAAGGCTGAAGATTGAAGAGAAACTTAAGATACCATTCATTTTCACCAAAGCAAAATCTGGCACTCCGCTGGCATTTCCAAAACGTTACAGAAAAATTTGAAGATCAGAATCGAGTCGATTTCTTGGAACTAGTGAACTAGTGAAACCGCAATCTGCAGTCGCTGAAGATGAAGCCGTACAACGTGCTCAACAACTGCAGCTCGCTAACAAGGACAAACGGGCTCATTATTGCACGTGACTCCTGACAACTATTGGCAGCAGATTATTGAATTCATCTTGTTCTTCATGAGAGCTGATGCATGGAAAGATGAACATCTTAGATTTCCTGCTTACCCTCCCACTGAGGCGGGCTACTTTTTCGTGTTCCACCGTGTATTAAATCGAAGTTACAGTTTCTTTCTCGTCCCATATGCTAGGACAAATTTGTACAAATTCTCCTTCTTCCCTAGCGCTATTAGAGCATGGAATGAGTTGCCTAGGACAGTGATTTGGCAGAATTTAAGTCATTGGTTAACATGCACGACTATATGCATGCCGTGTAGGACGCAACCTTTTTGCATTTTGAAGTAACGTTTGTATTATATAAGATAAGATAATATAGGTCAATCTCGTTTATGCTCCTAATGACATGGAATAAAATCGAATTTCGCAATGATTTGTCACAGTTTCATCAGAAGTTTCCAAACTTCCGAAACCAGAACCAGCTGAGCTCTTGTGTTTTATAAAAATCGTCATCTTGGTTTACCTACTTCTGACAACAGAGGTAAGTGTATTTACATGTGAATGAAGTTTTCTAAAACAAATGTTGATCAAGAATTACTAGCGACAAATTTACGATTAAATAATTTGTTAATTTTGTCTGTTGAACAAGAACTGGCGTGAGAAAAAAACATTCCGCTAAAATTATTTGTAGCCTACTTTTTCTAGCATGAATTAATTGGCTGTTTTATTTGACTATGAATGAATTAATATCTCTTTGTTTAATTGCTTCTTTTTTTAAGCTAATTAACAATATACTAACAGCGAATACGTGTTATAGTGGAGAAATAAAAAGTCTTTCTGTGGTTTTATTTTGATTTTTTATTTAGAACATCAGACACCTGATACCCTAGCTACGCCACTGGGCCTGTGTGTAGATGGTGGTGCAAATTTCGTGTGCATGTTTGAGGCATGCTAACCTTGATTTTTTTTTTTCAACAACGGGAAGAAAAAAAAAGGTTTGCTGCAAACAGGGAAACTTATAAAATAAGATTTGGTGTCATGCAAATGTTTTTCATAGCCTACGTCTGACCTTATTGTGGCTGGAAACAAAACGACCCCCCCCCTTCTCTTGTTTTAAACGTTTTTGTTTTTTTCCTTAGGCCAGTGACTATTTAGACTAGTTTATTTTACAAAGCCAAGCTGGCAATAAATACAAATAAAAACAAAACAGAAATATCACTTTTTTTTTTAATTAAAACTTTTCGAGACTTTTTTTTAAATTAAAATTTTTTGAGACTTTTTTTTAAATTAAACTTTTCGAGACATTTCAACTGGTAATTAATTAGGTCAGGTCAGTTTTCAATCCTGTCATGTTTATCCACTCTTCCTTTGTCTCTTATACGCTTTTGTAACAACAAAGAATGTACATCATTTCATCTTGGTCTTTTTTTTTTAAATTTAATAAACACTTTTCATGTGGATACATCAACTAATGATAATATTATTTTATTTTTGTAATACATATTTCAAAAACAAAGATTATAGGCCTATTTGCTCTTTCTCTCCGTAACTCTTTTACACTTTTCAACTATCCTATTTTTTTTATTAAACTTCAATAGCTTTTTTTGTTTGTAATCAGAAAATGTTATATTTGGTATCGAATTAAAGAGAGTTACATTCTCTTTCTACTCAATGCACATTAATTTTCACAAAACTAAAAATTAATTTAATTTAATGGGTTCGAATCGACATTGGTAACGTCAGCAGAGAAAGAGTTAAGTGTAATGTTTGTTGTTATCACAACGCCTTGAGCCTACATTTTGTTTGGTAACAACGCTCTAAAAATTAAATTATTGTTATTACTAATTGTATCAATTAGTTCAAATCAGTCATGCAATAATATATACGATTGACCCACCAGACATAATACTTCTGTGCGATTAGAAACATCTTTACAAAGCTTATATCAGTGTATACCACCACATCTGTCAAGTAGGATTTCCCTTGTCCAAGATACCCAACAAAATAACTAGTTACAAGCAGTTTATTAACAAACTGGTTAATTGTTTTTTGATCCCTGTGTTGCCAGGTAAAAGAAATATTTGTACAAAATTTCAGCTTAATCCGAGATTAGGTGTCGGAGAATTAGCGTGAAAAAACATTTTACTATACAGAGTTTGTTGATATAAGCTTTGTAAAAGTGGGCCAGAATTTTCAATTCAAATGACCCATAACAATCCAGAAATATATGCCTTAGCCATTCTAATTCAATATTCATTTGAAATAGATTTAATTACATTTTTTTAGCTGTGAGATTGTTGCTAGAATATATTCCAATCTAATCTGAGCGTTGAATTCTAGCACACATTTGTAGACACAAGTTATTTGTGTAATAGCATCAACACTCCGGATAGAGAACGAAATACTTACTAGTACAGTAGGCCCAATATTCAAGAAAAACATTCTTAAGCTATATAGATTTTAAACATTAAAATCAAACTCTTTACAGGACGGTTTTAACTTTTCAGGGAGATCACCAAAAAAAAAAAAAAAGACTCGAGAACTTTTTGTTCAATTGCCAATAAAATTATTAATAAGTGACCAGTTCATGATGACATTCCAGGTGTTGTATGAATGTGCATTTCATTGGCATCATTGTAATAATTTTGTCATATGAAATTCAATACAAAAAATTATTACAAAAAAGTATTATTATATTATTAATATACAAAGTTATCTCCCTTCCACTTATTAAATGTTGGATTTAAGAGCTCCTATCAACTTATTGCATCTTAATTTTGAATGAGTCTAACATCAAACAAACAAATATTAAACAAACTCAAGAATAACATGTTTATTTAGAAATGAGACTAAAAATTTATTTTTAAACTCATGAAGAAAATGCAAGACATGATGAAATTTATCTTCAAATGGACAAAACTCATTTCTTCCACACTACAGATACATCATACACCCTTCAACCCAAAGTTTTGGCCTTTTATCAAAATAATATTAAAGTGAAAAAAAAAATTAAACAAACACAATTAATGAAAGAGAGAAAGAAAATTCATGCAGTGAATGTAGACCACTCCTAGACACCAGATTACACAGGTACATTTAACACAAAATGTATATATTTCATTTAGCACTTTAATTGTATATAATTGTATACAATTATCATAGAGTCCAGTAAACTAATAAAATAGGTCATAGAAAAGATAAAAATATTACATTTTACATTCAACCATTCTAGATGTTAAGTAAAGTTTAGGGTCAGAAGCCCAACAGACACAAAAACTCTTTTGTTCCCCTGGCAATCAAATCATCAAATAGAAACAACCTGATATAAACTTTTTCACATGTAAATTATGAGTGAGTTTGGTGTGAATGTACATTTTGTTCTTTAAAGTTATAAAATTTTGGTGTAATCCACAAATTGTATGACAAATTTCCTTACGGACAATAAAGATTATTATTATTATTATTATGGTGTTAACAAATATACTGGACAGCAGAAGAAAATTCCAATAAGTACTGAAAGAAAAGGCTATTGTTTTTTTTTATAAAAGAAAGAGAAAGGAAATCATTGAAATTGTTGATAATCATACATCTTGTTATGCTGTCACTCAAGATACATTAGTATTGGTTATTATAGGTATATTCATACTTATACAGTTTACATGTAGTATTTTTTTTTTTTCGTTGTGTTTTATTTCATTATCAAAGGCATTAAACTTTAATTGACCTTAACATAAAGTTGCATTGCCAAACAAAAATAATACAAATAATATTTATATACACTTGAAAGATTATGTTACAATAATACTGAAGTCACAGCCTCACACTAGCAGCATCTAGTTCACACAGAGTATAAACATATCTGGTGTGAACAATTATAGTTCATTTGATATTTTAGATTCAAAAAAAAAAATTAACAACTATCCAATTAAATGACACTTATAAACTTTCATCTAAATAAAATTGCATAAGAAAGTTCTTCACCATCTATTTCACAACAAAACACTGCTTTTGATTCACTACAACATGAAATAGAAAATGCATATATGATAAGGCACTTAATTAAACTCCTTGTTAATCTCAACCACAATGATGCTACATAACCTTGACGCCATATTCCAACAAAGATAGTATGACACAATGGTGTCTCATGATATAGCAGGATAACTGTACTGGAGACATCCTCTCTACACCTAACCAAGATATAAGATGGGTGAGACTTTTTAGTGTTATTTATGTTTTGGTCAAACCCAACCACACTACTCAAAGGAGAAAATGATTTAGTTTACAGTTTAGTAGTTGAACATGTGGTCCAAATACTCCTTGCAGGAATGCATAGAGAGAATTAGTAGTACCAAATAGGACTGTCTAACTGTTCAACTATCTAAGAGACTAAAACAGAAGCTTGTGAAAATGTGCCCATTCCATTTAGATCTTTTCCATTTGGCCAGAAGAAAGAAATGCTGAAGCTAGAGCTCAGTTAACATTTCAAAGTTTGACATCACCAAGTTAATAACATATCTGCTGTGATGATGTGATGTTTAAGTACATCTTTAATGACACACATTTCTTCTTAATGCCCCCCCCAATAGACATTACTCTTTATTATAGTGAGGAAGTTAGGAGGATGCCATTCTGCTTTTTGTTAATACTCTAACACTGACTTACATATCATCATAAAAAGACATGCTAGAGGCAGAGCCAACATTTCAAAACTCAGCAGTGTACACAGGTGTCAGAACAGGAAACATTGAGTGAAGACAGTAGTAAACAGTGGAGAGTTTTTGTTGAATGTACAAAATATTAGCTGCCATGGACAGATGTTGGCAGTAATGTTCAATTAACAAACATGATAACAACAACTCTGAAAAGATTATCTTGAAATATAATGTCAACTAAGATAATATGAATTTACATACTAAAGTTAATGTCATCAAATTTTAACAAAGATATCAATATCATATTTCATTTAATTTCTGTTCCAAGTCAGTGTCTGAAGGAAAGTTTGGAATGTACAGTTCAAACTGAGGGCAACATCTTTGTGAATTGACATAAAGCCTCAGTCAAAGTAGGAGGAATAGAACACATTTTAATCACCAGCAGGCTAGGGGCAGAGTAAACCTCTACATCTTAAGTTATCTACCCTAAAGAAGATGTTCTTTCTATCTAATTCTAAACAAACCTTTTTTTTTAACTTGAAATTTAAAGATGCTCAAATTAAAGTTTATGCATGCATCACACACAAAAAAAAAGGCACCAGATAATTTCCTCTTCACAATGGATACTTGCCAACTTATCTTGACAAACCACCTCACAAAGTATGGAGCTCAACTCCATGATCATTTATTATAAAGATGAGTCACTTAACATAATAATTTAATACATCAAAACAGAAAAGAAATATGACTTGAATTCTAACGTCACAGCCTTTGAGTGTAAACATGAATAAAAAGACATTTAAACATTCTCAGTTCATACTTATTTTCTTTGGTAAATAAATACAAACATTTGGAAAAATAAAGATTAGAATGTTGGTACATAAGAATGATATCAACAAATGAAGGCAAGTGCAGGTCAAGAAAACATTTGGAGATTTGTTTTGGAGATGTTGATCATCAGCTCAGAATTCATGAAAATGAAAGCAAGACAAAATAAATGTTTTTTTAAAACACAATTCTGATCTACATTTATAACAAGCTTCTCCTACAGCTCATTATCAGCATCATCAAGCTCTAATGTTGACTTGGTGTTACTGCGACTTTATGTAACCAAATAAAGTTGGGAATTCAGACTTTAGATTTCATTGTAATGGTTCAGTAATTTTGATAACAACATTAATTGTACCAACCAAATACATTTATTTTGGGATTATCTTTCAAAGAAATTGTGTAGTAAACATCGGCAATGACTATTTCTTCTCAAAAAGTCCAAAGGTGCAAGGACTGAGTTTGAGGACAAATGAACATAGCAAAATGATTTTCTCCCAACAGAATTCATTTTGTAATGTGGTAAAGAAATTTTCATGTCCTGAATGAATCAGTTCATTTCCTAACATTTACATTTCAACATTTTCTTGTAATGACATCCCACATTACATGTTGAATATATGATGGACATATTAAGGTGATACAAAATTGTGCACAATTACAAGCTTCCCCTATCAGAAACCATCAACATATCAAGAAAAGAATCAGTTCACTGCTACAATTAGCTTCTGGTGGCCTGCTACATTCTCTGTACCTTGAAAACTGGCCAAGAAATCATGTTTCGTAAAATGTCTTTCTAATCATTAAATGTTTTACAGTATTCAGGAGCTTCTGTTGCCCTAAACAATGACATGTAGCATTTCTTTTCTCCAGTCACCATATTTATACTGTAAGTCCTTAACTCATTTGTCAGCTAACAAACAGAAGCACCTACATGTATGTTTAAAGGGCTATCCTCACCCAAATCATGTTGTAAGCATTTATGAGCAGTAAGGTATAGGGACTCCAGTGGACTACTGCTGCTTGATTGAGCTTGTCAAACTGATGAGAGGGTGAAAATGTAGTATCTGTCACTTTAGGAGAGCTGCTCATGATTGTCTCTTTGGGTCTAAAATAAAACAAACAATAAATACTTTAATCTCCGTTGTTGTTATTAGATATAACTATGACACATGACTTAGTTACTAACTACTTTTAGACCTAATTACTTTATTGTTACAAACAGAGATAAGAAAAATGCCAAATTTTTTTTGAACTATAACACATAATTGTTACATCAGAATAAAATTTGATTTTATAAAAAGAAATTACAACTTAAAAGATCTAATCACTCCACCCACTTCAGTATTCTATTTATGTTATGACTGATGTCTGAATTTATTTAAGAATGCAGCAAAGGTAATGAGGGCAATTAAAAAAAAATAGCTCTTTTTTTATAAAACAATAGTTTCTTTTGTAGCAAACACCCCCCCCCCCCCCCCAAGCTAATAATGTGCCCATACATGCCCACCACAACATGACTTGGCTAACTATTGTTTTCCTGTGGGTTGTGTGGTCTTAATTTTTAGATGGCTGGGATTTTTTAAAAGTATGAATCTAGATCTTTTCAGACAATAAAAATTAAAAAATTCATTTTTTTAAAATCACTTTTTACTTTAGTTTCTATGCATTTTAAAGTTGGGTGATTTTTTACCCATGGCTGTGTTGGACATTTTTTCTCAATGGCCTTTCAATTTTTAGACCCCTTATTGCAAATAATATGCTAAATACATCTGATAATGAAGATGACATTGATATAGACACTGATTATGTATTTATCATGCCCTTTAAGGTGCCATTTTTGAGACAAGCTAATTACAATGTTTACAATAATTTTCTGATGGCCATGTTGTAACAGTAAAGTACTGTACTGCTTGAATATTGTCGTAGTGTCCAAATGTCTAGACCAACTTTGGTTAATATCTCAGAGTCTCTACTAAACATGAGTATAAGATTATGCCATTCTGTTTGGGTTATCAATAATGCAGAAGGGACACAAAATAGTCCTTGAAAAAAATAAGATTTTTGTTGAATTTTTAAACTTTGATTTTTTAAAAACTTCAATGCATTTCAAAGTTTGGCAGAACGTATAGAAATTCCAGGACTGAAAGTGGTTTCCAATTGAAGTAAACACAGACTATTTTATTACACCAGCCTCCTGAATGGAAATTGTAAGCTTCCAAACTAAGCAATGTTGTACTTACTGACAATCCATTCTCTTTGTATTGAAGTTAATAAAACCTGTTTCTGTTTCATTCTCATCACACCCTGTGAAGGAAAACCAGCAGAGCTCATGGCTACACCAGAATATTTCCTCCTGATAGAAACTATCAGTACACAAGGATTTTGGGAAAAGACCAAGTGTGCCGTTGTTTTTTGAATCATCTCCATCCAACTTTCCCCTGTTAGCAAAAAAAAAATAATTAAAAAAGGCTTTCATTGTTAAAACATACTGCAGCATGCTTATACTAGCGTTGTAAACTGTATTATATGAATCAAAGAAATTTATTGTTGTATAATCTTGACTTTAAAATTCACTGTCTATGTCTTATAAGTACACAAAACCATGATAATTTAATGCTAATACAGAAGATGTATGTTTCCAAATAAATAAAGAATGTTGCCCAAATCTTAATAGCACTCACTGGCAATGCAAACACTTTTGAAACATATTCAATTCCCCAGTTGACACTTGATCTGCTGGACACTTGGTGAAGCTAATCCACTGACCACAGTCATCTAGTTTGCAGGCAAAGTACATGGTACTGTGCATGTTGTCACTACACCTGGTAATAGGTATCAACCCTGTAATGTCTTCTAGTCTAACCATACCCAATAGAAGGGATATAAGATATAGTGTTAATTGCAAATGCATTTTTCTGTTCATTATTAGCATTAAAGTAAAAAAAAAGTTCTCTAGTATGATTTACCTGTAAAAGAAATGTAAATAAAAACAATTAAATAATAATAATGCATATATTTTTTTAAAATTATAATAAGTGAAATGTTTTGTGTATAAATACATTTTAAGTTGCATCATTTTAATACTGTTGAATAATTTTAATACATTTTGAGTTGCTCATTATTATGTAAGATTGATCTCTTTTTTAAAAATAAAATTCAACCTTCAAACCAAGGTTTTAAGTAAAAAAATAATTAGTTCTAGTTTTTATACATCTAATACATGCGGCTTTGAAACAAATTATGCATTGCTGATCAAAGTTGAAGTGCATTAATAAAGCTAACCATTTCTTTTCTTAATGGTAGTGTACTGACAAGCAAGATGACAGGATTCTGTTTTTACATGGGGGGATAATCTCATCCAGACAGGCATGTGGTGATTAGGAAGTCAATTTTTTTTTGGATTTAGAGATTATTATGGATCAGTATATATGTCATTTTATTTTGTTCATATAATTCTTTTACACAGGATTATTAATTCATTGCATTGGACTAATACTGGATTTTGCTTCTTGTGAAAGAGTCTGTATTCAGAGAAAGTTTTTACAACGCTTGTATCACCTCACTCTGTCTGGTAAAACATTTGTACACATTATTTTATCCACACCCAATCTTGGAGTAAGATGAAATTTTCACCCAATTATTTCTTCTACATGACAATGACAACACTATAATCAATAATAAAAAAAAAATGCTATAAATGAGTTAATTAACTATTGGTAATTAATTTGTTTGGTATCTTGAACAAGGGAAAGAAATCATGTTTGACAGATGTGGTGGTTTAAGTTAAATTAATCCCCTTAAAGGAAAGGAGTGATAGGATCATAGCACAGAGAAAGCTAAAAGCTTAACTAGAACAATAGGTAAAAATATTTCTAAGCAAACAAATTTATTATGTCTAAGTATATATCAAATATAATTAAATGACTGATCCAAACTAATAAATAATACTGTTACTAAAAAAGTATTTTTTGTTTTTCTTGTCTAGATCCTTAAACTTAGATAATAAGATAGCATGGAATAAATAACTGGTAACTGGTCATTTCATCTTTCGTCACCTCATATCGTGACATTTCATCCCCAATCAACTATTTTTTCTTAGTCATTGTGTTGTTAAGGCTTCGCCTTTAAGCCCTCATTTAATCCAATATATAAAAATGTTTATTTAGTAAGCTTTTTGACATGTTATAATAGAGTTTATAGTGTTCCCCCTACTCTCCTCATTCTTATTGAGAAATGAAAGAGTATAATGAATTTTATAAGTAGATGTATTGTCATGCAGAGTTTGTATTTAGTTATAT
>JADKLZ010000104.1:25554809-25572248 GCA_021533235.1 Biomphalaria straminea
TTTAACGTGGACAAGTATGTAGTGAAACAAAATGGCAGCGGCACCAGGAATAAACTCAAATTATCTAAAAATAGTTCTAAATATTCCAAATTATACTTGTCGAACTAAAGTTTGCCAAATTTAATACTCTTGTGGTATCAAACAAAATTAATTAATTATTATTTGAATTCAATACTTGTTGCTTGATTCATGTTTTGTTATGAACAATGAAGAACAGATCAAAGTCTCGTCTTGATCCGAGAACGGGAAGTGGGAGAAATAACGTGTTCAAACATTTGTACCAGACAGAGTTGATTCAAGACAGATCTAGTTGAGGGCGTTCACTTCTTGAACAATCACAATACAGGCATACCAGGACTGGGGGGGGGGGGGGTTAAACCTAGGGCGTGTCTACACGTTCAATTCAAATGTAAAAATAGAATTAATACTACCAACCCGCTTGCTAAATACATAGTCATCTACATTTCTTTTCCATATATGTATCCATGGCTACGCCTAGTCACGTGCCTTTCCTTAGTGCTAGAGCTTGTAAGTAGAGTTATTTCGATAGATTACTTCTGCCTAATACAATCAAGCAAAAGTTGAACTCAGAACCCAGTTGTTGCTTTTTTATTTTGAATTTTAATAAAATATTAAACGAAACAAAACAAAATAATGTGAAAAACAATCAAAATTAAGAGTTGAATTTATTCGATCAAATTGGTCAAGCTGAAAAGGAGGGTGATAGTGCTAATGTTCAGTGGCGTAGCAAGATACCCGTGGGCAGTGGCGTACCTAGGTTGGGGGAAGAAGGGGAGAATTCGGAAATCCACCGGGCCCCCACTTGAGAAAGTCCCCAAAATGAGTGTTTTTACATTAAAAATTAAATATTACGCAAAATGCAGGGGCCCCAAAAGCCCTTCCCCGGGCACCCAAGCGATGGAAAATTCCAAGCTACGCCCCTGCCCGTGGGCCCGCGTTTAAGTACATCTTGGTAGACACATTTAGTGTGTGACAAAAAATGAGAAATGTAAATGTAAAAACATTCCAATGTTAAGAAAGAGAACATTTTATAATATTATTATTACTATATTTTTTACATATTATCCCTATTGTCGTATGAATTGTAGGCTAACTTGATATATTAATAAACAACAACTTTCAATGTTGGTGGTGAACGCCTAGTTCTATATCAATTTCAAATACAAATATGTGTCCGAAGTCGGAGATAATAATTGATATAATTATTCAAACAAAAAAAAACAACACACTGAATGGATGGTTTTGAGGTCATACGATGAGAATGTTTCGGCATTGGCATCGTATTGGTTTCAAAATCAACCACCGCTAGAATTCGATGTCGGAATAATTGAAATCGGCACTCGCTGAACCTCCAAGAAAACATTTAACATCTATTGTTTGAATTGTTTCATTTGTCCTTGACAAAAATTGTTTAGTTTGGGGATCGAACCCAGGACTTCTGTGGCATTAGCGAGACGATCAACAATCAGTCATTCTAACGTGCGTAGAATTTTATATCGAAATATGTAATAATAATAATAATCATAATAATAATTTTAATCTAAAAATGTTTTAAACAGGTAGGTCTTAATGTTCTTCTTGAAAGTGGTGTAGCATGTTGTCTGTTTGAGATCAATGGGGAGTGAGTTGCAAACCTTTGGTCCGTGCACTGAAAAAGCCCGCAGACCGTAGCTTTTGAGGGAGAAACGTGGCACCACCAAAAGCGTTGAGTCCATTGAGCACAGGGGTCTCTGATGGACATATGGAGTGATCAAATCTCTAATTTACAAAGGGATTTCTTTGCTGTAGATAACTGATGACAAAGTGTGGCCACCTTGTAGTCAGTCTTTTACAATACCTGGATCTACATGTGTCTAAAATGTTGCTTCTAGAATCTATTCTATTTCTTTTCTCTTCTGAAAACGATACTGTAAAATCTGAGTTAGTGCTTTTGGAGATGTTCACCTTAAGGCCTCATGACCAATCTACGCACTGTCTCGCTCCCCATCCCCACCCCTTACCTCCGAGGTGCTGTCGGTGATAACGTTGAGGAGCCTAACGTGCTGGACAAAAGGTTGTCACCTAAAGCTAACGAGTTTTCCAGCCCGAGGGTCAAAGGACAACTCAGAATTCAAACCTCTGATGCCTCCAGATAAATATGATTTTTAGATCAAGGCATATTTGATATGAGATACAGTTGCTTTTTTTTTTGTCGGCGCTATTTTAAAGACACCATTTTGTCAGTGCTACTATCTATTCAAACAACGGTTAGCAGGCAGGACCTTTAGCTTTGGACCGAATTGCTGTTGGAAATCAAGGGCCAGTGCTTCTTGTGACTGAATTAGAGACCGTAGTATAAGTGCACATTCTTAAAAGCGCCGGATAAAACGCTTTTAATAAGTAATATCTATTAAGTAATATGGAAGTAATATGTACTAATGTAGTTTAAATATTGGACTATTAGTGTTACGTTACATTTTAATTTAGGCGACGGTAGATCTATAGGGCTTAACAAGTAAATATCACACCAGTACTGCGGGGACTATAGGGCGTAACCACTGCCTGCTACACAAGTAAATATCGGTATCACACTAGTAGCAGTGGCGTAGCTAGGTACCTATTGCTCAAGATTCCAGAACATCTTGGTGGGCCCCCTCCCCAACTAATAAGAAAAATTTAGTGTGTGACAAAAATGAGTAATCTTAATGTAAAAACATTCCAATGTAAGGATCGTACTTTTTTTTTAGACAAGTAATTATTTCATAACGTTTGATTCAGTTAGGACTGCATATAAGTAACAATGTCTTAAAAGTCAATGTTTTTACAACTTCTTCACAGAGTTAAACAACTTAAAATGTTTCAAATTAAAAAAAATGTTGTACCTAAGTTCTTAGTTTTAATATGGGCTCAAACTGAGTCATGGGCCCAAGCTTAATGAACTCCATCGTGCCATGGTTGCTACGCCACAGCTGTGGGCCCCTATTAGTCTTGGGCCCGGGTTCATTGAACCCCTTAGCGCCATGGACGCTACGCTACTGGTAATGTTGGAATCTCTCAGTGGGCCGTTAAAAGTCCGGAGTTCAAACTCAAAGCTTCAAGTTTGAAATGAAAGTTTATTGATCATCTCGTCAGTCTTACAGTTCATTAGCACCAAGTTCTTAGCGCCCAGGCGTTAATGTCAGATCAGACTGTCAGTAAACAATGATCATTATGTGAGCATGATACACTCTCCACTCACACACACACTCCACAGCCACAGTCGTGCAGGCATTTATTTACATACACATAATCACACACACTAACGCTTACATTCACCAGCACATTTACGTACTCTTATTCACACACACACATACACACACACAAACACACACGCACGTACTTAAACACATTCTGTTTGTAAAATGTTTCACATGTTCCTTCAGAGATGAAGATAATTTACTTCCTAGTCCAAACCTCCCCGCATGACGACGGGGTGTGGGAGCGGGCAGGATTTGAACCCGGAACCATCGATAAGCCCAAACGACAGTCCAGAGTGCAAACCGCACGACCAGGCAGCCATCATTAACATTATAAATCCACTTGCAGATTGAGCTGATGTAAGGTTTACCCTCGGGCTGACGTCTGGATAGTTGAGATCTTCAGCCTGTCAAAGTGAAATGTGCAAAAGTTTTCTGAGTGAGTCACATAGACATAAATAAATATAGACTGGCCAATAAGGGAGTTTTATGGAACAAAAATGTGTGCATTGCAATTGTGTGTACTTTATTTTATGTCTATAAATTTTGTTTAATCTCTAAGACTGAAGATCATGCAATTTTGTAATTTTTGATCATGCAATTTTGTAATTTTTCATAATTCGGAAATCCGAATACAATAGATATACATGTTTTTAAGTTACATGAAGTTAATTCCTTTTTCCAGTCTATATTTATTTTTGTCTATGATGTGTCATTAAGCATTGCGAGATCTTCTGTTTCAGACATGTAATAAAGTTGGGCAGCTGTTAGAAGCAAATCAAACAGGAACACCAAACTGCAATGCTATCTAACCTTAGCTAGACCATCATTAGAATATGCATCCTCTGTTTGGGACTCTTCAACTGAAGAAAACATTAAGAAACTAGACGCACAAAAAAGAGCAGTGAGATTTATAACAAACGAATATTCACATTTAATTTTGAGTAACACCTTTAGTACAATCACTAAATTTAGAAAACTTTCAGTACATGGGACTGAAAAGTAAAGTAGCAACTACACAAAACAATGATCCAAAATCTTCCAATAAAAAAAGAAAACCTTATTATTAGTACTCAGACACAAAGAAAAAGGCACATTTCTAATTCCATATGCCAGGACTAATTCGTTTAAGTACTTCCTCTTCTTGAATGCCATTAGAATATGGAAAGGGCCGTTTTTAATTAGCCAGGAAAACTAACAACTTTGCAAAGTTTAAATCATTGCTTAACATGCACTACTAGATTGGCATTCCCGGTGAAGACTGTGATTTGAATTTCGGAATCTTTGGGCGCCTCTGAGTCCACCCAGCTCTAATGGGTACATGACATTAGAAGGAGAAAAGTAGAGGCTGTTGGTCGTTGTACTGACCACATGACACCCTCGTTAATCGTGGACCACTGAAATAGACATCATCTGCCCTATAGATCGCAAGATCTGAAAGGAGAATTTTACTTACTTTACTAGATAGACTTAAAATGCGTAGGATGGTTAGGGTTTTGAAGTAACGTCTGTAATTTATAAAATAAGCACCCATAAGCACCCATAAGCACCCATAAGAATGAGGTTTTCTATTTTAGAACTACAAAGAAGTGAAGTCTTTTGTTAAGTCAATCAGATGGGTGAGATATTTGTTTGCGACGTTGAAAGACACGATTAGTCTGTTTATTGAAGTTAGATCCGATTCCATTTTGTTTGATCGCTTTTACCTTAGCTGACCTTTAAAATTCGCGAACCCCTTTGACCTTAAACAACGTTTTAACATTCAGTGACCTTTTAGTTGAATGGTTAGGTCGATAGGGCTAGACACTTTAAACACAGCACATGTCTTCTGTTGTCCAATGAGCAATGGTGCATTACATTTTGATTTAAATGGAAATCCTACCAGAGTTAGCCACTCTTGTAATGTACGCCACCTACAGTCGGAAAAGTCTATGCGAATAAATACCATTTATTTAAAGTATATGTTTTGTTAAAGTACTTTCACGAGACACATTCATTGATTAGAAGTAGTAACCTACATGTTCAATATAAAAATGGAATCGGAATTGTATCGATTTTTTTAATTCCACGAATCGACTACCTCTTCAAGACACGCTCCAATACAGTTAGCTGTAATCGATTCTTTGATGTTCACATCAAAAGCTTTCAGGTTTTTTGTCGGGAAACAATTTGTGCCAATGTCACTCTTACAGTGTCATTGACTAAAGTTCACTAGTTCAACACATTACTCCATACAGCTCAGTTTCTTGCACTTCGTGAGTTGTTCCCCCTGCTCTGTCCCCAAGCTGAGGATGTATTTGGATTCAGCGTTAATTTCCAAGCTGTCGTAGCCATATTTCGTATGTTGTACTTGTTCAAAATTTCATTTTGAAATGTGTCAGTCAAAATTTCAGGGCATAAAACGATTGCTTTCTAGAAGTTACGATTTTCTCCTACTTGCATTTTCCTTAACAATTCACGCTTACATCATAGCTTGTAGATTAAGGTTTATTATATATAGGTTTTGTGAATCATACAAAAATCTTGACTTCTGAGCTAGAGGTTAATCAGTTTCTCTGGCCCACGGTTTACGAGAGTGCCAACCGCCTTTACCTTTCCTCTAATGACCCCGAAATTAAAAATGCCAGTCCTCACTAGGATTCCAACCCGGGACCCAAGCGCTGTACAACTCAGCCGCAGTGCCGCCACACAGGTAAAGGCTAGAGGTCTCAATCCCAAGTGCTGTACCACTCAGCCGCAGTGCCGCCACAAAGGTAAAGGCTAGAGGTCTTAATCCCATTAGAGCACACTCATGCTAGACGTTTTAGAATTGTGACCATATAAAACAAGAAAAACATTTCAATAACAATTTTTAAAAAAACAAGTTAATCTAAGGGGAAGTACGTAACATTCACTGCCATATAACTAATTAAAAAAAAAGTAAAGTGTCCCCTTCAGACCTTGCGATCTATGGGACAGATTATGTTAAGGTCATCTCTTTCTTTGGTCAACGGTTTATGAGCAGGGTGTCATGTGGCCAGCACAACGACCCACCGTCTTTACTTTCCCCAACTATAGTCAGGTACCCATTAGAGTTGGGTGGACTCAGGGGCGCCCCGAAAATTCGGAAATTCAAAATCCCAGTCTTTACCGGGATTCCGACCTCAGGTTCGGAAGTCAAGCGTTTAACCACTCAGCCACCGCGCCCCCATATATCTAATTAATGCAGGAATAAGATCCCTTTTTCTATATTAAACAAAATTAATTAATTACAACTAATTGATTAAGATTTTTTAGATTCATGTATTATGATTGAGTTGACTATGATTAGTTCAGTTTCAACTTGATCCGAGAATGGGACATGGGAGAAAAATCGTGCACAAAACATGATAAGGGAATAACTCCACACATACAGCCACTTCTCTCAGTAAGTAGCATTTATACCCCTTTTTTGAGTGCTAACAAAATAATTGACAACCAATAATTAATTAACTATTTGATTTTTTTTATCTTTGATTTTTTTTGTGTTATATAGGTACGTTGGTGTTTTTTTATTTTTTTATTTTTTGGTGTTGTAAAGGTACGCTGATGTTTTTTTTAAAGTACGCTGGTGTTGTGAAGGTACGCTGGTGATGTGAAGGTACGCTGGTGATGTGAAGGTACGCTGGTGTTGTGAAGGTACACTGATGTTTTTTTTTTTTAAGTACGCTGGTGTTGCGAAGGTACGCTGGTGTTGTGAAGGTACGCTGGTGTTGTGAAGGTACGCTGGTGTTGTGAAGGTACGCTGGTGTTGTGAAGGTATGCTGATGTTGTAACAAGTACGCTTGTATTGTTTAAGTGCTATGGAATACTGTAAGTACTTTGGTCTATTGAAAATAAGCTAGTTTTGTGGTAACAACCAACTATACAAAGCCGTCTGCGGATAATCTCACTTTGAACATCATATTTCTATTTTTGCACTTGAATCGAAGAGTTAAATTCTTCGTGAATAATTGAGCTGTAAACCTCACTAACCTAAACACAAAGTTCGACACACAGTGAAACGTTTCATTGAGACCTTTGATTTATTTTTCATAGCTTGTCACCGTTGAACCAGTTTTATGTCTCCGAAAAGTCTACCTAAATGTGAAAGGGGACACTACTCAGCAGAACCAACATATTTCTTTCCCAGATCGATAGTCCCGGCCGTAGAGAATTCGTTTTAGATCGTTTGTAGACCACTTTAAACCCCACCGAGGACAGAAATAGGCTAAAAGCTATCAGAGCTACGACCCGTCCTCGAGAACAATTTAATAAAACATGTTAAGGATGTTTGGAGAGGTTTATCTTGGTTTATCTTGTTTTTTTTTAAACACATTTTTTTCTTTGGTTGAAATCACTGGGAAGTGGGTTTTTTACGGTGGTTCTAAATCCAGATATTATTAGGTCCACGTCGTTTATTGTTTTGAAGAAGTGAGGGTCAAATCTGCGTATTCAAAGAATTACACTACAGTAAGACTTCCTGTGCTATTCAAAAGAAAAAAAACGACAGAAAGAAATAATAATCAAATTATTATTGACCTGGGGAGGGAGATTGGTTGAGCGCTTGACTTCCGAACCTGGGTTCAAACCTCTGTGAAGACTGGGATTTTGAATTTTTGGATTTTTGGGGGCGCCCCTGAGTCAACCCAACTCTTATGGGTACCTGACTTAAGTTGGGGAAAGTAAAGGCGGTTGGTCGTTGTGCTGGCCACACGGCACCCTGCTCGTTAACCGTTGGCCAAAGAAACAGATGACCTTAACATTATCTGCTCTATAGATCGCAAGGTCTGAAAGGGAAACTTTACTTTTTACTCTAATAGCTATCGCCTCACCACTATCCCACAACATAAGGAAAACTGGCATGGCAAAGCGAAGAAAATAAAAAAAATCTAAGCTTCGAGATTGAGCTACTGTGGAGGCTATCTATAGTTACAACCTGTTGTTATATCAATCGAAGGGTTAAAGACAACTGATTTTTCAGACACATTCGAAGCCCTAAGCATTCCAAAGTGCGTTAATACTGTAGATATGCCACATCATCAGAACATTTCTCAGTGGACACAGTTCAAGGGAGACTACAATGAATTTTGTTTCCTTTAAACGAAGCTCATTTCTATTGCCAGAGAACGAAAATGTTCATTTCCTGGTTGCGCGGAATGCGCGCTGGACTGTCGTTCAGACTTGTTGATGGTCCCGCGCTCATTCACTGCCCGCCGCTATCCCCATTGTCCATCGGGAGATTCGGACTAGGAAGAAAATTATCTTCAACTCTGAATGAACAACCGAAACATGCAAAACAAACAACACAAATATATAATTATAATGTTAGAAATGAACGAGTATTTATTCTCTGGCATTATTATTATTACTATTATTATTGTTGTTATTATTATTATTATTTTAGAAAAGAATGGGTATTCACGTCTGGCACTATCAGAGTCGAGTATCGCTTAATAAAATAATTCATTGTAGTCCTTTATCAGTGTTACTGATGAAATTTCAAATGAGTTGATATAACCTACTTAAAAATTAACTTGTGATGCAGTCATTTACTACAGCATTAGCATCGGCCTGCCAAGATGGCGAACCCGGTTAATTTAAGTCATCTCTAGCCAGTGGGGTAGCTATGGTGGAGAATTGAGGAGACTTTGGAAATCCCGACCGGGCCCCCACTTGAATGTTTGAAAAGTTTTTTTTATATTAAAAACATTAAATATTACACCATTATATGTCATGTCATCTCATGTCATGATGTCGAATGTCAAAATGCAGGAGCCCCTATAGAGGTCGAGCCACCCGGGCCCCCAAATGATTGCAAATTCCTAGCTACGCCACTGTCCCTAGCTAAACCTGCACGACACACTGACACTTACTACAGGAACAGACACAATGGCAAACAATAAACAAATATTCACCATTTCAAATAATAAACAATGCCATACACACACACACATATTAGGTAGTCGAATAATCTACAATGCCATATACAAAAACATATAATGTAGAAGAAGAATAAATAGATTGCCATTATTTAGTTTATTTTTTATTGTTTAAAAATTTCAGTGTACATAGTGCAGTGAACTACTGAGACTTGATGACTGATGACAGATTTAGTGTTTAGCACTGAAGGACCACAGTCTCTCCACGTCACCGTAATGCCTGCAGTGTCTGCCCAGCCAGAGAAATTTGTCCATAGCGCAGGTGCCTTCCATGACTGGACCACAGACTGTGTTGCTGCAAAGCATGAGTTCTTCCATAGCATCCTGTGGACACAGGCAAGAAAAGATAAATTATGATATCAAATGAGAGAGAGAGAGAGAGAGAGAGAGAGAAAGAAAGAGAGAGAGAGAGCTAGTTAGCTCTGCAAGGATCATATGGTCTTGACATTTCTCTTAGGAACAACTACACTATTGAATATTGGTAGAGTTTGTGAAAGTTGGCTTGGTAATGTCCGTTGAATGGAGGGAAAAAAATCTACAAAGTTGTCCTTTATAAATAAAACAAAAAAAGCTACAGGCAAAATAAACAATAGGTAGCCTTTGTTGATTTATGATGTTGTGTGAGATCGGGTTAGGAAGTGTTCGTTATCTAATATGGTTGAATAAAGCCTGTATGTGTATTTGTGAATCGGTCTCGTCGTTTATCTATTTCTAATTATATTTATATCAACAGCCTTGAAATGAGATAAACTTTCGAAACAAATCTAACTCACAATAAAAACACGTCTTTATACTCTGGCTTCCTGGGCCCATATGGCGTACCCAAGACAGATTACGACAGTGCCGCTTATCTTGCATCATTCACACTGCATAGCCACCAACCCATCGCTAACTCAGCGTAGAAACACACACATGTACACTCCATAACACCCCAGCCACCATCTGTGAATGTCATCAAGACCTAGATATTGTAGTGTAGAGATAAACTCTTGGGAACTGGGAAGACGTAACTCTAGGCTGAAATATTTGATCAGCAAGCCACTTGGGACAGCAAGCCACTTGGGACAGCAAGCCACTTGGGACAGCAAGCCACTTGGGACAGCAAGCTACTTGGGACAGCAAGGCACTGGACAGCAAGGCACTTGGGACAGAAAGGCACTGGGGACAGCAAGACACTTGGGACAGCAAGACACTGGACAGCAAGGCACTTGGGACAGCAAGGCACTGGGGACAGCAAGGTACTGGACAGCAAGGCACTTGGGACAGCAAGACACTGGGGACAGCAAGACACTGGACAGCAAGGCACTTGGGACAGCAAGGCACTTGGGACAGCAAGACACTGGGGACAGCAAGACACTGGGGACAGCAAGCCACTTGGGACAGCAAGCCACTTGGGACAGCAAGGCACTGGACAGCAGGGTCGGTCCTAGCAATTGCGGGGCCCTATGCGAAACTGACTGACTGTGTGGGAATAAGGGTAATAAGAGAAAATTAATATTTTGTATAAGAAAAAAAAATCGCCTTTAAATTTTAATCATTCTTTACTAAGTTAAAAATTGCAATCTGTACTTTACAAACCTTGTAGCCAATGGCATTTTTATATGCCAATGACTATAAAAGTAAATACGGAATTAATATTGCTTAAGTTAAAAATTGAAAGCTGACAATGCATTTTTTCTTTTATCGCGCATAGGATTGGTGTTTTCCCCACAAATGAAAATTTTGTCTATTTTTCTGCAGACTTTTTTTAGAGTTTTCAGGAGATTATAATAAATTCAGAAGATTTCCAGGAATTTTTCGTGTATATTTTGCAATTAATTACACCTTGAATTAGCGCGGGGCCTATGAAAGCGCATAGGTTGCAGTGGCTTAAGACCGGCCCTGCTGGACAGCAAGGCACTGGACAGCAAGACACTGGGGACAGGAAGCCACTTGGGACAGCAAGACACTGGACAGCAACGCACTGGACAAGAAGGACGAGCTCAACAAAAACAAAACAAAACTTTTTAAAAAACTTTTATTGAAGGAGAGTACGGTTCAATCGCTGCCATATCTCTCTAAGTTGCTTGGCTTATCTCCCCTTTGTTTAGTAGCTTTTCGAAATATAAGAAAATTAATTTCAACAAATGGGAAGTGCGAGAAGAAACGTATGAACGATTCCACCCAGGCAGACTGACTAAAGTTTTATAAGCTGTGTAAATAAAAACTGTATATATATATATATATATATAAGCGGCATTATAAAGCAGTTATGAGTCAATATGTCGGCAGTCTTGGTTTTAGCCGCGATAAAAAAATAAAGTTCAATTACATCTAGAGATGGGAAAATGTACCAAAATGAGAAAAAAAAAAAGAGTCCTTGGCTAGCTAGCTACATTGTTGCTTACATTTTAAATAATTAATCCATTTTCCGATGCGTAAAAAAAGATAACTTTCTTATATCTCATGAATGAATGTAAGTACTAGATCTACATGTTTCTAATATAACTGTTGCAGGTCAATTTCATTTCGTTTTTTTTTTTTGTACGTTTTCGGTCATATGGCTCACAGTTCGGATTACGTTGGCTATCATTGGATTAGCGGACTCGCAGGGGCGGACTGGGTGTTGTAGATGTTGTTGTTTTTTTATCACGAAGATTTGCTTTAAAAAAAAATATTATAAATACTTAGTACAATTTACTGGTACTCATCCGGCCCAAGAGATTAGAGACAGGGTTACGGCAGCGATCGGACCCCATGATGACCTGCTAAATACTGTGAAGAAACGAAAGCTCAAAATGTATGGCCATGTAACAAGATCTTCGGGACTCGCAAAGACCTTCTTCCAGGGAGTAGTACCAGGAAAAAGAAAAAGAGGCAGACAGAGAAAGCGGTGGGAAGACAACATCAAAGAATGGACAGGCCTACCATTGAACGAGGTTTTAATCAGGGCAAAGGATAGAGAGGAATGGAGAAAGATGGTCCACAAGTCTTGCTTGGTGCCCCAACGGTCCACCAGACTAAGGGATAGGTAACAGGTAACAGGTAACATCCGGTCCTTTCGGTACCCAATAGGGTACCGGCCCACCTGGCACTTGATCAAATGCCCATATAGCCAGTCCGCCCCTGAGAGAGAGAGAGAGAGAGAGAGAAGAGTTTTTAGTAATATTAGTTTATCTGGTGTTAAAGCCAAGATTATATTTGGTTTTGGTTTTGAAAGTGTGTTGTTTTGCTGGTGTATGTGTGTTTCTATGTTAAGATTGTGCTCAAGTTTTGCTGGTGTGTGTGTTTGTGTGTGAGTAAATCTGTGTTAAGATTGTGCTCAAGTTTTGCTGGTGTGTGTGTGTGTGTGTGAACGAGGGAACATGTGTGTCAGTATCGTGTTATAGTCTTACAGGTGTAGAAGAGTTGTGGTTTCATCTTTCATTTTTTTAGGGAGGTCATTGTTTTGGTTGGACGCCTTGAGCAAGGACATGTCAGTGTTGGTCAGACTTACACAAGTCTTTCTGGTCGAGGGCATTAAGAACTAAAAGTCAACATTAGATTTAGAATAAACTTTGGATGTTGACCTAGTAACTTACTTTCAGATAGTTTCGGTACTTTATACTACACTAGCAGTACTCATAGGCTACTACCATTGATTAGTTTACTATTTATAATGGCCGGAACACACAATCGATAGAAAAAAAAAAGAATTTATAAAAGAAAGCTTATCTAAGGGAAAATACCGCTAATTACTGCCAGTCACTGAACATTTATAATTGTAATTCTACTATATAAGACAAAAATGATGAATTATTACTAAAAGATTAAGTAACTAATTTTGGGATAGATTTGTGTATTGTTATCGACAATAAAAAATGAATACTTATGCAAAATTTCAAAACTTGATCTGAGAATGGGAAATGGGAGAAAAAAAACATGGTCAAAGTTTTTTACCTGACAAAGCGAAGTGATAATGGGATGATATAAGCTATTTAAAAAGAAAATGATTACGTCCTACGCGCGTCCCTAGGTCAATCTTGTCTTTTATGTTAATCAATGGCTTCAATTCTGTTAAGTCATTGGTTTCATGCTCCAATACAGGGGTTCTCAACCTGTGGGTCGCGACCCCCTTTTGGGTCGATTGAAGATTTGTCAGGGGTCGCCAAAGATCATCGAAAAATGGATTGTATTATCTATTCTTCTGTTGCTGTGTGTATGTGCGGGGGGGGGGGGGCCGCGCGGCACAGAAATGGATTGTAAAAAGGGGTCGCCGAGCTTTAAAGGTTGAAAATCGCTGCTCTAATAGCACTAGGGAAAAAAGAGTCCTTGTACAAATGTGCCTTAATCTTTGCGTCTCAGTAGCAGACAGTTTAAGGATTGTAGGACGTCATTGACGATTTCTTATAAAAAAATTAATAAATTCCGCTTTCAGACCTTGTGGTCTATAGGGTAGCTGATGTAAAGGTCATCTGTTTCTGTGGCGCAGGATTAACGATGGTGTTATGTGGCCACTAAAGCGACCAACCGCCATTACTTTTCCCCAACTAACGTCAGGTACCCATTAGAGAGAGTGGACACAGAGGAGCCTCAAAGATCCCAAAATTAAAAGTCTCAGTCTACACCAGGATTCGAACCGGTGACCCGTTCAAGCGCGTTACCACTCAGCCACCACACTTTCCCAATATTTAGTACTCGCATCTCACTATAATTGATAAATTATAAATTAACTTCCCTTTAGTGTAATCCCGCCCCTCTCCTCGAGCATATTTTTGTTTCTCCTTTACCCCACACTTTCTCCGCCACGTGGACTCTGCACAGAGTATATCGCTCTCCTGTTTTGAAGTTACAATATGGCTTCTGCTCGACATCTACCACGTGCTGTTTTGAAGATGGGACTTGTCACGTGATTGCACATCAAGAAGTCAACGTCATCTTCCATTTTGAAATACCAACGTTTCCAATTTGTAATACCTTCGCTAAGGAGCAGACCTTCTATAAATACTCCACAGATATTCATATCACGACTTCTGTAAGCACAGAAAAAGGATTCCAGATTTCCATAGCAATTGTATACAATCTATTTTTGTCTCCGTTGTCGATACGCGGCTATTAATAGAAGCCACAAATCAAGAGAAGTTAACTTTCATCTTTCGTCATTCATTTCTTACCATTCTCGTGAGACCATGAACTATCAGTGAGCAGAAGTGATCTCCCTTGAACTTACCATCTTTATCTATCAGCAGACGTCAAGAGGCCGATAATGTGATTGTCATGTCTCGTCATGCTTTAGCAATTCGTTGTAAGGGGAGTCTATCCACGTCTGCTATTTTCATTGTGACATTAGGAACGAAGTGCTTCTGTATGGTGAGTCTAACCGAGCTATTTATATAACCCTGAGAGCATGATGTCTACATCTAGTTCAGTGACACAAACAAAATGTGTTTGATCACTTGCTAAAATAAAACTGTCCATCCATTCTAAGATACAGCCAGATACACTCTATACCGTTATAGAAGGGTAATGTCTTCGATTCAGAAGATTAAAGATGTATACATGACTACGCCAATCCAGTTGCGGGCTTGCGGCCTGCATATTTTGTCAAACCTGATGCGGATAAAACTGTTGACCGCCGGGGGTCAACTAGACGCTATTTAAACTTAGACCACTGGTACACATACAGTTTTTAAAACGCGTGTTACGGACCGCATCACACGCACACACACACACACACAAATGCAATGAACCCAACATTCGAAATTTTATTGTGCATTGCGGACAAAAGTTTAGATGGCCTTAATAACACCACGTTTATGACCGGATATGGCCCACAACGAACCCAGCATTCGAAGTTTAATTATGCGCTGCGAACAAATGTTTCTACGGACTTGATATCACCGCGTTCTGGACAGGATATGGGCCTCGGGTCTAGTCTAGTAATCACTGCCTTAGTCCAATTCCAAAATGTTCTTGCATCGTTCAATTGGGATTTTTCCACTCACGAATAAATAAACAACAAAAACAAAACGCTCTAAGCTTTCTACCCTGAAAACACACAAAAAATAAAGTATTAAGATCTCCAAATAGTCCTACTCAGTAATTTCAATCTACATGGAATAAATAAAATGCAAAGACATAAATGTAACATATACAACTATCTTGTTTTAGCGGCGCCCGTAAGGGAAAAAGCCGCTATTAGGTTTGTGCAAAATGTCCGTCTGTCCGTCTGTCACACTCAGGGCGCCAAAACTAGAAGAGATACGAAAAATATTTTTTCACCATTAAATGCGGCTTGAAAAGTTTAGGTGCAACGGCTACTTATAGTTTTCTAAAAGCAAACCGTTTAATTTATAAAATTAATTTTGCAAGCGATTTTTAAAAAATAAAACACCAATTCTGAAACAATTACGTAAATGTAAGGGAGGAAATGTTACTATAAGAAATGCTCTCATCAGATAGATATCACGCACATTTTTTAAAATGAACTTTTAGCAGCGACTTTCGTGTACTAGCATAAAGCCCGGCAATGACATGATTCTAAACTGATTTCTTAATTATTTTTTTTTTAAACAGATTTAAAAAAAAATTGTTTAGTGCCCCCCATTAGAATGAAAGAAGCATATTTTTTGTGTGTTTTGTCTGTTGGTTGGTCTGTCCGTCACGGTTAGAAAAAAAAAACACTAAAGGCTTTTGAAAATATGATTTAACCTTTACTGTTCTTTCAGAAATATTGCGATAGTTTAAGGATGGGAGCATACAGGAATTGAGCCAAGGATCAACGATAAATCCGAACTAAAGTCTAGTGCGCAAACATCAAAATAAGACAGGTTTATACCCTGCTCGCCATCCTGCGTCGTCCAGCGAGAAGTTAATTATTTTCAAATAAGAAGGAACATCCGAAACATCTTACAAATAGGCAGATCTGACAGGGATCCGACTCCGACGGGGGCCGCCTCTGAGTTTGTGTATCACACAAACTCTCTTTGTAATCTTGTTTTTCTTTTCGTATTTCATGCGCTAGGAAAAATCATGAATATTTTTTTGTTAAGCGCCCCTGTAATGTAGGAAAGACTGTGTGAGGTGAGACATTTAAATGTCGTCCTGTCCTGAAATACCACACCGCCTTATTGACACAATGAATTAGGTTAAATTTAAGGTCAAATTTTGAAAATAAAAGGAATATGGTTAAATATGGTTAAATATAGAAAATTTAATATTACTGCTTTAGTGTGGTAATAGCAAGCTATTTAAACAAAAAAAAAAATTTTAAAAAAGATATTTGAATATCAAGAATCATGCTGGGGGGTTGAGCTGAAAGATCTTGTAGCACCAGAATGCCATTGAATGTCTCACTTCTGCTTCTTTGTTTCTTCTTAGTGTGAATGGTCTTGAAACAAATAGTACATCTTACGTAGCAACTTAAGTCATTTAGCTTCAAATTACATGTTTAGAATTTAGAGCAAAACAGATTTTTTTGTCTATCATAGCTCCTGATGTCCCAGTGTAGTGTCACTCAAACTACGCCCCACGGGAAATATCTAGCCCCTTGAAACCTTTAAATAATGAAGCAGAAGTTACATTGGACTCGATCGGACCAATCAATACAGAAGTCCTGAACACAGACCTTTGACGCGGCAAGCTGTGGTCAGTGGAGACCAATAGTTCGTTGCCACGCGGCAAGCTGTGGTCAGTGGAGACCAATAGTTCGTGGCCTCGCGGCAAGCTGTGGTCAGTGGAGACCCATAGTTCATGGCCACGCGGCAAGCTGTGGTCAGTGGAGACCAATAGTTCGAGGCCACGCGGCAAGATGTGGTCAGTGGAGACCGATATTTCGTGGCCACGCGGCAAGCTGTGGTCAGTGGAGACCAATAGTTCGTTGCCACGCGGCAAGCTGTGGTCAGTGGAGACCCATAGTTCGTTGCTTCGCGGCAAGCTGTGGTCAGTGGAGACCAATAGTTCGTGACCACGCGGCAAGCTGTGGTCAGTGGAGACCCATAGTTCGTTGCCACGCGGCAAGCTGTGGTCAGTGGAGACCAATAGTTCGTGGTCACGCGGCAAGCTGTGGTCAGTGGAGACCAATAGTTCGTGGCCACGTGGCAGGTCTGCGACAGTCTGTGTTAAGCCTTCTTTAACGGTTGGTCTCGATGCGGTCCGTGACAGTTGTTGAAAGTTGATCCCCCCCCCTCCTCCGACCCACACACTTTCGTGAGCAAAAAGGTTTGACATCCTGTCCCTATTTAACATAAGACAACATAATGAAGTCATATCATTCATGTGTTCTCTTCTAGTGCTTTTAGGAGTTG
>JADKLZ010000104.1:25572348-25586625 GCA_021533235.1 Biomphalaria straminea
TAAAAATAGCAAATTACTCACCCACCTCCTCCTGATGTTTTTTTTTTTAAGTTTGAAACCCTCCACATGGTTTAAAATCCCCATACCAAGTGTTTTGAGGTTGAAAACCCCCTCTTCAATTTTCTGAAGCAAACTACTGTCAACAAATTATATGAGCGTAACTAAATGGGGTTTAGAATTTGTTAAACAAATCTCAAGAGATTTTTTAGTTGATGATTTTGACGATAAAACCTTCCTTTTCAATATAAAATCTAAAGCTAAATACAGTCACGAGTCACCTAATTCCAAGAGCGTAGTTAAGAGATGTTACACATTTCTACCAGTGTCTAGGCTTAATAAAGGGCAGTGAATAGTTATTTACCGAAATTGAAAAACACTAAATGTGGCTCCACAAAGATCCTATGCCGAACTGGGAGTCGATCCCTTAGTAAGCTGACAGAGCGTCGCATGAAGATTGCGGGACATGTTTTCCGACAAAATAAACTACGCGTACTAACAGTTGCGATGACATGGAGGCCATTAGGAGGAAAGCGAAAATATGGAAATCTTGGCGCCACACTTTCATGGAGGACCTCAGAGCAGGTGGGAAGAAGCAACTGACATTGCCAGATTTTTGTGGAAGCAGCTTGCCGCCCGATGCGCCGAACGGCGCGGGAGGATATAAATAAGAATTGAAATA
This sequence comes from Biomphalaria straminea, assembly GCA_021533235.1. Lineage (NCBI taxonomy): Eukaryota > Metazoa > Mollusca > Gastropoda > Planorbidae > Biomphalaria > Biomphalaria straminea. The sequence continues at coordinate 25,573,028 of JADKLZ010000104.1, forward strand.
AAACTTTTTAATAGCACTGTAGATACCTCAGAATATACATTTTGTTGGCTTCCAATACCAGAAATAGTGCTTTGCGGCGGGGCTTCGCCCGCGCTGGGGGGAGCTCCCAGCGCTCCTCCCGACTCCCTTACTGGCAAAAGCTGGGAGCCAACAATTTTTCCACTAACTTCAGGAAGAACCTATTCTAGGACACAACAAAATTCTTCCAAAAGATTGAAGGCACAGAGTGTAATAAAGATTAGTTATGTACACACACACACACACACATATTTTTGTGGGTCTCCCCCTCCCGAAAAAAAAATCCTGGCTACGCCCATGGTATATATTGTCTTCCCTGCGGCTAAGGGCCCCGCACATGACGCTCGCCCAGGGCCCCGCGCACTGCTAGGGCCGCCCCTGTCGACGGGTGATCGTAAAAGACACTCGTGTGAAACACGGGATCAATTATTCAAATGACAACACCTTCGTATGTCACATGTCCATGACATAATTTAAATGAATTACCTGCCCTTGGTAGTACTTTGACTTTTCTTTCAATAATCAGATGTGGCTGTGATATCTATCTATCTATCTATCTATCTATCTATCTATCTATCTATCTATCTATCTATCTGTCTGTCTGTCTGTCTGTCTGTCTGTCTGTCTGTCTATCTATCTATCTATCTATCTATCTATCTATCTATCTATCTACGTATCTGTCTGCCTATCTATCTATCTATCTATCTATCTATCTATCTATCTATCTATCTATCTATCTATCTATCTATCTACCTGTCTGTCTGTCTGTCTGTCTGTCTGTCTGTACCTAATTATCACTTCTCTTACACGCCGTAACGAAGTGAGCTCTTTGGTTATTGGGTTAGCTCTTACGACTGTCATCACGAGGCCCCAGTCACTGTACACGTCACATCCGATGAGTTCATCCCACTGACTCGAGCATGTTTGGGTTTTACTTAGTAGCGGAGTTTATAGGGAAGGGAGGCGGAGGTGGAGTCGGTGTATGTGGGAGTGAGGAGGTCAATGAAGAGTAACAAGTGTGATGACCTAACATCTTTAGTTTCACACAGACTTACAAGAACTCAACGTTGGAACACTTGACATTTTGTCTACATCGTCTGGTGTCCAGCGTAGCGTAAATTTAGTTTTCTTAAAGTAATTACCTTTCGAACTGACATATTGTATTATATTTTTTTTTATTTCAGCTAAAACTTACCAACTACAAATTTTTATGAAAATTCAAGATTCCCAAGATTTTAGTTTTATTACAATGTAAAGTGTCACGTTTTCATTTTTTTTTGTCTCTATATCAATGATCAAGTAATATTTTATAAATTAGAGACGTTCCTTAAAAAAAAGACGATAATTACGTCCTACGAGTATCCATGTCGTAATCCTATGTGGATGGCTGCCTGGTCGTATCGTATGCGCTCTCGGCTATCGCTCGATGGTCACGGTGATGCCGGGTTCGAACCCTGACCCTGACGTCATCCTTCGAGATGTCAGGGCTAGAATGTAATTATCTCTAGGTCTGAAGGAACGTGTTAAAGAAACCAACTGGTGAATGTCGTGCTTGTGAACTAGAGACTTCAACTCAACTCTACTCATTGGTTTTCCCTTTGTAGCTCTTCACATTGCCCCGCCCACTAATATCTCACAATTATCACCCACATTTCTTTTTACAGTTTCAAATATTCATTGACTTCTATACTCATTTACTAACAACTAAATTATAATTATATTTGGATGATGGAACTTTTAATTACGAAGTAACACGACAATGCACAAAGGCCGCGGGATACACATTTGAGACCACAGGAAATCCACTGCCGAGGACAGACAAAAAGTCGAAAAAAAAATCCAAATCCACCGGCGGACAATGGTTATGCCTGCGCTGGATATGGTGAAAAAGGTAGTACTGCGTAGCCACCGGATTAATCTTATTAATCTTCTGACTTGAAAACAAGCCTTATTAATATTTAGAAATGTTCACACATAAACGCTAATCAGAGTAATCTGCTCTTTGTTTGCACCTTTGAGTTTTGAGTTCTGGTTTACGATATGTAACTAGAACAGGGGTGGGCAACCTTTTCCAACCGAGGGCCGCATTAATGAAATTTGGGAACTAGGCGGGCCGCATATATATACATGCTTCGTTTGTAAGGAATAAAGATGCACATACATTTCATGTGCAAACAACAAATCACAATGCTTCCAATGATAAACATGATGTCTGTATTCAACTCTTCATTAGAAATATTAGGAAAGGGCTACAGTCAATGCCCATCAAGGAACCTAACAATTTATTCTTTTAGATTTCATATTGATCTAATGATTGACAGGTGGAAGCAACAGTGTTACCGAACATCAGATTGTTTTTATTCCAAATCTTCACATACTTTTCGGAACTGCCAGTCGAGACCGGCCTTGGATAATTGGAGGCCATAGACGAAGTGAATTTGTTGGCCCCGAATAATATAAGAATATACAAAATAAAGGAAAAAAAAACTGAAATTATGCAAATTATTAGAGATCTGGTGTACTTCGAACAATAACATAGAGTACAAGTTTCGCTATTCCTTATCTGTAATATCAAACCTAAACCATTATGCGAGCTCTTTAACAATCATGGACCTTAGCAGCTGCATACTTTGACCATACCTAAGGACGACCACTGAGGATAATCAAAATTTCATTTGTATGGTTGCATCACAGTACTGTGAATTCAATGTAGAAATATGTAAGCTTTCCGGTTACTTATGGTTGAAATATTTTCTTTTATTTAATTAAAAAGGTTTGTTTTTCTCAGTGAAAGCTCCATCAGTTGTTACCCTTGCCATCTTGTACAAGCCAACCCAAACTCTTTCAACACAGCTCTCCATAGCATTGAATAAATACTGGACAGGGCTTATGTCTTTTACTGAATTTATACAGTATTACTGTTTAATATAATCTTCGTTTTTTTAAGCTCTTTAGAAAGACATTTATATAGACAATGTTTCTTTAGCCTCTTCATTACAAGTGATAAGAATCAAAAGTTTCAATAATTACTATAGATATTTACAATGATTTATTTAGGTTTTCGCGGGCCGCATAAAACACTTCTGCGGGCCGCATGTGGCCCGCGGGCCGTAATTTGTCCACCCCTGAACTAGAATATATATATGGAGAGAAAAAAACAATAAAGAGAAGGTGTTATGAGAAAAAACGTGGCGACTCTATGAATATAAAGAAAAACGAAATAAAAGGAAAAGACGAAGATTTGGTATTTTTAAATAAATAGAAACAATAACTATTGTCATAGCCGCCATATTGGAAAATCATTGTTGCCAACTAAAAAAAATACTTGAAGTTATCCGCGAAAAGCTTAGAAATAGATGAATAGTGGAAATAAAATATTGTAGATTGTTAAAATCTTCGCTTTTTATTTTTTAATACATCCGTAAACTTCATACCGGATACACCAAAAACATGTTTTTTATAGAATAGCAGTGTCGTAGCTACCAATGTGCGGGCGGTGCAGGCCGCACAGGGCACCAAGTGGAGAGGGGCCCCAAAGTTCCCCCCGTGAGGTGTATTAATTTCCTATTTCCCTGAGCTTTTCAGTAAACACGAACAAACTTAAAATACTTTATTTTAAACATGAACTAACAATTTATAAACTAGTCATGTCGCTATTTTGTTTCATCTCCGTAACGGTTATCATTGAATCCGTAAAAAAATTATGAGGCCGACATCCTGAATGATGAAAAAGAAGAAAATACTTCAATACCGCAGGTTCTAGAGACTAAAGAACAGCACACAAGCATGTCTTTAGTACATTCCTCAAAAATTCATAATGAAGAAGCTAAACCATCAGACAGTGTAAACAATGCAGAAAGCAGGATAATAAACTCTAGACTGAACGACATTAGAGATTGGCCTGATGTCATCACAAATAACATTAGCATACACCTTGTCAGTCAAGGATCTGAAACAGTTTAGCGTATGGACAGTCAATTCAGAGAAGTGTATAGACATCAAGAATCAGCAAAAGGAAAGGCTAGAAAGCTTTCAAAGGCTTGGTTTTTTTCCGGCAAATGTCAAACGGCGAGAAAGTTCTTAGAAAGTGGACGTGTTATTCGTCAAAAAAAGAATCATTACGTTGCTTCCCCTGCATACTCTTCTCAACAAGATCAAGTACCAAATCTTCATTTAAATCGAAAGATGGATTCAATGAGTGTAGGAGGTTATCCCCGAAAATAGAAAAACATGAGACCAGCAGAGCTCACATTCAGTCATCACTTGGTTGGAGGAAACTTGAAGTTCGCTTGAGATAGGGGACAGTATTGACAACAAGGTCCAAGATTTGATTATACAAGAGACGAAAACCTGGAGAGACTACATGAAGAGAATCTTGGACATCATTCGTTTCTTTCAAAGCAAAATTTGGCACTTCGTGGGCATCGCGAGCAAGCTGAAGAAGTGTTGGAAGGGCAAAATCAAAGCAATTTCTTGGAGTTAGTAAAATAGTAAAATTACTATCAAAGTACGATCCACTCTTGAGGAACTAACTCTTCGAACTAAGCTATGTTCCTGACCGAATACATACATGTCTTCACAAATACAAAATGAATTTATTACAATATTGGGGGATCACGTTAAAAAAACAAATCATACAGCAAGTAAAACAAGCCAAATATTTCTCTATTATTTTTGACAGTACACCTGACATCTCAAAGCTGGATCAAACTTCCCAAATTTTACGGTACGTTGTCATGGATACTGACGGGGTGCAGGTTCGTGAGTCTTTTATTGACTTCATCGACACAAAGGACAAGCATGCTGCTGGAATCGCTGAGATGATTCTAGAGAAACTGCGTTCGGATGGCTTAGACATAATAGACTGCAGGGGTCAAGGCTATGATAATGCTGCGGTCATGAAAGGTCAAAACTACGGTGTCCAAAAACGTATTCTAGAAGTCAATCCCAAAGCACTATTCATTGCCATTACACTCCTTTTTCTTAACTTCAACACACCGCTGGGATTTCCTCATCAAAATAACCGGAACTAGCCTTAAATGTTTAGTTGAGACCCGCTGGAGCGCCAGAGGAGAAGCCGTCAAGATGGTTAGGGATACATTTTCTAAAATTATAGAAACTCTGGAGACATTAACTAGCAGAGATGAAAATTCATCGACTAGATCTGAAGCAGGTGGATTATTAGTTGCTATTCAGTTTTTAATTTTCTCACCTATCTTGGATTTTGGGCTCCTGTATTTAATGAAATTAATGATGTGCAAGTCTACCTTCAAAAACAAGGATTGTCTATTCGAGACTGCTCACTCAAACTAAAAACAGAGACATTTTTAAGTAGTAATCGAGAGGACATCGCTGAAGCCAGCATTACATTTGCCGAAATCTTGTGCTCAGATTCAGTAGAATCAGTACAGAACCTCAAAAACGTATTGGTAGTAAAAAAAAAGATGCCTGGTGAGAAAAGTGACGACTCTGTGCTTAGACACAAAGAGGAGCTGAGAAGGGAAATGTATTCTTGTCGCCTTCCCAGCTATTAAATCCTCAGGTCGAAATCAATCTCGATAGTCTCCTAGCGACATTGATAAAAACGAATTTCTGCTGGAGCGAGAGAGGCTTCAACGGTTTTGTCACAGTTTCATCAGAAGCCTCCGAACTTCCAAAACAAGGACCTGTTAAGCTCTTCAATTTAATAAAAAAATTATAAGCTAGATGATTCAGTCCCGAATATCGTCATCATAATTCGCATATTTTTTACTATTGCGGTAAGCGTCCTACATGCGAGAAAAGTTTTTCAAGAACTACTTGCGATCAACGATGACAAATTTACGACTCACTAATTTGGTCATTTTGTCCATTGAAAAAGAGCTGGTGGAAAAAAAAATGATTTCGATAAATTATTGATACTTTTGCCAGCAAGAAAGCGCGTAAATTTCACTTGTAGTATGTTTATGTAAAAAATTTTTTTTTTAAATTAACAATATATGATTAATGAATAGGCCTACATATTATTTTGAACAAAAAAGTAAGGTTATTATGGCATCAAGATGAGATACCGCACCAGGCATCATATACTCTAGCTACGCCACTGTAGAATAGCCTACAATGTTGGAAACTCTCTGTTAGTATGAACCGCAACTATAGAATGAATCAAACTTTACATCAATGAAAAGTTAAGTAAATGCACATACCATGTGACCAAGTTCTCTTTTTTAAAAAGTGGGACTGGGTGTTTCAATGGAAAGGAAACATTTTCCAGGAGTTAATTATTTCTAGAGTGTCGTATCAGCGTGAGATCAAATGATTCTCTTAGGAGCCATTTTAGTTAGGACTCGGCGAAATCTTGGACCATTTCTCCACCTTGGGAAAGACGGAAATGATCTCCCAGGCCCCCCGGATGGGGCGCTAGATACACGAACTTGCTGGACCATCGCTCTGTGTCCAAACCCAATTGACATTGATGTATGCTATGTACTTTACTTAGGTAATGCTTAGCGTCTAGCAGTATTTAGAGATCTATCTATCTATCTAATCTATCTATCTATCTATCTATCTATCTATCTATCTATCTGTCTGTCTGTCTGTCTTTCTGTCTGTCTGTCTGTCTGTCTGTCTGTCTATCTATCTATCTATCTATCTATCTATCTATCTATCTATCTATCTATCTATCTATCTATCTATCTATCTATCTATATGTCTGTCTGTCTGTCTGTCTGTCTGTCTATCTATCTATCTATCTATCTATCTATCTATCTATCTATTTATCTATCTGTCTGTCTGTCTGTCTGTCCGTTTGTCTGTCTGTCTCTTTCTTTGTACATAGATAGAGCTTATTTCTCATCATGGTATCATATGATTGAAAGGAAGACGTACGTACACAGAAACATCTCGACATATAACAAAAATATACAAATCAAAGTACTCATTAATTTGCACATGGATGTACACATAAATATGAAAAGCTATGCACCTATAATTATACACATGAAGGTAAACATCATTATGTATATATATATATATATACTCATACATAGTAGCGGCATAACTAAGATTTATGATGCCCGGTGCTCTACAAAAAACAACGTAATAAAACAGCGAAAGGACTTTTTCTCCAAATAAAAAAGTTTATTCGCTGTTTAAGTACTGCCAATTAATCTTTCAGGGTGCAGTTTTAACTCAAAACCTACTCCTCTGAGACCGTAAGAAAACAGATGGATATGCATAAAGAGAAAACCTGAAATTAAAAGCAAATGTTTACAAAGAAGGGAATTATTGCAATAAAATCACTCCAATATACCACATGGAGCATAATTCTGACGAAGGCTCAAGTTAGCGCAGTCGTTCTAAATACATTTTATTCACGAACCTATTGTTTCAAACTGACTCATTATTGCTGACGGTCGTTGACTGCTGGTGGACAACGTATTCATCATAACAGAGAAATGCTAAGTGTAACTCTTACAATTTGTTTTATATCTATGCCAGTGACGTCCCTTCAATAAAACGTTTAATTGTCTCCCAATTCCGGAATAAACTCTTCTAATGAAATATACATAAAAAGACAACTTCGGCCTAACAACAGAATGTAGTGACCTATTGAAGAAGAATAAATCTCTTTTTAATAGTTAATTGGAGCTCTTTTGTTTTCAGTCGTAAAGAAATGTGGATGTAGATTCAAGTCTGCAGAATCTCATGGAAGGTATTGATTCGCCCCCCCTCCTCCCCTCCCCCGCTGTGAATCGATTTCACCTCGACCACCAGCGAAATGTCTTGCTATTGAACTACAATCATTGGAATGTTAACGACAGATTTATTGTTTGAAACTTGGAAGTGATTTGTTTTATTGTGGAGAAAACATTTCTTGAACAGAACTATTCTCTAGTCATAAAATGTTATAGACAAAACTAGATGGATATATATGAATGCAATGCTTCAGAAATTACTTCGACATTAAAAAGAATACGAAACTATGAACTGCATTTAAACTTTTTTCAAACGAAACTATGAACTGCATTTAAACTTTTTTTCAAAGTTTGTTGAATTACTGATGTTTGGGAATGGTCATAGTTCAGTGAAACACACATTTGGCAGGTCAGTTCCTGGTCAGTTCTTGGACAGTTCCTGGACAGTTCTTGGACAGTTCTTGGACTGTTCCTGGACAGTTCTTGGACAGTTCCCGGACAAAGCCCAGAGCAAAATCAAAATAAATAAATAAAACAAAATAAACAAAACAACAACGAAGCAAAAGATACTGTTTTTATCTCGTTCTTTCTCTGCCTCTGACTCTCTCTCTTTTATTTTCTATCTCTCTTTCTCTCCCTTTTTCTCTCTTTTTCTCTTGTTCTCTTTCTCTTTTTTTCTGTCTATCTCTCTATTTTTCTCTTCCTATGTCTCTTTCTCTATCTTTTATTCTCTCTCTTTCTGTATCTCTCACTGTGTAAGAAATATTATATCGTTGTTTTTTGTATCAACAAATGACACATTTCATTATTTCCCTAGTGAAACTAGCACAAAGTCTAACACCATCTCCTATGGCCTATGCTACATTATTGTCTAGTTTAAATAAGAACAACAAAGAAAGCGCCTAAAATATAGCAACATAAAGTTTCTTAATAGGTAGCAACTAAATCCATGCAGTTTCATTCTCTTCATGACTTTGTCTATTGTCTTTCTAAACTTTGGCAAATCACTTCTTTAGCATTTGAAAACACGACGTAATTTAGCCATATCAATGCTTTTAAAAATAGACATAGTTGACAAGATATCGGCTCTCTCAAGACGTAGATTAATGGCTGTGCTCTGGAGTTTGAATCCAGTACGCAGTCTAACAGTTTTTCATTGCTTTTGAATAGCACATTTTTTCTAGCTATAAAATGCTCAGTGCACTATGTCCAATATCTTTTGTGGGACTGTGTTGGGAGAGTCACAGCAAACACTACGGAAGTCAGGATTCGAATTCGTGCCCTCTTCATAGGTATGCAAGAAGTTTATGTCACTCAGGTACACATTAACAACTTTTTTTTCAAAAGCTTCCTTATATTTAGAGACGTTTAACGAGGGTGTCAAGTGGCCAGCACAACGACCAACCGCCTTTATTTTTCCCCAACTAATGTCAGGTACCCATTAGAGCTGGGTTGACTCAGAGGCACCCAAAGATCCCAAAATTAAAAATCCCAGTCTTCACCAGGATTCGAACCCGGGACCCCCAGTTCGGAAGCCCAGCGGTTTACCATTCAGCCACCGCGCCTCCCTGATCGAGAATGGATGTGGAAAGAAGCATCTAAAAAAAAACTGGTATCAGACGGACCTACGGACAGTTGATATAAGTTTTGTATAAAGGATCAGACGACAATAGGAAATCTTTCAACATCAACCTATCACCAGAACTTTGTTTTCTCTGTTTCATGTCTAAAATAACTAGGTCACTGCTGAATCTGTACAGACGCGAACGATTCTTCTTTTGTTTCTTTATGTCCAGAGGCAATCGAGTCATGAGTATGACGTAACAATTCTAGTTATCCCAGGAAAATATTAAGTGCAATTCACGTAGGCCTACACTTTCAGCGTTTCTGTAATCTAAGAACATATTGCTACAACATATTGCTACAACATATTGCTACAACATATTGCTACAGCATATTGCCATCTATCTGTAATTATGAAATTTTTAGAAAAGATAGGGCTGACAATCATGGAGGAGTTCTCTTAGCAATAAAAAACACTCTTATAGCAGAAGAAATCCCCTTACCTAACTCAAAAAATATAGAATCAATTTTTTGTAAAATTAATACCACATCAACATCCCTAATAATAGGCAGTATTTATAGACCACCAAACTCTAGTTTAGACTACATGCAAGACCTATGTAATCAGCTTACTGATTACATCTAATATATAAAAGGAAAACAAAGGCGTGTGTATGTATGTATGTATGTCCCCGTATAGAAATCAAAACCGTTTCGCCGATCTTGACAAAACTTGACAGAAATGTTTCTTGGGTACTAACTTAGACCTGTATGTATGAATTGTAGCCCTAAAACAAACTTAAAACCCTAAAAAAAAATAAAGTTGCCCAACTCTATTACAGCTATACTATTTTATGGATCTAGGCTTTGTTTACAAATGTTGACATGAGAAAAAGATCGAAAGGATTTAGATCTAGATTATTCTAGATCTAATTTTAAGAAATACTCTTTGCACTTATAGATTTTTACTTTGACGCATGAAAATACAAGATATAGTCTAATGATTTAATTATTTAACAAAATTAACTTTCGAATTTGTGTTTCAAAAGGATTTTTACATAAATTCGTTCTTTGTATCTGCGAAAATAAAAATCCTGTTGAACATATTTTCATTAGACATTACCGAAAGGTTACAAATCTCTCTATTCCTAGATCTAGATTCTAGATCTAGATCTAGATCTAGGTCTAGAACTAAAGATGATAGAACTTCTCTTCGCAAAGATAGTTTAAAGCTTTAACACTTGAACATACTAATTATAGTCCATTCATTTCATATTTTAATCAAATTAACATTGAAATTTGTTTTCTAAAGCATTTTTACATGATTGCAACTATTATTGCAACTATTATCCTATTATCGCGAAAAATAAGGTCAAGTTTCTATTTATAGCTCCATTAATGATTTCTTTTTTAACGTGAATTCGCGCATTCGCTTTACTTTAAACATTATTATTTTCTTTGTTTCTAATGCACAATATCACTGACTACATCAGCATTACGCAAATTAAGACCCGCGGGCAGCGGGTAATATCTGTCTAGTAGACAAATAAATTACAAAGAGACAAATAAAAATGCAGTCCTTTGGATTATGGGTGATTTCAACCTACCTGACATAAATTGGAAAACACTAACCATAGACAAACACCAAAACCTCAAGGACATAAACGAGCTTTTCATAGAAACTTCACACAACCTAAGATTAGATCAAATCATTAAAAAACCAACTAGACTAAACAATACATTAGATCTATTCTTAACCAACAGAACTGGATTAGTAGTAGACTATGATATTATCCCTGGTCTATCAGACCATGAGATCATTAAAATACGCAGTCAGATAAAAGCAGTAGCCAATATAAAACCCAAAAAGAAAAATCATACTCTGGAACAAATGTAACCTAACACAATCACACCAAGCTACATTTAACTTTCAACAAACATTCTTATCAGAAAAAGACATTAACCAACCAGTTGATGACCTCTGGAATTTCATAAAAAACAATCTTCAAACATTATAGAAAATCACATACCCACTAAATACACATCAAATAAAATAAATAAATGCTGGTTTAATAATAGATTAAAGAAGCTTTGTAAACAGAAGGAAAACCTATATAGAAAATTTAAAGAAACTAAGGCAGAAAGAGTTTATAAAAAGTACATAAAAATTAAGCACCTAACCCAAAAAGTAAGCAGACAGCTGCAGAATGAGTACATAAACAATGTAATATCTAAAGATAACAACAAAAACCTATGGCCATACATTAAGTCTAAGAAAATGAAAACAACCGGCATAGCGCCATTAAAAGGAGAAGACAACTTAACGCATAACGATAATGAAACTAAAGCTAACATCCTAAACAAATACTTTGCATCAGCATTCTTAGCCCCAGGAGACAAAGACATATCAATTAATTTAAACCAAGTAGACACTATAGGAGAGATAGAAGTACAGGAAAATGGAGTCCAAAAACTATTAGCCAGCATCAAGCCGAATAAACCGTCGGGACCTGATGGTATTCCAGCAAGATTACTCAAGGAACTAAGCAAAGGACTAGCACCTGTGTTCAAAATACTTTTTCAGGCATCTCTTAACCAGGGCAGAGTACCAAGGGACTGGAAAGAAGCTAATGTCACACCTCTGTTTAAAAAAGGAGAAAAATCTGACCCAGGAAACTACAGACCAGTATCACTTACCAGCATCACATGTAAAATCCTAGAACACATAATATGTAGCAACATCATAAACCACTTAGATAAACATAATGTCCTTACTCCATACCAACATGGCTTTAGGAAACATAGATCATGTGAAACACAGCTAATAGGACTAATTGATGACTTTTCAAAGGGTTTAGATAATAGTGAACAAATAGATGCTATCTTACTAGACTTTTCCAAAGCTTTTGACAAAGTTCACCACCATAGTTTGCTTAAAAAATTAAATTTTTTTGGTATTGATGGTCCATTGCATCAGTGGATTGAAGATTTTCTGATAGGAAGAGAAAAAACTGTAATAATAGATGGTTCTAAATCAACACCAATAACAGTAAACTCAGGTGTACCCCAAGGAACAGTCTTAGGTCCACTACTATTTCTAATTTACATAAACGATTTACCAAATTGCATTAGTTCAGGAACAAAAGTTAGATTATTTGCAGATGATTGCATAATATATAGGACAATAAAAACAACACAAGATACAGAAATTTTACAAAGAGAATTAGATGAATTACAGAAATTGGAATTAAATTGGAGCATGTCTTTCCACCCAGAAAAATGTCAGTTATTAAGAGTAACAAAAAAACTAAAACAAATTAATTCCACTTATCTTATTCATGGTAAACCAGTAACACAGACTAAAAACGCAAAATACCTAGGTGTTATAATAAATGAAAAACTGTCATGGAATCCCCATATTGATGAAACTATAAAAAAAAATCAAACAAAGCATTAGGGTTTATTAAAAGAAATTTCTATAAATCAAATAAGAACATAAAACTAAAATGCTATTTAACCTTGGTTAGGCCAATAATAGAATATGCATCCTTTGTTTGGGACCCCTCAACTCAAGAAAACATTAAGAAACTAGAACAGACACAAAATAGAGCAGTGAGATTCATAACAAACGAATATTCACATTTCACTAGAGTAACACCTTTAGTAAAATCACTAAATTTAGAAAGCCTTCAGGACAGAAGACTCAAGAGTAAAGTAGCAATTATACACAAAACACTGAACCATAATCTCCAAATACAAAAACAAAACTTAATAAAATACTCAGAAAGACACAAAGATAAAGGCACATTCCTCGTCCCATATGCTAGGACAAATCTGTACAAATGCTCTTTCTTCCCTAGTGGCAGAATTTAAGTCATTGGTTATTATGAATGACTGAATGCATGACGCGTAGGACGTAATCATCTTCTTTTTTGAAGTAACGTCTGTATTATATAAGATAAGATAAGAAGCACCAATCTATATTTATCATTGCCTTTTGTGGTTCTCCGTCAGTATATAGAATTTGAACAACTTCACCGGCTCATTAATGATTGGTGTTTAAGTTTATACCGTGTTCTCAAAATAAAAAAGATGAGTTTATGACGCTTTGTGGTGAACTATTCCTGAAATACACATATGTGCACTAATGGTCTTTTACACATAGATACATACACTCATAGTTATTAACACAGAAACACACATGCACGCATTCTACCCATTGATACACATTTACACATAAACATGTTTCTTAGATACATGTACGTATACAAATTGACAAATGTCACAAATGTCATCGGGTCAAACAAGAGGCAACAAATGAGCTAATGATGGAATGGCTTT
>JADKLZ010000104.1:25601054-25616159 GCA_021533235.1 Biomphalaria straminea
GGTGATGTGTTGAATAGAAATCCGGATTGCTACAGTCTAGTGAAGACGTTTGTAGTAGGAGTGCTGGCTATCTTTAGATCGACATATTCGTGCGAGAAAGCGTTCTCCGGCATAACTATAATTAAAAGTAGAGTAAGAAGCCAACTAACAAATCAAAATTTTCGAAACTAAAAACAAGCTATGAGCTAAATGTATCCAAACTTTCTAAAACCATGCAAAGCCATTGTTATTTCTGTATTAGTTTGTCCGATTGTTTTGTTATTCAAGTATAAGTTAATGTTGTGAGTAAATGTTTTACTGTTTTGTTGTTTCCTAAATTACTTTTTTGGGGTGAAAAACACTACTTATATAGGAAGAAAACTTATTTTTTCATTAAAAAGTAAGTACTATTTATAGTTGGCAAGAAAAAAGATGTTGCGGCTCTTTAACAAATTTTAAATTTGTAAATTGTAATTTTTGGCTCTTTCGACTTAAAAAGGTTTCCGACCCCTAGGATAGGGGCGGCAGCATAGTTTGAGAGCACCGGTCTAGATCTAGGTGTCCTAGCCAGTGCAGCAGAGACTAATGCCTTGATACAGTTGTGGTGATTGCTTACCCAGACGGAGGCCTACAAGTTTAAACGCACACGAGTTAGGATTTATATTTTCGATATGTATTGAATATACTACCTTTTTGTTTTCAACAAATTCTATGGAATAATAAATAACTAGTCGACCGGCGGCATATCATACGCCGCTATTTTCCAAGGCAGGCCTTAGGCACTGCAACATATGCGACCACAGTGGGTATCGCCAGTGGCGTAGCATCCATGGCGCGAAGGGGTTCAATGAACCCGGGCCCACGACCATTAGGGGCCCACAGCCTGTGAAGTAGCAGCAAAGGCGCAAACGGGTTCATTGCACTTGAGCCCATGACTCTTGACTAGTTGGGGCTCACGCGAGAACTTACAGATGACACTAATTAATGAATTAAAATTTCGAAACAGCTATTATTTATTCAAATTTCTCAAAGCTCAATTTGTTTTCTTATTATCTGTATTTAATAATAATAATAATAATAATAATAATAATAATAATAACAATAACAGCAATGTCAACAACAATCTTTATTGTCCGTAAGGAAATTTGTCTTACAATTTGTGCATTATACAAAACAAAACATTATTTTAAAAAATGTACATTCACACCAGACTCACTCACAATTAACATATGAAAAGTTTACATTAGATTGGTTCTATTTAATGATCTGATTGCCAGAGGAACAAAAGAGTTTTTGTGTCTGTTTGTCCTTGCTATCGGTGTCTTGTATCTCTTTTGTGATGGTAAAATAGAAAAATCCTGACCCAAAGGGTCATTTTTTATTTCTGGAATCTTCTTAGATTTTGTGAGGATGTTTGCCTCATACAGATGCCCTAATGGGGTTTGCTTTTTGCCAATGACCTTACCAGCAGCATTTAGGATTCTCTGGAGTTTATTTTTATTCTTAGTGCTTAGATTGCCATACCAGGCAGTGATATTAAAATTTATAATGTGTTATAACATTCTCTTTCACCCACAAGTCAATTTATTGTAATTAGATATTTGTTCTATTGTTGTGAATCTAAAACTTAGGAATGCAAGAAAATGTCGTAGATACCTTTAAATAGTGTCCTCAAAAGTCTTTGTCACATTGTTTTGTTGTCTTTGTATTGTGTAAAAAAATGTTTCAAGTAATTATTAGAAAAGAATTTTTTTTTAATTGGAGACGAAATCTAAAAAGAAAGAAAAATATATAGCAAGCAAACGAAACAGCACAGTAAGTGACATATATAGTGTTAAAATGTAATATGTTTGTTCTGAATGGCTAAGCCAAATATTGGGGAGCAGGTTTATAACAAAGATCTAGATCTAGAAGACAGAGAGATGTGCAAGCTATCATGGGATGGTCACAGTATCTTATTAATGCTTACTGTTTGTTCGTAGTTCTTAGAGAATGTTAACATCATTAGGCCTATATTTTTACAAAAACATGATCATGAAATAGTCTTTCGGGGATGAATGCCTGTGCATTAGCCGTGGTAGGAACGATGTCGCCCACACAGCATTCCCCCCCCCTTTTCTCCACACAGCTGATCTATCCAAAGATATATACATGTATGTGTATGTATATGGAACTCTGACCAATGGCTTAGTATTTGTCTTATAGCTCTTAAAGAAAGTTAACACCATTATATTTATTTAAAAAAACCGACTAGGCTTTATTTAAAATTGCTATGAATATTGCCATTTGACAGGAAAACAAAGCCCCGCAGATTCAAAACTAGATAATAGATTTGTTGGGCAATGCAGTTCCGGCTAAAATATGGAGGTCCAATCAGCACCATTTTTCTCTTTCATTGTTGAGAGCACTTGAGACATATTTAAAGTTGATCAAATTAGCATGATTTTTAAAAAGAAAACTGTTTTGTGATCTTAATGACGTAATACCCCCAAAAAATAGCAATTAGAGAATAACTGCTAGGTTTTCGTTTTTGTGAGAACCAGACGTTTGCCTAATTGGCGGAACCAATGCCAATAATCCCAATTTATCTTTAAATAAACTGCGAGGCTAGGGCTGTGTCGGTGCTTCCAATATAAGTGGATATTAGGACCTACAATAGTCTTCGGGTATTGCTTCATCAAAAGAAGCCGCTCACGTATTATGTTCGCTATGCTAACCACGACTTAAACTTGGTCTAAAATAATTCCGTCAGCTGTGTTCAAGACGTTGCAGATTTCTATGACTTTTTTTGCTCACGGCATCTCAAGATGGGCGCGTCTCAAATCCAATAGGAAGAGCAAAGTATATAATACACTCAAATATTTTTTCCCACAATTTGGTCATCAAGGAATAATGCTCTAACAACAATGAGATTAAGATGTATTGATGTACCAAAGAAGTTTGTGTTTCTCTAAGAAAACATTGTTCTGCTCATTGTCCAACAAAACATTGTAAGCGCAGTCAGCGTTGCGTTGAAAATGTTGAATAAATTAGGAGCAAAAAGCAGAAAGTATTGGAATGGTTAACATACCCATACATTCAGATTACTCAATTGTTCTGTCATAATTTACATTGTTCTTATTTGGTGGAGGGGGCCCACTAAAATATTCTTGAACTCGGGCCCACGGATACCTTGCTACGCCACTGGGTATCGCACTTTCTTTGGACCCGTGCTAAATTTTAGGTGTATACATTATTAAATTGAACCATTTTATCACATATAACAGATTTCCCGCGGCCTCTTGATTTACCAGGAGCCCCCTGGAAATCTCCTGAAATATTATTAAATGCTATGCCGCCGGTCGAAAAAGTCCTGGAAATTTCCGGACATTATTAAAATCTTTTTAAAGTAAAAAAAAAATGCTATGCTATTTTGTGAATGAAAATAGTGCGGATTTGGATATATTATTTCCCATTCACAACATGCGGCGCCATGGGATCTTCCCAATTGCTTGATATAAGTAAAGCGAATGCGTGAATTCGTGAATGAAAAATGCTATGAAAACGGCTAATTGACCTTAATTTACGCGATTTTAAGAATATAGCTGCACTCATGTAACAATGCTTTAGAAAAACAAATTTGAATGTTAATTTGATTAAATGGACTATAATTGGTATGTTCATGTGCTAAAGCATAAAACTATATCTGCGAAGAGAAGTTCTATAATCGAGCCATGGGACCTTCCCATTAACTTGTTATAAGTGAATTCATGAATAAAAAAATACAACAACATATGCGACCACAGTGGGTCCCGAACTTTCTTTGGACCCGTGCTAATTTTTAGGTGTATAAATTATTAAATTGAACCATTTTATAACAATATATAACAGATTTCCCGCGCTAAAGTCAAACCTGAGAGTAGTATCTATCTGTGTATTGTCGTTCTAGTTTCAAGAGTCTTACGACACAATATAATCTCTTCCGGCTTCCACTTTTTTAACCTTCATTCCATTCGCTACACAAATTCATAAGAGAGTTTTATGAAACAAAAATTTGTGCATTACAATTGTGTGTACTTTATTTTATGTCTATAAATTGTGTTTAATCTCTAAGACTGAGGATCATGCAATTTTTATTTTTTTCATAATTTAGAAATCATAATTCAATAGTAGATATATATTCATGTTTTCAAGTTACATGAAGTTACTTCCTTTTTCCAGTCTATATTTATTTATTTCTATGCTATTTTGTGCATGAAATAGTGCGGATTGGGTCCATTCACACCGCGTGCGTGCGCCATGGGATCTTTCCAATTACTTGTTGCGTGTTGCTCGTTTGAACTCTTACTTTGAGGAATATATATATAGATAATATTATTATTTTTGTAGTTTGTGTAAGTGTGCTATGATTTCACTTCCTGTTAAAATTGCTTTTTCCATAGACTAAATATATTTTTTCCTATGTAACTATTAATAGCAATAGCGTGCAATAAGAAAAGCTAAGATATATATATATTTAAATGTTTTGTTTGTAAAATGTTTTGAATGTTTCGGATGTTCCATCAGAGTTGATAATCTACCTCCTAGGCCAAACCTCCCGCAGGATGACGGAGAATGGCACTGGGCAGGGTATGAACTCTTGACCATTGAGACAACCGAACAACTGTTCGGCGAGCATATCGCACGACCTGGCAGCCATCCTGGGTCCAAACAAATGGAAATTCAGTTTGACCATACAATGGACCTTATTCACCAATCGTAAACAAACAACATTTAGCCACGTGATTCTATAAATCTTCTATACAAATTATGTAATCCGTAAAGGCTGTCACGTGATACGTATTTTTCATTGTTTTATCAATATTATGACGTGCGGCTAAATGTGTTTATTTACGATTAATGAATGAGATCCATTGTCCAGCTCAGTGTAACTCTGTATGTGGCATTTTACGTCTCAAGAGACGATCTTTTCCCTTTGCAACTTCTTGTGTGACTAAAGAGGCCAATCCTTGATACACAGCTGCGGTCACTAGGCGCCGTTGCATTTTCGGCCTTCTTTCTGCTTCTGTTATGTATGGCATCAGCAATCCGAGACCCTTCTCTTACCGGTATGTACTCTCTCCATGTGAATCTATCTACTAATCTAGTGCTACCTTTTCCCAGCTGCTAGCGTAACTACTTTAACAATAACAAGAACAATATTCACACAGAAAACATACGCACGCACACACGCTTACAACCAGCACTTTATGAATTATGAATTATTACTTCTCGATGATTAAAAGTAGAATTAAGAAGTTCTAACATCTTTCAGTTTTAGCCCTAGAAGAGAGGAAACGGCCATATCAAAGCACAGTGGTCTGTTTGATGGGTGCAGATTTTCTTTAAGGATATTGTGTGTTTTGGAAAGGCATTTTTCATGAAAAAAGTTCTTCAAGAGTTGGTAGCTGTGTTCGAGTGATTTACGATGGTTGTTTAATTAGTCTCTTTAATCAATGTCTGCGTCAGTGAAGTATTACCGTACCAGCGGTTGATGGCAAAGTTTATTAGAAAGCAGATGGTTGCTGTATAGAAAAGTTTATTAAAGTATGTGATTTGTACTAGC
The DNA here is from genome assembly GCA_021533235.1 of Biomphalaria straminea. Classification (NCBI taxonomy): domain Eukaryota; kingdom Metazoa; phylum Mollusca; class Gastropoda; family Planorbidae; genus Biomphalaria; species Biomphalaria straminea. The sequence continues at coordinate 25,606,618 of JADKLZ010000104.1, forward strand.
CATGGCCCTAGATTGGTAAATATGCATGACTGAATGCATGACGCGTAGGACGTAATCATCTTCTTTTTTGAAGTAACGTCTGTATTATATAAGATAAGATATTGTTATATGTATTAATTTCGTGATATGTATGATAGATCTATGGTAATTCCAGGGATAGAACTCACATAAAGGACACATTAGACACATTAGAAGTTAAAAGGAAAGCTACCGTTGAAGATAGGAGATACTGTCGAAGAAAGTAACCTACACTGACCCCGGCAGAAGATAGGTTTGTCTGTGATAAATGCGTCAAAAAGTATATATATATATATATATATCACAGTCTCTCGCAGTAGATGAGACTTGTGAAGAGCCTCGTTGTCTTTTTATAGCGAATGTTTAACTTCAGAGATATCTTCGTGTACATATAAACACAGGAAATTAGATTGTTCTCATCTTCTTATAAATCAAAAAAACAACTGGCTGCAGACGACCTCTTAAAGACAGCTGTAAAGCGTTCACGAAGGTCGCGGAGTACATATTTGAGACTCAAAGAAAGGCCTAGGGCAAAGATACGTGCAGACGACGAAATGACAACTTAAGTAGACTCCCGCGGACGACTTTGTCTGCATTAGATGATTCATAATATGCAGGTCACAAATGGGTTGGGGTGGTCTGGTGAACTACTGCACTTCTCTTTAATTTTCGGAATCGCAGACGATACCTATATATAGATCTATATATAAAATTATATTCTTTGATAAAAGACAACAGCTCTTTTATACAACTTATAGAGCGATCATTTTGGTCTTAATAACTAATGAATTTTTTTTAGTTTTCTTTCTATTGGGGTGTTTTGGGGCCAGTGTCTTATACGGGCCTCTTGGTAAAGAGAGCAGTTTTGAAGGACATGGTCTGCATTCTCTGGTGACACTCCACATTGATAGATTTCATTGGTTCCTATTTTAAGCTTCCCGTAAATATGTTGTCTCATTCTGTTGTGTTCAGTCCTGAGTCGAAAGACGTTGATCTTGTCGGGATAGCTTATAATAGGCATTATCTTTCTTGTTATTCGGATGAGAGCTTGTCCATTTCTCATTTATTTTATTTACTATTAGTTTCTTCATTTCTTCTGGATCTTGGCAAGTGTGTCAGCCTTCTCATTCCCTTTTAGTTCTATATGTGTTGGTATCCATTGAATAACATTGATTTAGCTGTTGTTGTTGAGCTTTGCAAGTGCTACCCTGAGTCGTTTTATATAGGAGGATTCAGAGTTTTTGGAGGGTTGTTTTTGCATCGGTTAGAAAGACAATCTGCGTGGATGATTTGCTAGCATGGTATTAGCTAGTTCTAGTGCTTCCCTTTCTGCTTTGTGGCTGACAATGAATGTTAGATTTAAAAAAAAAGAATATCTTTCCCGCCCCAATATTTTCTAGTTCTCTAGCCAAATTTAAATGGATTTGATTTTATACTTCAAAAACTTATAACGGTCAAGCTAGCTCTTTTTAGAGTTGTCCTAGGGTGGCCACGAGCTTGTAATTCTTTTTTCAAATGATATACATCAACAGTCAAATTTCTATCGTTAGAGCCATTTTCGAGATCCCTGTCCAATTTTTCCCCACTAAGACTTTTCCCACCCACCCAGAATTTTCTACGAAGGTTTCTACTAAGATTTGAATAGAGGCTTTGTAAAAAAAAAAGTTTGCCATTTTACAGTATCAGCAGTGTCCTTGATCTTCGGAATCAGCAGCATAGGTATGCGCTGTTGAACATGTTCAAGAAAAAGCAGTATAAACATCTGACGTATATCCGTTCAAGAATTTTGGAATTGAAAAGAAGGAGAATAGTTAAATTAGTCTAAAGAAAGAATTGTCATTGGTACAGACAAATGATCGCTTAAACGATTTAAACTTATGCCCGCATTAGTTTTTCAGGTAGATTCATTTATGTTGTTTTTGTTTGTGTGAGGTAGGCCTGTTATATACTATAATATAGGCCTTTACATATTGAAGATGATTACGTCCTACGCGTCATGCATTCAGTCATGCATATTTACCAATCTAGGGCCATGGCTAGTACAAATCACATACTTTAATAAACTTTTCTATACAGCAACCATCTGCTTTCAAATAAACTTTGCCATCAACCGCTGGTACGGTAATACTTCACTGACGCAGACATTGATTAAAGAGACTAATAAAATTGATTCACTCTTCCTCAACCTCAATATGCCTTCTAGATAAAGATCTATTAGCCTAATATTTGATCACTTGATCTAGTCTTTGTTGCAAATAGGCCTACATTTTACACTGGATAGATCCACATGGAGTGCAAGCATAAAGGAAGGGTCCTGGATTGTGGAGTGTGCACAATTCAGAAGTAGATATAGAAAGAAGGATGAAAATACAGAGTCTGATAATTACAATAATGTGCATCAAGGATTGGCTTCTTTAGTCACGTGACAAGTTGTAAAAGAAAGAGATCGTCTCTTGAAACGTAAAATGACACAGAGATTGCTAATCCAAAAAAAAAAACCTGGCTGTAGGTACCTTGCCCACTTCAGTAGCGGCCTTAGGGGGTGGCAAGTGGGGCAACCGCCCCAGGCCCCGCGCCTGAGGGGGGCCCCGCGATCGGAGATTTTGTTGTCATAAAGTTGAACACTACACATTTTCCTAACAAAAAATGATTGTACGTCGATGTTGAAATACAAAATAATAATAATAATAATAATAATAATCTTTATTGTCCGTAAGGAAATTTGTCTTACAATTTGTGCATTATACAAAACAAAACATTATTAAAAAAAAATAAACTCTCTGGATTGGCTTCTTCCGCCTAAGTGTTTTATTGGCTAATGTGCATAGACGTCGTGCGGCCATGGAAGTATTTTTTAACTTGAAGGAACAATCTTTTATGCAGAACATTACAATAAAGTATAGAATACACTTCAGCGGCCAAGATGAGCCAACAGTACCTACGTAATGTTCTATGTTTTGTAACAAAAATAAGGCCCACAGCTTAGAGGCAGACATACTGAATTGTTATTGTTACAGCGTTGGAGACGGATTAGCCCGTTAGCGTGTATATATAATTTATCCTTTCGACTCAGGGCCCCGCACAAGACACTCGCCCAGGGCCCCGCGCCCTACTAAGGCCGCCCCTGGTCCACTTCTTACATCTTCATCTTCTCCCCCATGTTTGTTTATGTAGTTTCTAAGGTAGACAAAGTTTTCAGTTTCTTTTTTCTCCTTTTAGCTGTATTGTGCGTTTCTTCTCTTTTCTTCAGTTTTTTTTTATTGATTCCGCTTCTGTAGCGAACTTGTTTGAGAGTGTTGTAGATTAGTAAGCGAACATATATTTACGAAATCTATATCCTCCAGAAGTTTTGTCCGCTAACCTTTGAGTTTCTCATTATCCAGTCTACCACCAATAGGAATATTGATGGCGAAAGCATGCTGCGTTGTCTGACTCCTGTCTTCATTTTAAAGGAATTTTTCAGTTGTTTTTTTTTAAATGGATTAGGCCTATGGTTTGGCTATTTAAGCCAGTATTTCTAAATCTATATGCAAATAGAAGCAATGTTTATGCCCCACAACTGCACTGTGTGGGCCATACATAGGCCCTATCTTGTATGGCGAGCGGGAATTTATTTATTTAATTAAGAGAGGCCAGCTTTAACAGTTTGCAATTGGGGCTGGGCATGGACTATCTATACGTAGATCTAGACATCTAGATTAAAGAAACAAAAGCTAAACAAGCTGTAAAGAAAGTTTTAAGAAACTCAGGATGAGATGGGGCACGGGTTGTGTTTTGTCGGATAAGTGTCTAGGCGTTTTATTTTATGTCTAAGTCTAAGCAGTAGCCTAAATTTAAAACTCAGTACTATATCTACAGGCCTACTTGAAATTGATTAAAAAAACAACAACAACAACAAAATGATTGAAAAGCATTTGATTATGATTATGAGGAGTATCTAGATCTATAATTTTTTTCTTCTACAAACGAGTTACAGTAGTTTTCTACGTATTGTGAGTTATTGCCCCTATTTTTGTATTGTTGTTGTGTACGAAATATGAAAACAAATGAAATGAAGGGATTATTTCTTATAAATTTATATGTTTTTACTTAGACTAGATCTAGATCTACCTTCTCATTTGAAGTAACATGTGTAATTAATTATATTAAATATAGGCTAAATTTATCAGTATCAGATAATCATCTAGATCTAGATCTAAATATAAAATATAGATCATTTGACTTTGACTTTGTCGTCTTTGTCAGACTTTGAGTAGTCTGAGTCGACCATTTGACTAATACTACTAATAGTAATACTGAGTAATAGTATAGAATCTAGTATAGTAATACTACTATTAGTACTATATTTAATAGTATACTACTTGTTTGTTTTACTTTGTTAGGTCTAGTCCCGGTAAGAGATTTTACAAAAAAAAATCAAACAACAATTTTCATAAAATAAAAACTGAAGTGTAGAAAAATAATTTATGTAAAGTATGCATTCAAAATTAAAACAACATATTTTTTTATTTTGTGCTAAATAGTGCATAAAAATAAAACATGCAATTTGCAATAGGCTAACATCGCAATGACTCCATTAAGCAGATCTAATGTTTATTCCGCGCCGCAATGCATTGTTGTTATGTCATTTGACATACCTAACTATAGTATATAAATACTTAAATAAATACTTAAATAGTTAAACTAGTACTTAGTCTTAGTACTTACTACTAACTTAGTACTACACTTACACTACAGTCACTACACAGTGAGTACTTGACTTACTAGTACTAGTACTACTAGTGTCAGTAGTACTTACTAGTACTAGCCATGACTGAGTAGTAGTACTAGTAGTAGTAGTAGTACAGTAGTACTAGAATCTAGAAGAAGATCATCAGATGGCTGATGTAGAAGTAAATACTACTTTACTAGTATAACTACTCCACATCATGTCATGTCACTCAATCTCATGTGGACAAATAAATTAAATGTAAAATTATTGATGTGCCTTAATTTGCCTTAAATTACTTTAGAATTAGAATCCAGAGTATGTGGATATGTGCAAAGCTTCTTAATATTCTAGATCTTTAAGGTATCTAAGATATAAATAATAATATTTATAGATCTAGTAATATAGATCTAGATTCACTCATAGTGGTGGGGCATCACTGATAGTTTGTTTCTCAGTCAAAAACCACCTGATCAACATAATGTAATCATTCATTTGTTTCATCTTAAATCAACAAACTGATGTCCTTGCTGATCAAAGGTAATCTTTTTGGCATTATATCTTGTTGTATGTATATACTAGCAATAGCATGGCATACGTTACATCTTTCTCATATTCACATCCTACATAAGCTGCGAGAGAGGATAAAACCAGACATAATTGATGAGGTGATATATATGACTCCTTCTGTCTTAGAAGACAATGGATGCGCCAAGGTGAGTCACTGGCTTTGGACAGGCAGAATCTGGAGTAACTGATTAAGCCAATTCTGGAGCAGCAGAGTTTGCCACATTTTTTGGCATATGCCTCAGGGCTAGCTGACAGGGCAGATTTCTTTTTCTTTCTCTTGACTGATGCAGCTTCGTTTCTTTTGCGCTTGGCAAAGTTCGTACCAGCACGTACAGTCTGACTCCATGCTGTCTGTTCTTGGGCTCGTGGCATTTGCCTCAAGGCTAACTATTTGTAACAGCATTTCCCAAATCAATCTACACATTCTCTATGTTTTCGCTTTAATGCTTGCCAGGTAAAATAGCTTTTTATCAGATCTATCAAGGATTTCTCCATCTTCCAGGAATTTAAAAGCGCTGGTGAGTACAACTGAAAAGAAGATGCCGAATAGTGTTGGAGCCAGAACACATCCTTGTTTTACTCCGCTCTTGATGGAGAATGGCCTACAGGTGGAACTGTCAAACTGAACAGTGCCCTGCATATTTTCATGAAAAGCTGACACTAGTTTCCATAGCTTGTTTGGACAGCCTATTCTCTCTAATACCACAAACAGGCCGGTTTTGCTGACAAGGTCAAGCACTTTGGTCAAGTCAATAAAAGCAATAAAGAGGGACTGCTTTTGTTCTCTATTTTTCTCCTACTTTTTTATATAGAGACTCTCCATATCTGTGGGGGATCTAAAGCCACACTGCAATTCTGTTAAATTTGTTCTGCCAAGATCTGCAGCTGCTTCAGTAGGCCTATTACTCTAGTATAAGTCTTTCCAACTATGCTATTAAGTCAGATGCCTCTATAACTAGGAGTGGTCACCTTTATTTTTGTAGATTGTTACTATGTTGGAATCCTTCAAATCCTTGGGGACCATTCCTTGGTCCCAGCACAAATTTAACAGTTCATGGAGTGGCTTGATTAGGGCATGCTTCCCAGCCTGAATGGCTTCAGCAGGAATACCATCTCCTCCAGGTGCTTTCCAGTGTGCAAGCATGTCAATGGCTGTGCTCAGTTCCTTTAACGAGGGTGTTTGGTTTAATTCTTTACAAACTGAAAGTGATGGGAAGTTAGACAAAGCAGTTGGCCAGTCTGGTAAAGTTCTGCATAGTGCTCTACCCATCGCTCCATTTGCAGGCAGTGAGAGAGGATAAAACCAGATGTGATTCATCAGGTGATAGTTGCATAGATTTCTGACCGTGAAGTTGACTAGAATCTACACCAAATAGATCTAGTAAAATCCATGATGATTCATGGACTCATGTTTACTTCTGTATAGAAACTCTCCATTTATGGTCAGTGGATCATGCTGTAAAAAATACAAATACTTGCCACTTATTTGCTCATCAAAGCAACACAGACAAAAACAGATGAATATCTTCAATAACCCAGTCACCATCAGAAGGTAAAAGTTCCCTTTTTCAGGCCTTGTGTTCTATAGGGCAGATGATGTAAAGGTCATCTGATTCTGTGTCACACGGTTAACAAGGGTGTCATGTGGCCAGCACAACGACCAACCGCCTTTACTTTTCCCCAACAAACATAACCAAAGTTATCCAGAACCTATACAAGGATGCCACCAGTGCAGTGTACTTCAACAACAATATTGGGGAATGGTTCAAAACCACAGTTGGAGTAGGACAAGGCTGTCTCCTCTCGCCAACACTCTTTAATATCTTCCTTGAAAGAATAATGGAAGATGCTCTCGAAGGATTTGAAGGTACCGTAAGCATTGGAGGAAGAAAAGTTACAAACTTGCGCTTCGCAGATGACATTGATGGCCTAGCAGGGACAGAAGACGAACTAGCCGATCTAGTGATGCACATTGACAAGACGTCAGCAGCTTATGGCATGCAAATAAATGCAGAAAAAAAAACAAATTATGACCAATAGCTAACAGGGCTTTACAAAGGCCATCAGTATTGGAGGCGAAAAGCTAACTAGCGTTAGCAGCTTTGAATACCTCGGAGCTATTGTCTCGGATGAGGGAACAAAGCCCGAATTAATGGTCCGAATAGCACAGTCCACAGCAGCCCTTTCTAAACTTAAGCTAATATGGAAAGACAAAGGCTTAGCCCTCGGCACCAAAATCAGACTGATGCGCTCCCTGGTCATGGCCACATTTCTATATGCTTGTGAGTCTTGGATGCTGACTGCAGAGCTAGAGAGGAGGATCCTAACAATGGAAATGAGATGCTACAGAAGGATCCTAGGCATCACATTTAAAGACCGCATCACAAATCAAGAGATTAGAGACAGGGTTACTGCAGCGATCGGAACCCATGATGTCTTGCTAACTACTGTGAAGAAACGAAAGCTTAAAATGTATGGCCGTGTAACAAGATCGTCGGGACTCGCAAAGACCTTCCTCCAGTGAACAGTACCAGGAAAAAGAAGAAGAGGCAGACAGAGAAAGCGGTGGGAAGACAACATCAAAGAATGGACAGGCCTACCATTGAAAGAGGTTTTAAACAGGGCAAAGGATAGAGAGGAATGGAGAAAGATGGTCTACGAGTCTTGCATGGTGCCCCAACGGTCCACCAGACTAAGGGATAGGTAACAGGTAACTAATGTCAGGTACCCATTAGAACTGGGTGGACTCAAGGGCGCCCGAAAATAAAAATCCCAGTCTTCACCAGGATTCGAACCCGGGACCTCCAGTATGATACCAAGCGCTTTACCGCTCAGCCACCACACCCTCAGAAGGTGGGTGGTTGCTTCTTTCCTATTGCCTAAGGGGAAATTTCTTTCAGGGAAATTGAATATGATGGTACACTTTAAAGGTGATTCCAGGGCTAGCAATAAGCAATGGACAAGATGGCAGGATGATAGAAAATATAAGTCATCTGGTAAAAAATTTGAAACATTATATATGAGAGATGTACCTGGATCTTAAAAGCATTCACATCTTGGTTTATGGAGAGTGGCATTTTAACAATTAATGACACAACCAGTCATTTTCATGACATTTTTAAAGTAATTTTCATCTGAAACAAAATCAATAGTTGTGTGGGCTCATTTCTCAAGCTTGATGTTGTTGAGCATTACCCTAAAGAGTTTTTCAACAGTGTGAAAATAAGATTGATGCTCGAATAAAGCTTCTGAAAAAGCTCCAACCACCAAACTCTACAATGACACCAGACATTCCCTCCTCATAAATATGATTGAGGCCTGTATTTTAACAAGTGGGTAAAATGAAAGAGTCTTCCTGCCATGTAACCCTCTGGTCATGCTGTATGTGCTCTGGACTGTTCTTTGGTTGTTTCAATGGTCCGACTGCTGCCATCGCCCATCTTCCTGCAAGAGGTTTGGATTAGGAAATAGATCATCTTCAACTCTTGAAGGAACTACAGAAACATGTAAAACAAAACAATACCATCAGACTTACCATTCTAATTTAATTTAAACAAAACTCAGTAACTCTAAGACATCAGTGCTTATCCTAGGATTGGTTGTATGTGACCTGTTCTAGAGTTAGCTCATCAGCAAATTCCATCATTTTACATCGAGAGGGTTGCACTTTAGGAAATCATTAATCGTGACAGGCAAGCTGTACATTTCATTGAATCCATACTAACAGTGTACTTATCATGTCTCATGGCTATTCATTCATTCAGTTTCATTTGTTCTCTAATTTTTTTTTAGTTTCACAAATGTAAATCTGTCTTTGTTATAAAAGAAATCCATCACAAACTTAAAATGATCGTAAAATTTGAATGAATTCAAACAGATCTGTCAACCTTAGCCAGTGCAGGTATTGAATAGTATATTTCCCATGTCTAGTATATGTACACATTGGTCATTGACTTTTTTAATGCTTCTCTCCTCATGAAGAATATTTCATTGCTTTGAAATAATATGGATGGTGATGGTGATAAGTCCTCTAAAGAATCAAAGGAAAAAGAAGAAACAGCCACAGAAGACTCAGAAAGAGATGCAGTGTTTCAAGTACAAAAAGTGTATAATAGTTTTTTGCCTTATTATAAAGATGCAGAAAGAAAATCAATCTTTGCTGAAATTAAAAGCCACCTTGGTAGAGCAGTTCAGTTAAGAGATTTGAAAATAGGATTTGTACACTGGGTACAAGAGCTAGAACGGT
>JADKLZ010000104.1:25624618-25634834 GCA_021533235.1 Biomphalaria straminea
CGGCCGATCATGAGGTCAAAAGCACTCTTTTAGGCCTACAATAAAATCCGCATCTTTAACACTAACGTGAAAACAGAAACATGGAGAGCTACAATTAGTAATACGGACAAACTCCACACATTCACCATTACTGATCACCCAATGCTTGAGACATATAATAGGTGTCTGCGGGATACAATCCATGCAAACACAATAGAGCAAGAAATCAAAAGAGGTAGAAAAACAGCAGAAAATCGTTGCAAACAGATTCTAGACTGCAACCCACAGGGAAAGAGAAAGGCTGTGAGACAAGTTAAGAGGGAGGAGATCCAAGAAGCAAATATGACAGGAAGGGACTGGGTCCAACTGAGGGGAATCGCCCAGAATAGTTTGATGGCGAACTGCTGCTGCTGATGTGATCTATGTTCCATTTTTGAGTCACAAGGACTGGGCAAGGTACCTAGTTTTTGGATTGGCACTCTCTGTGGCATTTTACGTTTCAAGAGACGATCTCTTGCCTTTACAACTTGTCACGTGACTAAAGAAGCCAATCCTTGATGCACATAATGGACCTCATTCACCAATTGTAAATAAACACATTTAGCCACGTCATAATATTGATAAAATAATGAAAATTACGTATCACGTGACAGCCTTACGTATTGCGTAATTTGTATAGAACATATAAAGAAAATGTTTGTTTACTTTGGTGAATGAGGTCCATTGGACATCTGTAATTATCAGACGCCGTATTTTCATCCTTCTTTCTATATCTACTTCTGAATTGTGCACACTCCATAATCCAGGACCCTTCCTTTATCAAAATGTGCTTGCACTCCATGTGGATCTATCCAGTGCAAAATGTATTTGCAACAAAGACTAGATTAAGTGATCAAATATTAATAGATGTAGCTAGATCTAAAATCTAAATCTAGAAGGCAAATTGAGGTTTAGGAAGAATGCATCCATTTTAATAATTTTATGGGCAACGCAATAAGCATATGCCTATATAACAAGCCTACCTCACACTAACAAAATAACATAAATGAATCTACCTGAAAAACTAATGTGGGCATAAGTTTAAATCGTTTAAGCGATCATTTGTATGTACCAAAAAAATATCTTCCTTTATAAACTAATTTAACTATTCTCCTTCTATTCAATTCCAAACTCCTTGAACGGATATACGTCAGATGTTTTTACTGCTTTTTCTTGAACATGTTCAAAGCGCATACCTATGCTGCTGATTCCGAAGATCAAGGACACTGCTGATATTGTAAAATGACAAACCTGTATTTTTTTTACAAAGCCTCTATTCAACTCTTACCTTCGTAGAAAATTCTGGGTGGGTGGGAAAAGTCTTAGTGGGGAAAAATTGGACAGGGATCTCGAAAATGGCTCTAACGATTGTTCTAGAAATTTGACAGTTGATGTATATCATTGGAAAAAAGAATTACAAGCTCGTGGCCACCCTAGGACAACTCTAAAAAGAGCTAGCTTGACCGTCATAAGTTTTTGAAGTATAAAAAGAAATCCATTTAAATTTGGCTAGAGAACTAGAAAATATTGGGGAGGGAAAGATATTCTTTTTTTTAAAATCTAACATTCATTGTCAGCCACAAAGCAGAAAGGGAAGCACTAGAACTAGCTGATACCATGCTAGCAAATCATCCACGCAGATTGTCTTTCTAACCGATGCAAAAACAACCCTCCAAAAACTCCTCCTATATAAAACGACTCAGGACAGCACTTGCAAAGCTCAACAACAACAGCTAAAAAAATGTTATTCAATGGATACCAGCACATATAGAACTAGAAGGAAATGAGAAGGCTGGCACACTTTCCAAGATCCAGAAGAAATGAAGAAACTAATAGTTAATAAAATAAATGAGAAATGGACAAGCTTTCATCCGAATCACAAGGAAGCTGATGCCTATTATAAGCTATCCCGACAAGATCAACGTCTAACCTTTCGACTCAGGACGGGACACAACAGAATGAGACAACATATGTACCGGAAACTCTAAATTGGAACCAGTGAAATCTGCCCGTGTGGAGTGTCACCAGAGAATGCTGACAATATCCTTTAAAACTGCTCTCTTTACCAAGAGGCAGGTATAAGACACTGGCCCCAAAACACCCCAATAGAAAGAAAACTATATGGAGAGCTCCCTGATTTGGAAACCTCTGTGCAGTTCATCTCATATATTGCTCTAGTCATCTGAACATCCCAGCATAAAAATGAGAACTAAGAAGAAGAAGAAGAAAATTCATTAGTTATTAAGACCAAAATGATCGCTCTATAAGTTGTATAAAAGAGCTGTTGTCTTTTATCAAAGAATATAATTTTATATATAGATCTATATATAGGTATCGTCTGCGATTCCGAAAATTAAAGAGAAGTGAAGTTGTTCACATGACCACCCCAACCCATTTGAGACCTGCATATTTTGAATCATCTAATGCAGACAAAGTCGTCCGCGTTGTTGTTATTTCGTCGTCTGCACGTATCTTTGCCCTCGGCCTTTCTTTGAGTCTCAAATATGTAGGCCTACTCCGCGACCTTCGTGAGCGCTTTACAGCTGTCTTTAAGAGGTCGTCCGGTGCCAGCTGCTTTGACATTGCAAGAAAATTAGCACAATCTCATTTCCTGTGTTTATGTATCCACGAATATGTCTCTGAAGTTAAACATTCGCTTTGCAAACACAACGAGGCTCTTCACATGTTAAATCTACTGCGAGAGACTGTGACACATATACTTTTTGACGCATTCAACGCAGACAAACCTATCTTCTGCCGGGGTCAGTGTAGGTTCCTTTTAGCTTCTAGTGTGTCTCAAGTCCTTTATGTGATTTCTATCCCTGGAATTACCATAGATCTATCATACATATCACGAAATTAATACATATAACAATATACCAATCTAGGGCCATGGCTAGTACAAATCACATACTTTCATAAACTTTTCTATACAGCAACCATCTGCTTTCTAATAAACTTTGCAATCACCTGCTGGTACGGTAATACTTCACTGGCGCAGACATTGATTAAAGAGACTAATTAAACAACCATCGTAAATCACTCGAACACAGCTGCCAACTCTTGAAGAACTTTTTTCATGAAAAGTGTCCTTTCCAAAACACTCAAGATCCTGAAAGAAAATATGCACCCATCAAACAAACCACTATGCTTTGATATGGCTGTCTCCTCCACTCTAGGGCTAAAACTGAAAGATGTTAGAACTTCTTAATTCTACTTTTAATCATCGAGAAGTAATAATTCATAATTTATAAAGTGCTGGTCGTAAGCGTGTGTGCGTGCGTATGTTTTGTGTGAATGTTGTTCTTGTTATTGTTAAAGTAGTTACGCTAGCAGCTGGGAAAAAGTAGCACTAGATAGATTCACATGGAGAGAGAGCATACCGGTAAGAGAAGGGTCTCGGATTGCAGATGCCATGCATAACAGAAGCAGAAAGAAGGCTGAAAATGCAACGGCGCCTGGTGACCGCAGCTGTGTAACAAGGATTGGCCTCTTTAGTCACACAAGAAGTTGCAAAGGGAAAAGATGGTCTCTCGAGACGTAAAATGCCACATACAGAGTTACACTGAGCTGTACAATGAATCTCATTCCCCAATCGTAAATAAACACATTTAGCCGCACGTCATAATATTGATAAAACAATGAAACAATGAAAAATACGTATCACGTGATAGCCTTTACGGATTACATAATTTGTATAGAAGATGTATAGAATCACGTGGCTAAATGCTGTTTGTTTACGATTGGTGAATGAGGTCCATTGTAGTCAAACTGAATTTCCTTTTGTTTGGACCCAGGATGGCTGCCAGGTCGTGCGATATGCTCGCAGAACAGTTGTTCGGTTGTCTCTATGGTCAAGAGTTCATACCCTGCCCAGTGCCATTCTCCGTCATCCTGCGGGAGGTTTGGCCTAGGAGGTAGATTATCAACTCTGATGGAACATCCGAAACATTCAAAACATTTTACAAACAAAACATTTAAATATATATATATCTTAGCTTTTCTTATTGCACGCTATTGCTATTAATAGTTACATGGGAAAAAATATATTTAGTCTATGGAAGATACGAACTGAAAAAGCAATTTTAACAGGAAGTGAAATCTGTTCTAGGCACACTAAAATAAACTACAAAAATAATAATATTATTATTAATTATTCCATAGAATTTGTTGAAAACAAAAAGGTAGTAAGTATATTCAATACATATTCTAAATATACATCCAAACGTGTGTGCGTTTTAACTTGTAGGCCTGGGTCTGGGTTGACATTCACCACAACTGTTTGGAGGCATTTGTCTCTGCTGCTCTGGCTAGGACACCTACTGACCTAGATCTAGACCGGCGCTTCTCAAACTATGCAGCCGCCCCTACCTTACCCTTAATTTTATTATTAGTTGCATGTATATCGATACTCGAAACAGACACTGGTCCAATGGGAAACTCAAGAAAGGATGTTTTGCTTGCTTTTTTCGTGAAGCCGTCAAAAACAAAAAAAAAAACAACAATACTTCTCATTAGTCACCTTACAATGAATTTTCTGGTCCAACTGGATACTGGAGTTTGAAACATGCTCTTAAAATAATTCAACTTTGTATTTTAAATTACTAATTAATTTTGTTTCGTTTCTTTTAGATAAACTTTTTTTATCCGACTACATCTGCTAAACCATCAATTCGTGTGTGTAAGAAGATGCCGAGAATAGAAAATCCGCGGGCTCAAGAGTCGAGATTCATACATTGGATTAAAAGGGATTTGAACCAAGGCCTATCAAACAATCGATCAATAAAACCCAAGTACTCAACTAGTGACCCGTTTTCTTTAACATATGGTAGACTACCCTATCGAAACTATGTCGACCTTGCTCAAATTTATTCAAGGTGTGAATGAACTATTTTATTATTAAAGGTGTAAATGAACTATTCTATATTCTAGATGTGAATGAACTATTGTATATTCAGGTGTAAATGAAACGGGAGCACGTTATCCTGCCTCAACGTGGCGCTCCCGTGGAAACGGCTCACTAGTGGAAGTGGCTAGGCGAAAGGGTAACAAATATGATTCCCGTGGGAGTGCCCATGGGCGGACGAGAGTCTGCCCCTTCACGGTGCGGATTTGTAAGAAAGCTCCCACAAACCAGTCACAAATCCATGCGCTGTTCCTCAAGGGACCGTCTCATCAATGGCGGATTCTGCACAGTTAGCTTGGTACAACGAAGGTAGATGGTGGAGGCCCCCGGTGCCACCGAGTGGTATTGGAAACAGCAATGCTCTATAAGCATTGACTCGGGTCACTCCCAGACAGGCCTGTTGGTCCGCAGGTTTTTTTTTTTTTTTACTGTTTGATTTTCGGGCAGTGAGGTCAGACAGGTTTTTTTTTCAAACTTAGAGCTCGAAGAGCCTTCGGCTCAGCTCTTAGACTATCCAGCGGTGTAAATGAACTGTTTTATATTCTAGATGTGAATGAACTATTGTATGTTCAAGGCGTGAACGAACTATTTGATTCAGAGATACGGCTAAATATTTGGGCTTTCGTCCCCTTAGATAATTGTACACGTTATTTCTCCTACCTCCAACAACCAGTCTCGGATCAAGTTGAAACGTTGAACAATTATTTATTGTACCTAAAAAAAACACGAATCAAAAACATAATCAACAAGATTACAAAGAGAGTTTGTGTGATACACAAACTCAGAGGCGACCCCCGTCGGAGTCGGATCCCTGTCAGATCCGCCTATTCGCAAGATGTTTCGGATGTTCCTTCTAAGTTGAAAATAATTGACTTCTCGCTGGACGACGGAGGATGGCGAGCAGGGTATAAACCTGCCTTATCTTGATGTTTGCGCACTAGACTGTAGTTCGGATTTATCGTTGGTCCCTGGCCCAATTCCTGCATGCTCCCATCCTTAAACTATCGCAATATTTCTGAAAGAACAGTAAAGGTTAAATCATATTTTCAAAAGCCTTTAGTTTTTTTTTTATCTAACCGTGACGGACAGACCAACCAACAGACAAAACGCACACAAATATGCTTCTTTCATTCTGATGGGGGCACTAAACATTTTTTCTTTTTTAAAATCTGATATTTAAGAAAGTTTAAGAAATTAGTTTACAATCATGTCATTGCCGGGCTTTACGCTAGTAGGCCTACACGAAAGTCGCTGCTAAAAGTTCATTTTAAAAAATGTGTGTGATATCTATATACAGAAAGTATTTCTTATAGTAACATTTCCTCCCTTACATTTACGTAATTGTTTTTGAATTGGTGTTTTATTATTAAAAAATCGCTTGCATAATTAATTTTATAAATTAAACGGTTTGCTTTTAGAAAACTAAAAGTAGCCGTTGCACCTAAACTTTTCAAACCGCATTTAATGGTGAAAAAATATTTTTCGTATCTCTTCTAGTTTTAGCGCCCTGAGTGTGACAGACGGACAGAAGTTCATTTTAAAAAATGTGCGTGATATCTAGATCTACATACCGAGAGCATTTCTTATAGTAAAATGTCCTCCCTTACATTTACGTAATTGTTTTAGAATTGGTATTTTGTTATTAAAAAATCGCTTGCACAATTAATTTAATAATTAAGCGTGTGCTTTTAGAAAACTAAAAGTAGCCGTTGCACCTAAACTTTTCAAGCCGCATTTAATGGTGAAATAATATTTTTCGTATCTCTTCTAGTTTTGGCGACCTGAGTGTGACAGACGGACATTTTGCACAAACCTAATAGCGGCTTTTCCCCTTACGGGGGCCGCTAACTAGTCAGTTTATTATTGGTAATTAATTAACTTCTGCATTATTGAGATTTATAGTTGTAAAGCCTTTTTAAAAAGTATTTTTAGATTTTGCTTGTTTTTAAACATTGCTGTTATCTAGTGCAACTTTAGCATGCTCAGCGAGCTAGTGTCCAGTTTCTTTTGGAGACCAGTGGGGAAGGGGGGGGCAAACATTACTCAGCTGGAATCGGGATTCGAACTCCAGCACTCTTTATAGGCTGCCAAGCGGTTTAGGCGATGATATTCTCTACGGTGTTCTTTTTTTTTTTTAAGCGAATCACGGCACGACTACGTGGGCCACTTAAATAGCACCGTGAAACAACTGCCTTGTGAGAACACTGTCCAGCTTCGTTGGCGCGTCAGCAAAGAAGTTCCCGCCTTTTCGCTTGACTTCCTGCAGCTCTATCTCTCCAGGTCAGTTCCAATTAGATTGAATACTTTTGATTGATTCATAGCACTCAAGTTTCAACTATCTAGCTGTCTGAAGGAAATGTTTAAATGTGTCTTTAAAATTGTGGCCGTGTGTCGTAGCTTGAGAGATTACACTTCAAGAAAATTATGACATTGGCAGAAGTAAAATGTCATTTGAATGCATTACAATTTGTCATAGATTTGAAGAATATTGAGCTGTATATACTATGCATACGAATGAAATATCTTCAATGAGAAGGAAATATAGAAGAAAATCTATATAGTTATAGAAAAAGGAGACGAATGCGCCGTCCTTAACTCTTTCTCTGCCAACGTTGATCTGACCCTATTAAACTACATTGATTTTTGGATTTATAAACTTTAATTTGTGTTGTGTAAAAAGAGCATGCATTTTCATATAATTTGATACCAAATATAACATTTTCTGATAAACAAACACAAAAGTTATTGAAGTTTAATCATAACAAGAAAGTGAAATACAAAAGCGCCAAATAAATAATTCTATCGGAATGAGGAAAATAATGACAGAGATAGAGTTAAGATAATGTATTACTCACTCAACAAGCATATATAGGCCTACCTACAATCCTGTACTGTGTACTAGCGATAGAGCATTGTGGTTTATCTCTAATATTGGGTTTCATTTATATTTCAAGTGTAGCTCAAGATTTTTTTTAAGTAGAAAATTTGTTGGAACTCACGTCCATCATTTATCTATGTCCGACATTCTTGGCGGCCCTTGGACTTTAGACCCCTTTAAAAAAAAATGCAAAGTAAGTCTTGCTTGGAATCCCCGCATTTTCCTTTATGGAGAGAATATTCAACCTGTTCTAGACCTGTTCTAGACCCACCAGCATACAGACGGAATAAGCCAACAGTGTGCAGGAATAAATCTCATGAAATGCTACTTAATGTTTCTGTCATTCCAAGGTTTGGATCGGTGGAAGCCATTTATCAACTTGCCAACAACGCGGCTCTAGTCACTTTTAAGAACGTGCAGTCCTCGAGACTTGTACTTAGCAGCATTGACCTTGGCCTTCCTTACGGTCGACTGTACGCCAAACGATGGAACCCTACAAAAATGGTACTTTAGAACCAATATATATATATGTATAGATATATTTATTTATTAAATATGTAACCTTACTTTATTTCTCTCTAGGCCTTCAACGGAATGTTTTTATGTTCTTTAAGACATCTAACATTTTTTTAAGGCCTACTCTCGAAAACAAAGTCTCTTAATGTTTGATCCGGTTGTTATGTACAAAGCAATCGCTTCTCGCTGTGGTCCGATTAATTGGACTTTACAGTTTATGTATAGGTTGTTATATATTATTGTAATAATTTTGTAAATTCAATGTTGTAAATTCAATGTTTCCATATGACAATCATTTGTAAAGCATTTTTCGAGTCACAATTATGTATGTGTGCAAACTATCTAGGCTACTTCAGGATAATTTGAATTTGAAGGCAGTGTACATAGAGATATAATAGTGAATAGCTAAACAGCATGCATAGATTTTGACTTAAGTGTTTTTTTGTTTTAAAGCTATAATTTAATAACTTAAGAGCAGAGGTTCTCAAACGTTTTACGTTCAGGGACCCCTTGACAAGCCATACGATGTTGGCGGACTCCCGACACAACCTGATTTGTCTGCCCAAATCGCACATTTCTAAAGCCGCAGGAATAATCAAACTCTCCGCCACCGTGTGTGCTTTGATGTTCTGCGCTATTCAGTTATATTTATAGCTAATAATTTTCCGCTTTGTTTAGACGTCACGTTTGAATTAATCTACGGGTTTGTCTTTTAGTTCATTATGACAAAATGTTGAAGATGATGCTTCAGTGTAGCAGGTCTATAACTTTCTAACCATAGCGCATTGAAACATAGAACACATTATGTCTGATCACTGTTTTCTTTGTATGGTAGAAATTCGAAGTGTAAATATTCAAGATCATATTTACGTAATTTTGTCTTACGTGGTGCAGCCTCTTTTACGACATCATGTCTCTGTTCATTGTCACTATTTCCATTACACTCTTACTCTTATTCCGATGTTCAATAGCTTACTCTTTAAATGCCTCCATAATTTATCCATAAACTAAAGGTTAGTTGGGCCTGTGAAAAACAATTTAACAAACAAGAAGTATAACTTAATAATTAATCATAAAAAATGTGCACGATTAATAATAACCAGACTGTCGTGGAGTCGCAGGGTCGCCGGTTGGAAAATAACTAGTTTGATATTCATGCGAAAATGTAATTATATCACGTGACTGTTATAAATCTTGTTGTTTCGTCAAGCTGCGTCATCAATAGTTATATAGGCCTAATAAACATATTAAACAGTAGTCAGGGGCCAAATGATTCTTATTCAAATTATCCGATCGGATAAACTGGATTTTAGCGAAAAAGATATAATTGTAAACAAGTTTTATCTTTCTGTAGACCCCCCCCCCCTTTTTTTACGGTCGTCTCGCAGATCCCTGGGTGAGGGGGATCCAAGGACCACAGTTTGAGAGCTACTGCTTTAGAGGACGTTACGGCCTGAGTGGTGTAATTGTTGAGGTGGCGAGATATTGCTTTTCATTAGATAAGTGGACCAACCATTAGATGCTGACTACATGTTGCTACTGATTATATTAGTGGACCAACTATAAGATGCTAACAAAATGTTTCTATCGATTTCATTAGTGGACCAACCATAAGATGATAACAGAGTGTTTCTATCGATTACATAAGTGGACGAGCAGGATCCTGACCAAATATGTTTAAAGAGTACATTAGTGGAACAACCCTAAAATGTTGACTAAATGTTGTTATTAATTGTATACACAGGATCCTGACTATTTCCGTGTGATAAAACACGTGCACAAAGCCTCAGAGACAAAGTCCAGGTTTCACAGCTTGATGGACAAAGATGACCGTTTGTCTGTCTTCTCTAATTTCAGAAACATGTCTCGCAACATTTGCACCAGGTAAATAATGTTCT